>OX424576.1:121942683-122450183 GCA_949152435.1 Gastracanthus pulcherrimus | reverse complement strand
GGTCGATATGGTAAAAATATTACCGACCAAATCCGTAGAACCTGTACCCAGTACATCAGAAAACTGCTATGCCGAGTCTGAGAATGATGAGGGATTTGGAGGAGGTGAAGAGCCCGCTGACGGAGATGACAGCGTCTGCTTAGCCTCTAACCCGTCTACAGACTTAACAACAGATTACAGTAGCGCAAGTGACGATGCCAACGATGACGACATTGATTGTAAGTGTATTCTATACAATAGTATACTATTATGTATAAATACACATAAATAAGTATATTTTTTAGTCGTGTATTTGCAGGAGGGTGCTGGTGCTGAAAAACCAAATGGTCGACCGCGACTCACTGATCACTCTGACGCGACCACCGTCCAATGCAGACATTGACGAGTGGCTGAATAATGCTATACAAGCTCTCTACAGGTATGTGTGCGATAATGCCGCGCCTACTGATTTTATTGGGTTTTCTATCAACTCGGATCAGTTTAGACAGGGCCCAATGTGGATTTCGTTGAGACAACTGCATGAATTACGGGCATCAGATATACTAGACTTATTATCAAACGTTGCACAAAGCAACGACGGTTTTGAAATAGACAGCACATTGAGAATTAATGTGCATACTGTGACGGTACCTGAAGGACGCGGTCGAGTGGCACTCACATCTAAGACTGTCTTTAAACGATCTATTTTAAACATTCGAAATACAGATATATCTCTGCTTACCTCGTGCGCTTGTTTGTGCGCACATGTACGCCATTCGTGGTCACGCTCGCACAGGATTTCTACAAAAAAAGTGGGATAAAATCCGTACCTGTAGCGGTAAATATCAAACGGAAGAGGCCATGATACTTGTTAGATCTGCTAAGGTAACTGTACCCGAAACGGGGTGTGGAATATCAGAGATACAGCTTTTTCAAGAGTATTATGCGTGTTTTGATTTTGCTATAGTAGTATACTCTTTTCAAGGTTTCGCACGTGGAGATAAACCAATATACGATGGTACAGAATTTGTTTATAATGTTGGTAACATTGTCAGATACACTCTTCGTATCATGTATTATGAAAGTGATCGGCACTATCAGCCTATTCTAAATTTAGTAGCTGCAGCCGGTAGTCGTGGTTATTGTATACCGTGTAATAAAAAACTGACAAATAATAAGAGTCATAGGTGTCAGTATAAATGTCGATATTGTCTACAGAGCCCACCTTGCGAGCGTGATCAAGACAGGTGTAATTGTTCATACTGTGGTAGAGAGTTTCTCGGTCAGACGTGTCTATTGAACCACTTGAAACAGGGATCGTTTGATAAGGACCACACGGTATGCGAAAGTATTAAAATTTGTGAGAAATGTTGTAGAAGCATTAGAATTATCAACGATACGAGTCCACACGATTGCGATATAATATTTTGTAAAGTTTGTAAGATGAAGCAAACAGTCGGTCACCTCTGTTTTATGCAAACTGTTATCGATCAACAGAGAAGTAAAAAACACATATTATACTTATTCTACGACTTCGAAACACAGCAGTCGGAGACAGTAGTGGGTGATGATAAAACACATATACATGTGGTGAATCTGTGTGTGGTACAGCAAGTATGCAGTCTATGTTTAGATAATGAAAACATTTCGGAATCTTGTACTTTTTACGGAGTACGCGAATACGTGTTCACGATCGATCCGGTAAAGCAATTAGTTGACTTAGCCTTGGAGCGCAGACAAAATATTCAAAAAGTTATTTGCATAGCTCATAATGCTTAAGGCTTTGACGGTCAATTTGTCTTAAAACACTTAGCCGAATGAAAAGATTTACGTGAAAAACCGTCGGTAATTCTCAACGGTTCAAAAATAATTTTAATAGAGCTTTTACATGTTAGATTTCTTGACAGTCTAAATTACTTACACATGAGCTTAAGTGCTTTGCCTAAGGCTTACGGTCTGAATGGTATTGAAAAGGGTACGTTCCCCCACCTATTTAATACATCGGAGAATCAAAATTATGTGGGTGAGAAGCCAGCGGTAGAGACATTTTCGCCAGGGTCGATGGGTGTCAAGGAACGCGAATCATTTTTAGTTTGGTACAATGATAAAAGAGAACAAAATTACGTATTCAACTTTCGAGATGAAATACTAAAATATTGTAAGCAGGACGTTAAAATATTAAGATTAGCATGTCTCGCGTTTAGAAAGACACTTATCGAGTGTGGTTCGACAGATCCATTTTTAGAGTGTGCTACGATAGCGTCATCGTGTATGCGTGTGTACCGCGAGAAATTTTTAAAAGAATATACGATAGGCATTATACCGCAGGGTGGATACCGACGTGTTAATAATCAGTCATTGAAAGCCGCGCAGTGGCTCGCGTGGATGGAGAATGAACTGAGTCGGACGATACAGCACTCAGAGAGATCACGTGAAAAGAGACTGCCTGAAGGTCCTCTGGTAACGGGTATTGCGAGCTAGATAACGGAGATAAAGTAGTCTTACAGTTTCATGGCTCTACTGGCATAGTTGTGTTCGGTGTTATACAATGAACAGAGATTCTTCTAATGTAAAAGGGGGCGAGAGCTTGGATGAAAGGTATGAAAGAACAATTAGAATGTCAGAAAAAATTAGGAGACATGGATATAGACTGATTGAAAAGTGGGAATGTGATTTTGACCGTGAGTATAGTGAAAACGAAGGAATGATGACGTACATAAAGAGGGTTTCGAAGGATTGGCATACACCACTAGATCCGCGAAATGCGTTTTTCGGAGGTCGAACCGGCAACACTGTAAAATCATACGATATTAATCCCGGAGAAAAAATCATATATGTAGACGTCTGCTCGCTATACCCGTACATTTGTAAATATGGACGCTATCCCGTCGGTCATCCTAAGCTCTATGTCGGGGAGGACGAATGCACGCGTTTAGTTGGACCCAACAACGACATAAGTAGGATTGACGGTTTGTTAATGTGTGAGGTACTACCACCAAGAAATCTTTATCATCCTATTTTACCTGTAAAAATGCATAACAAACTGTTATTTCCACTGTGTCGATCGTGTGCCGAGTCAATATGTCAGCAAGACTGTAATCATGAAGATATTAATGAGCGTGTTTTCGTCGGGACTTGGGTGGCTGACTAGTTGAAAAAAGCCGTGGAATTTGGTTACGAAATCAGAAAAATATTTGAGATCTGGTCGTATAAAGTCTCGCAATTTGATAAAAAGACCGGTAAGGGTGGACTCGTTCACGCGTACATAGATAAATTTTTCGCTGAAAAAACTTATGCGTCGGGTTATCCGCCAGAGTGTGGCAATGACGAGCAAGCCATTAATCGTCACATTGAAGACTTTGAACGGGAGGAGGGTATAAAATTAGATAAAAATCGAATAGCGTTTAATGCTGGCTTGAGGTCTGTGGCAAAGCTATGTCTTAATTCATTGTGGGGTACGTTTGGTCAGCGCAAAAACATGACGAGAACGGAGATAGTGACAGATCCACATAAATTATTTGAATTTTTGACTGGCCCCGAGATAGTTGTCAATTCTGTTTTACCGGTTAATGATGACACGCTTTACGTCAGCTGGTTTCATAATGATGATGCTAAAGTTGAACCATCACCTATGTGTAACGTGGTCGTTGCAGCTTACACCACTACACTGGCACGACTTAAACTTTTCTCCGAGTTGGAGCCATTGGGTGAGCGCGTGCTGTATTACGACACAGATTCTATCCTGTATGTGAGTAAAGACACTGGTAATAAATACGAGCCGTCAACAGGGTCATTTTTAGGTAATCTTACCGATGAGTTGGCTGGTTACGGACTCGGTACACATATCACCCCCTTCGTCTCGGGTGGTCCAAAATTTTACGCTTATAAGTATAGAATGCCAGATGGGAATCAGTCGTGTGTATGCAAAATCAAAGGTATCCGACTGAATGCTTCAACGTGTGAAAAAATTAATTTTGAAAGTGTGCGAAAACTAGTTAAAGGTGAAATACCACCAATGTTTGTGTGTTTCGATGCTATTGCACGCACATCGTTACACGATGTTGTCACGCGTGCAGAATGTAAAATATGCGAGCCCGTATACTCTAAGCGACGTTTCATAACTGACGACAAAAGCTATCCATAAGAATATAAAAAAATTCTGTAAATATTTATTGAAATAGGTAATAAATAGTGTAAGTCTACCTTCACGTGTATAATTGACTATACCTATCAGATATTTTATCCGTCTCCTTCGCATCCTCTGTCACCTTGTTGCATGCGTGTGCAGCTCCAATGAGTTTCCGGAAAGAACTGTAACCACTGTCAAACTCCAAGAGCGTGAGCAGTCGACTATGTGTTGCCTCTCACTACGCGTGCGCGCGCACTCAAAGTCCTTACTGCGCGCGCGCGCGCACCAATGAACTTCCTGGAGGGGAGCCAAATGACTTGCCATTGGCAAGCTCGGCTGCCGCGTGTGCGCGTGCGCGCGCTCAGAGCCTCTTATAGCGCGCTCGCGCACCAATGAACTTCCTGGAAGGAAGCCTGATGGCTTGCCGCTGGCAAGCTCGACTACCGCTCGCGCATGAGCGCGAGATGGGGCCCCGCGCGCGCGCGTTCTTTGTGCTCCCCGGACGGGGCTCTTATAAATCTCAAGTGATTTCACTGATGACTTCCAGTCTGCGTCATGGATGTGCGCTGGAAGCATCCTTGGACCTGTCTGATTTCCGGTCCCACATCGTGTGGCAAGACAGTGTTTGTGAATAATTTTCTCAAATATATTGAGCAGATGAGCGATACACAATTTGAACGTATATTATTCTATTATACGGAATGGTAGCCAGATTATAAGGAATTTGTGGGTAATATCGAATTTCATGAGGGCCTGCCAAAGAGTGAGGACTACAGCGTTGATACGGAGAAACCAAAACTCTTGATTCTCGACGACTTGATGCGAGAAGCCGCTAGCGCGGCCGTAGTCAATCTATTTGTGAAAGGCAGTCATCACTGTAATTTGAGTATTTTCTTTATTTCGCAAAATTTGTTTCATCGAGGACAGCGGGAAATATCGTTAAACTCAAATTACATAGTTATTTTTAATAATCCTCGCGATCGCTCGCAGATACAGTACTTAGCGCGACAGCTCTGTCCGGAAGATCCTAAATTTCTGCAGGAGGCCTATACCGATGCTGTATCTCGGCCTCATCATTACTTACTTCTGGACTTGAAGCAAGCTACACCGGAAAATTGTCGATATCGCACATGCATCTTCCCATTCGACCGTCATCAGTACGTATATCGCTCGTTCGCGCGCGTCTGCTGGGTGCACCTGCTCGTATTTTGGCTCCTGCATTTACACCGCACTCTGCTGCCTCCTGCGTCTGTGAGCAGGTCTGTTGTGGTGCCTGCACAGTGGAACATTCTAACTATAGCTGTGATAATAAATCACAGCTTCCACTGGTCCATCGGCACGGCTTTCAACATCCAAGCAACAACACCCGGCCAGGTGTTTTTTGAGGTTAAATGAGGTGAATACGGCAGAGTGGCGGGAGCCAAGCACGAAGCATAAATAATCCAGAGGTACCACTTCATTCTGGACACACAGCACGCAGCGCCATACTATCAAGGCGCCATCTGCCGACTCGAACTGCAACTACGTGACTACCGAGGCGACACCTGCTGCATCCTAGACACACCATCATTACCTTCCACGACTCATCTTTATCGCCACTAACACCATGGTCGACAACTGCGCCATCTGCGGGGAGGTTCCTAGGAGCAGCAACTCGCTACGTAAGTGCTGCATATGCAATATTACATACCATCCGGTGTGCAAGCCTCTTGCAGTGCTTACCCGCGTACAAAGAAATGCACTGCAGCTACAAACTAAAGCGGTAGCGTGCCAGACATGCATCGACTCGAAGAGGTCGATGTTCAAGTCGGCAGTCGCGCGCGCGACGAACGCCAGCAACAATATGAGTGGGAAAGAGAAGGAGCTAGCCGCGTCCACTCCGGCCAATAAAAGGCCTGCAACAGCTGCTCGCACCAATCAGGCGAGCAAGGCCGCGCCCACTAACTCCTCACTCTCTCCGTTGCAGGGGCTAGGCCCCGCCCCCACCAGCAGCCTACTCCGGTTGGCCGCACAGTCTCCTGTTACGTCACTAGGCCCGCCCATTTCCAGCACGGGAGCAGAGCACAGCGGGGAATTCCCGAGTGACGTCACGGCCAAGAGTGCGGACCGAGCTAATAATACTTCGCAGTCCTCCTTCTCCAAAAATAACAGCAGTATTAATGACATAAATGCGTCCGTCATCCGTATGCTAGATAGCACCGCATTAAAAAAGGGAACAACGGTCTCCTGCCTGGTGGAGTACGCGAATTCTACTTCAAGAAACATTGACAATGCACTTGCTAGACATTGCACCTCTATTGAAGGCAGATTGGAGGCAATTGTAAATAGGCTAAATACGTTACCAGCAGTACATACTTTGGCACTTTCAATTGAATCTAAGCTGCAAAAAATTGAGGAAAAACTGTCGAAACAACACTCCCAGCTGGAGGAGATGAAAAAGGAGAAGCCAGTGCTTTGTCAAGAAATAGATGACCAAAAATTAAAAATAAAAAATTACATGAAAATAACGTAGAAACGAACATTTTGTTGACCAATACAGAGGTAAATTATAACATGTTAATTGAAAAAATCGATAATCTAGAGCAGACAAATCTCGAGTCACAGACTAAAATTGATAATTTTATATTAAACACTTTTGAAAACGATTTCCTAAATTTAACAAATAAAATCAATAGAGTTGAACGTGACAACAAGGAAATAATAACAAAAATAGAAAAAATAATAACAAAAGAAGATTTTACCTCTGTATATACTACTACTATCGAGAAAATTGAAAGAAATGTTGAGAACATCCAAAAAGATAACCAACTCATATTAAATAAAATTGAATTCCAAAAAATCGCAGTACTCCCCAGTACACAAAACAATACCGTTTCTCTTATAAGTACACAAAAATGTAATAATGTTAATAATGCGTCTGCTACAAATAGTACCTTACTCGACAATTATAGTGATATAAGCGACACAATTGACAATTGTGAAAGCAATAATGACGGGTTTATCCAAATTGTAAATAGTAGAAATAAAATGTCTAGGCGTTTGAATAAGTACAATATCGACAATGCTGATGCTGCAGCATCACCTGCACGAAGCACGCGGGTGCAAACGATTGATGGGGGGAATGCACAGTAAAAACATTAAAAGCGGTAATACGGAGCTCATTATATCAAACATTTTCGACGGTGATGTCTCTAAGCGCGTTGACGTCGCACACGCGATACTGTGCCGTGTCCTTCCATCAACACGAAAAATTGATATAATAGGCACACGCCTGCTTCGGTCAGAAGAATCGACAGCTGCGGCATTAGCAGATACAAATAGCGAACGTAGAAGGTCACCATGGGTTGTTACCCTTTCCAGCAGTGCGTTAGGCGAGAAAATAATGCGAGCCAAAAAGCTTATCACTGGCTTTCATGCTAGAGATGTCGACATTGCAGCTCTTGACCAGGACACAAGGGATGGGATTATAAATGGGAAAATTTTTATAAATGAATTGTTAACAAAAGAATGTTTTATTAAATATAGAAGTGTCAAGGCCCTTGCGATGAGACTTAATTTTAAATATGTTTGGCATAGATGGGGCCGTTTCCTGGTGAAGAGGCGTGATGGCGACGTCTCTCATGAATTTTCATCTGCGGCTGATTTACAGACAATAGTGGCATCATATGCCATAATTCAACCATCTCAAACTGTAAATACTGTAAAAAAAACCGTTGATAATGAAATCGTAATTGATAAAAATGTAATTCCGTTAACTGCTGCAAAAAATTGACTATCCGCAGACACTGCTGGGGGGGGGGTTCACTGTAAGGGACTGAGGGCAGGTTTTGTCAATGTTACCTCACTGAAGGGGCACATTGGCATGATTAAATAACACCTTTCAGCTCGTCCTGCCTACCATCTCTTTGGGGTTGCTGAGTCGCACCTTGACCCTGATGTTGGGAGTGATCTCATTCAGATCGATGACTACTCACTACTTAGACTTGATCGCAACAAACTAGGGGGCGGGCTAGTCCTGTACATTCATAACACTTTCAAGGCCAATTTACTATGCAGCTCTCCAACAACACAGGAGGGCAGGCCATTTATACCTGAATATTTAATGTGCAGTGTTCAGCAGGGCAGCCTTCCCCCCGTCTTTGTTGCTTTAACATACAGACCACCACACGTACCGTTTTTGCAGGGCTCTGACTTAATAGACAAACTAACGATACATACCCAAGACTTTAGTCACAAAATTATTATGGGAGATCTGAATGCGAACCTACTCGGAACGTCAGCCGATGCGAAATTTGTTAGACGGTTGAATGATGATCTTAACCTTCAAATAATTGATCATGGTGCGACTCATCATCTCACGGATTCTCACACGTGGATTGATGTGATCTTGACAGATAATAATGACGTTGTACTGAGCAGGGATAATCGGCCGGCGCCTTTTCCCAGTCATCATAACATCATAGTGGTCGAGATTGGGGTCGAAACTGCTGCATCTCCTGTGGTTGAATCTTTCAGCTACAGGGATTTTAAATCGATCCAGCAAGACGACCTCCTGTCTCACCTAGCTGACTGTGATTGGTCGCGGATCGATGGTCCCGCGGCGGGTGTTGACAGTCAATTAGAGTGCCTCAGTGTCAACCTCATGGCTGTGACAGATAAAATTGCAGCGTTAAAAGAATTCATGCCGAAAAAGAAAACAAATCTACCGTGGGTTGATGCTGAACTAATACATCTTTACAAAAAACGTGATTCCGTACGAAGACGCTATGCGCGGACCAATGACGACAGACTGTGGCGGGAGTATCAGGGCCTTGCAGCTGAAGCTGAATTACGAACGAAGGAAACAAGGGAAAGATTTTTACAAAATAAAATTTCTGAAGCGATTGATAATAAGAAAGATATCTGGAAAGAGCTCAAGGCTCTTGGCCTTCTGCCAAAGACAAGAGAGGATCTTCATGGTTTCTCACCGGAAGAGCTCAATGCCCACTTTGCAGGGGTGTCGATCTCCCAAAATGAGGGTGATGAAGAACTTGACAACGTCCTGACCACTGCCAGTGATGACGGTTTTGTTTTCCGAGAAGTCAGCTTCTCGGACGTGGTTCTGGCTGTTGCCCACTTCTCATTACAAGCCAGAGGGAAAGACGGCATTCCCGAAAGTATAGTGGCTAAGGCTCTTCCGTTTGTGGGAGATCATATTGTTAAGATCTTTAACTCCTCTCTGTCCAGTGGCATTTTTCCGGGAACTTGGAAGGGAGCTCAGTTGGTGCCTTTGAAGAAGAAGCCTGTCCCATCTACGGTGTCAGATTTCCGACCAATTGCCCTACTGAGTTTCCTTTCTAAGGTCCTTGAAAAAATAGTACACGACCAAATAACTGACTTTTTACGAGAAAATAATACTTTGGACCCGATGCAGACTGGTTTTCGACAGAATCACAGTACACAGACAGCACTACTGAAACTGACGGAAGACATAAGATCAGGCATTGACAACAACAAAAAACTATTGACTATTTTGTTAATGTTTGATTTTAGCAAAGCATTCGACACCATCTCACACACTAAACTGCTGCGTAAGCTGATGCGCATGGGATTCTCCATGAGTGTTCTCCTGCGGCTTAAATCATATATTATGGGGAGACGACAGAAAATCGTCACAATCACAAATGGGGATTCAGGTTGGCTAACCACCAATCTTGGCGTTCCACAGGGCTCAGTCCTGGGACCCCTGCTTTTCAGCCTGTACATAAACGACTTACAAGACGCACTCGACTTAGATGGTGTTGAACACATACTTTACGCTGACGACTTGCAAACCTACACAGAAGTGACCCTGAAGGGTCTTCGTGATGGAATCAGTCGCATGTCGGCTGTAGCACAAGCAGTGTCGATCTGGGCAACGTCAGCTGGCCTGCGCCTCAATGTCGGCAAGACAAAGACGATCATTTTTGAATCTGATCACAACATCAAACAGGTTCAGAACCTTGAATTGCAAGGCATTGAGATACAGACCGGCGTACACGTTTCCTTTGTCGATACAGTCACCAACCTCGGCGTGGTGATGGACGGAAGGTTGACATGGAAGCCGCAACTGAATGCGGTCAGTAGAAAAGTAAATAGAGCTCTGTATAGCTTAAAACTTTTCCGTTCAAGCACCACAGAGATACTGAGGAAGCAGCTGGCATGTGCACTGGTACTACCTCACTTAGACTATTGCTCAGTGGTTCTTCTTGATGTGTCAGGGGAGCTCCAGACATGACTGCAACGTCTACAGAATGCATATGTGAGATACATATGTGGTGTTAAGCGAGATGAGCATATCACCGCCTACAGGAAAAAACTGGACTGGTTAGATCTGAAGGTGAGGAGGGAGTATTTTATGGGGCTGCTGCTTTACAAAGCGGTTGTGATGCGGCAGCCACCGTATCTTACTGCCCTCTTTGAAAAAAACCAGGCCAGGACTTCAAGTAGGGGTGGTATGAAAGAGCTCTCGGTTCCGGGGTCGCGCACCGATAAGGGCCTTTTCTCATTTAGAGTTCAAGGTGCGCACCTCTGGAATTCGCTCCCGAGCAGTGTGAGGTGCCTGCCATCTTTTTGTAAATTTAAAACGGCGTTTAACAGGCACCTTAAGCAATTACATGGTGAAGAGAATGTACAGAGGTGACTCGAATATTTATTTAAGCTATTTATTTATTTGAATTATTTATTTATTTAATTTATTTATTTATTTAAATTTATTTATTTATTTATTTAAATTTATTTATTTATTTAAATTTATTTATTTATTTAAATTTATTTATTTATTTAAATTTATTTATTTATTTAAATTTATTTATTTATTTATTTTATTTAATTATTTATCTGGTTTATTTATTTATTTATTTAAATTTATTTATTTATTTATTTTATTTAATTATTTATCTGGTTTATTTATTTATTTATTTATTTATTAAATATGTTTAATGTTAGGTGTGAATGTATTTATTAGCGTGATTGTTAAAATGTCATGAATGAGTGTGTTTTAAATTTTGACGTGATAGTATACGCAAAAATTTAGCAAAGTATGTATTCTTTTATTTTTATATGTTATCTCTATTGTATTTATTTTTTTATTCTATGTATTATTTTTTGACGAAGCGTGTTTCTGTGATATCTGACTGTGACTAGTTCATTACATTTAAATTTTATAAACTGACAAACTGATAAAGCGAATTATTATTTTAATAAGAAATGCAATAAGTGAAAGTTAAGATAACAAAAATATTAAATCTACTGATATTTTAATTATAACTACATGTACATGAAATTGTAAGATTTTGTCTTTTGACGAATAAAAAGTATATCTATCTATCTATCTATCTATCTATATGTGCCGCGCAAGCAGATAAAAAGCACCTCTCTCACTGACAGCGTGCCAGTCGTTCGTGTGTGATGGAGCGAGCAACATCAGCAGCAGCAGCAGCAGCAGCAGCAACAACAGTTCAGTCAGCATCACGAAGACCACACTATCCCATCAGAAAAAAGTATCTTGATATACTGAGAGTGCTGTGCTGTCATCTTGACGCAGTGTAACGCACAGCTTTTCTGCGTCAGGCCTGTCCAAGATTTGTGATCAGTCTTAGCGAGTGTGTGCTGAATATACTGCGTGGAAATGTGCCGTTGAGTAGACGCTACAAAAGTAAATTACGAAAGCACGCGTCAGTGCTGCGAAAAATCGTAGCTCCGGGACAGACGATAGAAACTCGCAAGAGGCTTTTGATTAAAGTACAAGATCTCGTACCGGTTATAGTGAAACCTGTTTTATCAGCATGGAACATGCTAAGAAAATGATTTTAGTGCCTCAAGAATGTATCGACAGGATAAATCAGCAGCAGCAATGTTTACCGACAGCAGTAGTGAAACATGCAAAGACAAATGTCAGTGATAACTGTGATGGTGGTGGTAGTAGTAATGGATTATTAAACACAGTTCAGACACCGGGCTCGGAAGTATCACGCCTCGACGACGAAATGAGCAAAATCTTAAACTCCAAGGAATTAGATGATCGGGGAAAATACTTCCTATATCAACAGGTGTTGCAACGTTTCTTACATTACAAAACAACCGAGGACGGTCAAGCTGTTAACGAATCATTACCGACAGTCGATAAATCAGTAGCAGATACTGCAGTCGACCATGAGATTAGTTCAGATCAGCATATTATAAATAGCGTCCCGATGAGTTTTCGTGACAAGGCGAAAAATCTTGTTAATATCCTCCGTCGGTCCGGTAGTGTGACGTGGGATAAATTTGGTGGTGTCTTGGTAGATGGCGCGCGTACGCGAGGTGTCATCATTGTAGACTTGATCAATGAGACTTTGAGAGGCAGAAAAAGGCCACCTCCGCGTGGATACGATCAGTTTGTTCGTGTACTCCGAAAGGCACACGTTCCTCTGGAATTCATAGGCAACGGAAAACTGTATACTAGTGTTGCGACAGCGGAATCTACCAGTAACAACAGCTCTTTACTCAACGATTCAATTTATACTTCTGAAACACCATTATTGGGTAAGACATTGCTGTCGTCGTCGTCGTCGTTATCCAGTGACCAAGACCAAGAGGAGGAGGAGGAGAAGGCGGCGGGTGCAGCGGCGGCGGGTGCAGTAGTCGATGCGGGCAACTCGACTTTTCTAAATTATAGAGACGGTAAAAAAAAGAGAAAACGAAGTAGTGCTCAGTAGTAATTTAGCATGGAGTCGTCTAAAAGAGTAGAACCACTGCCATCTGGTGGTGGTGGTGGTGGTGGTGGTAGTGGTGTTGGTGATAGTGGTGGTGGTGGTAGCAGCATCTTAGACATACTCGTTAATAGAGTACCCTTTGAAATACATGTACCAGGATATCAGTTCCTTGATCCGGGTACTCATCTCCAGGAGAGACTAGCACGTAGTGAGACTGGTAGGAACGCTCTGGACAGAGCTTGTCTCGAGCACGATATTGCATATTCACGAGCAAATGATAATGGCAATGGTGCTGATAGTGGGGGGGGGGGGGGTACTCAAGCCGATCGACATTTGGCTGAGCGTGCTTTTTCACGTATGCTATCCGAGACGTCGGATAGTGAGGAGAAGAGTATCGCTCTATTAACTGTTTTATGCATGGTTGGTAAGATCACATTTGATCGGGTTTACCGACGATTTAAAACTGCTATAAAATGGGTGCAGAAACGAAAAAAACGTTCAGTCGGCAGAAGAAAGGCGAATTGAGAAGAAGCTTGAGCAACTGTACTACGGCCTACCGGCCCCATCAGCATATGCTGGTGGACATGGTCTCATATGGGCGACACGTAAAAAATTCCGCTCAGACAAGGTGAGAGAGTGGCTGGAGGGTCAAGATGCACACACACTACATACAATGGTGAGGTATCGTTTTCCTCGACGATCTTACAGAGTGTTTAACCCATATGAACTGTGGGAGGCTGATTTAGCAGACCTGCGCGCTCTAAAGACGTATAACGATCAAACCACTTATTTATTAGTAGTCATTGATGTGCTTTTAAAGTTCGCGTGGGTAGAACCACTTCTCAATAAAACAGCCAAGAGTGTGGCCGAAGGTCTCGAGCGAATTCTACAAAGGAACGACGATAGAGGTCCTATATATTTACAAACGGATAAGGGAAAGGAGTTTATTGGCCAGGAGGTGCAACATTTGCTGAAAAAAAGGAATATTATTTATCGTGCTGTTCGAGATCCCGACGTTAAAGCAGCAGTGGCCGAGCGGTTTATTAGAACTCTAAAAGAGTGTATATGGCGCTACTTTACTCATCTGCACACAAGACGCTACATTGATGTGTTAGATAATATTGTACAGTCTTACAATAAGTCGTGGCATAGTGCAATTAAAATGACACCATCTAGTGTAACTTTGTATAATGCCGCTATAGCCCGTAAAAATTTAGCGCAGCGCTACTGTATCAAACAAACACATCATCATAAATATAACGTTCAAGACTAGGTTCGAGTTAGTCGTGCTCGGACAGCCTTTCGAAAAGCATATGAAGGTGGCTGGACACTGGAGTTATTTAGAATTGTGAAAGTCGACACTTCGAGACAACCACCAGTTTTCCCCGAGAACATTCCGAGACGTTTTATCACGCAGTTGCCCCAAAATTTCTGTCTACACGGTGATTTGTGCGTGGGGCTAACTGAGATACAAACACCCCTCACCTTCCAACACATATCTATGAAGGAGAGAGAGGAGGGGGTTGTGTGCAGGAAAACATCTGCACGCACACCTTATGCCGACAATAATTTACGCATTAAAAAAATGATGAGGAAGCATTTTGTCAGATAAAATGTGGCGTTTATCGCGACATTGAGGCTCTTTTGAATGAAATAAACAGTCTTGACAATGTCAAAGACCATCTAATATTTGAGATTCAATGTGGTGGTTACATTCAAGTGAAATGTATTTGCACTCAAGACGACTGTGCCCACTTTATTCACGCATTCTCCTTATCTGAAAAGCTGTGTAAAATATTAGGCTTTAAAAGTGGTAACTTATTATCTGGTGATGGTAAAGAAGAAAGCTATATTATTGGTGATAGACCGGCAAATCTCGTGAATGGTTTACCGTGTGTGCTCAAGATTTATAGTAGTATTTGCCAACCTTACGTAACGGGTGACGTTTGTACACGATTGCTACGCACTGTACCTCATCACCTACATGACTACACCTACGGTCGAACACAAATTCAGAACTTTGTCCCACCAATGTATCTACCTCTGCTATCTTCGTCATTTCAGTCAATTGAGATAGATATAAGGGGTGAGCAAGGAGAGCTTATTCCATTTGATTACGGAACGTTGACAGTGACACTTCACTTTAAACGTATCAACTAAAAAATGCCGGAGTACGAGGATTATTTTACCCACCAAATCGGCAGTGGCAATTGCGGTAGTGGTGGGGGTAATTACATTACAATTAGTCGTAGACGTTATCAGAGTGGAGCTGGAATAGGTAGTTATTTAAAAGGATTATATCGTAGTGTTTTACCTCTAGTGAAACGTGGCGCTAAGTCTGTTGGTAAGGAGACGGCTCGCGCTGGTGCAAAGATTATAGACGACGTTATGAATGAGAACCCACCATTTAGAGAAGCACTGAGTCAGCGCGTACGAGAGAGTGGGGGTAATCTGAAACGCAAGGCTGAGCAGGCATTGGATAAATTTATGGCGGTGGATGAACAGGAGGGGATGGATAAGAACGGACCTGGATATAAGAAGGTGCGCATGACACAAAAATCACAGTCGAACACTACTCGTGGAGCGGCAAGCACGTCAGGTAGTAAAAAGAACAAAAAGAAGAGAAAGAAACCTACATCGAAATCAACAGCAGCAGCAGCAGCAACAAGTCGAGCTAACAGAGATATTTTTGAAACCTAGTTCGACATCCGACGCGAAACATGTCTTTCTTGCATATTGATTCTTGTGACTCACTGAAGTCGGAGTTGTCGCTTTTCGAATTGCCACCAACACAGTCGGCTATCTAAAGTTCTCACTGGGTGCAGTATAAGCCAATTTCATCGCTTTCCGATCAAGCTCCAATAGAATTCACTATCCCTGGCAATTGTGAATATCTAGATTTAGCCCACACCATGCTGAGCCTGCGCGTGAGTATAGCGCCAATTAAAGAAGTAGGAAAGGACGCTACAGCACCTGTCGTCGGACCAGTAAACAATTTTATGCATTCACTGTTTAATCAAGTGGATGTATTTTTTAATCAGAAGCCTGTGTCACCACCAAATAATGCATACGCCTACAGATCTTACATTGAGACACTATTAAATTATGGTCCAGCTGCAAAAAATTCTCACTTAAGCAGTGTCTTGTGGTACGATGACACAGCAGGTAAAATGGATAACGTCGATGCCGACAATGAGGGATTTTCAAAACGACAAAAAATCATGGTTGATAATAACATCGATTTATTGGGGTACCTACACGTAGACGTGCTTAATATGGATAGACTGCTGCTTGGAGGTGTTGAGGTACGTGTACGCCTTGTGCGCTCACGTGACAGTTTTTGTCTCATGGATCCTAGTGCTGCGTATACTGTTCACATAACTGAGGCAACACTTTTTGTACGTCGTCTAAAGCTTAATCCGAGTATTTTGATTGCTCATGAGAAAATGCTGTCTAAAGTTACAGCAAAGTATCCACTTACACGTGTTGAGGTAAAAAATGTAACTCTAAATAGTGGTGTACACGGCCAATCAATAGATAACATTATACTTGGGCAATTGCCGAAAAGAATCATTATTGGTTTTATCGAGAATAAAGCTTACAACGGTGATCCAAAACTTAATCCGTTCAATTTTTAAAATTTCAATATAAATTTTCTGTGTCTGTTTGTTGACGGTGTACAAATCCCGTTGAAGCCGTTACAGCCAGACTTCAAAAAAACGGTAATGTATGTCGACGCATATCATACACTATTTTCAGGTACAGGTGTACATTTTTCAAATACCGGTAATTCGATAACACGCAATGCATACCCAAATGGCTACTGTCTTTTTGCATTCGATTTGACACCCGACTTATCAGCTAAAAATGATACTCATTGGAATTGAATTAGACGAGGCAGTGTGAGAATTGATGTAAGATTTGATGACGCATTAGATACTGCTGTGAATTGCATAATTTATGCTGAGTATGACAATTTATTAGAGATCGACTCGTCTCGACAAGTATTGGTGGATTACAGTGGCTGAAATAGATGGCGCTCGTTACAATATTATAAACCTCCCCAACAGCACGGTCTCGAGTCAGTCGTTGTGTGACTTTTGAAGTGTTCGTACAAAAAATGGATCTCGTTATTGATCTGTAGTTTTTCAAAGATAATAAAAACCGTGCGGTGCCGAAAGAAGTGGGTATAGCAGCATTGCACAAAGACTTTAGTGCGCATTGGATTATCGCACCTAATTGTAATACCAGATTTCTGAAAAAAGATATCTTGAGACAGAGTAATTGGCTCACATTGCATCATCATGGTCTCGATTGGTACGATGATGATGTCTCGCTAAAAAGTTATAATAAAAATTTACAAGATATTTGCAAAAGAGCAGGTAAAATTTATGTCCGAGGGGAGGAAAAGGCGAAATTGCCGAATAAGATTACAACTCGAGAAATCATCAATTTGGAGCACGAAAACGAGTGTCCACCTCTTCACAGACTACCCTGGTGTGAAAAGTATTGCGTTCAACACGCTGTCAAATCGTGCTACTTGCAGTTTAATTGTGCACTCAACAACGCATTTAAATTGAAGAGTTGGTTAAATACACGAGGTAGTGGGGGTGAAATAACTACATCAGCAGAATTTCCCTTCTCTCCGCCCTACTATCTCTGGAATAATGAACTCTCTGGATATACTCCAGAAGCTTCGAAAAATGACATATCATGTTGTAGGAGTTTATCCGGCAGATCGAATTCCAACAATATGGGTAAAACCATGTGCTTTTGTGTTTAATACGGAAAACCATAAGAGACGTGGAATGCATTGGGTGGCGATATATGTGTCTGAGAGTGGTGATGGGTGGTATTTTGATAGTTTTGGCATGCCTCCACATATCCCCGATCATGTAAACCGTCTTCAGAGAAATTGTAAAAGAATACGATGGAATAATGTTCGACTACAAAGCAGTTATTCTAATGCCTGTGGAAAATACTGTATCATGTTTCTGTATTATATGATGACTGGTTTAGGTATGCAACGATTCCTAGAAAACTTCTCATCAAACTTAAAGAAAAATTATGAGATTGCAGAAAAATTTGGCAAGAAAAAATTGCAGAAAAAACCTGGCAGACTGTAATACAATATTTGAGAAGGTAATGTGAAGTGGTGGTTAATATGAGTTTTCAGCTTACGTGTTTTTTATAAAAGTGCTACCACTGCATATTCTTATTGGCTCCCCATCACGAAAGAAATTATTCTATTGGCCTCCCACTTCTAGAGATACACTCTCATTGGTCTTACCCCTACCAAAGACTGGTAACTTTTGTATATAAACCGATGGAGTTGTAGCGCAGAGATCACAGTACTCTCGCTCTTAAGTCTAGTTAACAAGGAAGAAGAAGAAAAAGTACAGAATGACTGGACAGAAAAGGCAACACGATGGCCAGGACAGCCAGAGCAAGTATCGTTGTCATCAAATCCTGCCGATGATGTTTGGACTAAATAACTCTTACGGCAAAATTATCCAGATTGGGCTGGAAAATACAGCAATTGGTTCTGACGATTTTAATCCTGTTGTACGGCTCAGTAATAGTGAATTTTACGGCATCTCCTTCCCGCTCACCAGCTGGCTACGATTTCGAGAGCAGTTTGACGAGATCGACAGATTTTTCCATGCTTACGACGAGGAAGAGCTCTTAGACCATAGAATCATCATTCCTGGATTTACAATTCGTTTCACGATCAGCTATTCGGACAGAGCTTTTGAGCTAATTGAAGAAGATGTGGATCGAAAAGAGTCTGGCGAGGCTAAGTCAAAACGGCAACGTAAGTCTTCATTAGTATTTAAAAAAGTGACCTTTGACAGACTTAAGGCCTTATCTAAAATTGTTGATCATAGAATAAAGTATTTGTTAAAAGTTAAAGATGCTATAAATATTATTGTTAAAGAGGTTGGGGAATATAGTAAAGATAGATTAATAAATAGCGAAAATTCACAATATACATATTTTACAGCTTATAATGTTGAGTGTGCGATGAGGGACTTTGATGAAACGTTAGTAGATAAGATAGATAAGATATTAAAAGATAAAAATATATATTTAGCTATAGAAGATGTTTACATTATTATTTATGAGTTTATCAATTTACATTTATATAATCTAGTCGCGTACTTAAATACAACTGTATATAAGGATTCATGAATATAATTGTGAATATAATTGTATTTAGCTTAAGTATTATGAATAAATATAATTGTAAAAACATATATATATTTCTTCTCACTTACCCATAGTGTATCCACCGCCTATCCTAGTCATCCTTCACATTCATTCTATTTATAAGTAGTTAGGTTGCAATTTAATTCTATTAATATCTGGGGTAGGGGTAGATAGTGAAGGGAGTGAGAAGGGCTTCATTAATAATAAGGTGTCTTTTGAAAAGAGGCACCTTGGCGAGCACCATTTATTCATACTTAGGAGAGATATAACGAGCAAGAGACTGTAGGTAGCCGTGGCTCAGTGGTAGCGTATCTGCCTCGTAATCGAGGGGAACCCAGGTTCAAGCCGCCCTCAGTCTCGCTACTTTTTTATTTATTTATTTTTTTACTTTTATTTTTTATTATTTTTTATTTGTTAAATAAAAATAATAATAAATAAAAATAAAATAAAATTTGCGCACGTGTATGTGCGTGTGTGTGTGTGTGTATTATATGCATGTGCCCCACCAAAAAATACGTCAGTCGTCAGCCAGCTGCCGGGGAGTGTCAACACCTCAAGAGTAAGTCGCTCCGTCGCTCTTAAAATCAGAGGCACTATGGATAGTAATGAGGTAGGGGGCCTCTCCCAAGTGCCCTGGACACCATAGCGAGTGTAGACACATACACACACACACATACACACACACGCGCACACACACACGGTTTCATTAGTAGAAGAGTTTGCAGTCTGGTGGTACTATGGGCAGTTGTCTCAAATTTCATCCTTTACCTCTCAAGGTCCAAGGTGAAATTTTAGCTGTCTGTCCTAAGTTCCACCTATACTACTCCTATATATTGTGAAACAGTTGAAAGGTTTTGAAAATATACGTTGCTTTTGAGAAATTGAAAAGTTATCTACGATTTGTATAAATAATCTATCTTGTAAGATTGATTTTATTAATTATATTGACGCTATATTGTAAAGTAGTTGTAAATTTTTGTAAATATATAATTGATTTTGAGAATTTCCAAAGTTTTCTTAATTTTGCATGAATAATCTGTTTTGTAAAATTGATTTTTAATAATTATATTGGCCATATATTGTAAAATAGTCGAAAGTTTTTGAAAATATATGATAGTGTTTGTGAAGTTTAAAAGTTGTCTGAGATTTGCATAAATAATCTATATTGTATAATTGATTTTTATAAATTGTATTGTCCTTATACTGTAAGCTAGTTGAAAGTTTTCGAAAATATATGATAGCAGCTGAGAAATTTAAAAGTAATCTTTGATTTGAATGAATCATCTACGAGGGTAGTTCAATAAGTCTTTAGAATGACCAACAGATGGCGCGCGAATCGCTCCAAATCATCTGTTTTCAGTCAGCACCACTCCCGACTAGATATATGGTGCAGTCACAGTCCACATCTTCTGAGTTTACGTGTTTTTATAACCAATTGAAAAAAAAAAAAAATTGCTTGTTAAGAAAAATGGAAAAAAACGAGTTCAGAGCGGTAATTAAACATTTTCATTTAAAGGGTTTAACTCCATATGAGATAAAAAATGAATTGGACTCAGTTCATGGCACATCTGCCCCTGCCTTAGCAACGGTTTATAACTGGGTAAATGAATTTAAGCGTGGTCGTACATCAATAAGTGACGAACCACGTTCAGGAAGGCCCGTAGAAGCAACTACTTCCGAAATCATCAATAAAATCCACGATATGGTGTTGAAGGATAGAAGATTAAAAGTGCGTGAGTTAGCTGAGGCCACAAGGATATCTATAGGTGCAGTTGTTTCAATTCTACATGAAAAATTAGGCATGAAAAAGCTATCGGCAAGATGGGTGCCGCGTTTGCTCTCAGCTGAGAATAAACGCAATAGAGTGGTCGCCTCTGAGGCTCTTTTGGCGCGCATAAGTCGGAATCCTGAGGAATTTTTTCGTCGATTTGTGACTGTGGATGAAACATGGATACACCACTACACTCCTGAGACAAAGGAACAATCCAAACAGTGGATTTCCACAGGCGAACCAGCTCCAAAGAAGGCAAAGACCGTAAAGTCAGCTGGTAAGGTTATGGCTACAGTTTTTTGGGATGCACGTGGAATTATACTTATTGACTACTTGGAAAAGGGTAAAACAATTACTGGTGAGTATTATGCATCATTATTAGAGCAGCTGAAAGAAGAAATTAAAAAAAAACGACCACATTTGGCGAGAAAAAAAATTCTCTTTCATCACGACAACGCCCGAGTTCACACATGCTTCGTTTCAATGGCTAAAATTGAAGAACTAAAATTCGAATTGGTCGAACACCCACCGTATTCACCAGATTTAGCCCCCAGTGACTTTTTCTTATTTCCAAACTTGAAAAAATGGCTCGGTGGACAGAGATTTACGGACAACGAAGACGTCATTGCCTCTGTAAGTGCTTATTTTGAGGAACTTCCGAAAACGCACTTTTCTGAAGGATTAAAAAAACTTAAAAAGCGATTGACCAAGTGTATAGAGCTCCAAGGAGATTATGTTGAAAAATAAAAAAAAATTTACCCAAAAAAAATTGTTTTTATACTTTATTCTAAAGACTTATTGAACTACCCTCGTATATTGGAAAATGGATTTTTATTAATTTTATTTCCTATATATTGTGAAACAGTTGAAAGGTTTTGAAAATATACGTTGCTTTTGAGAAATTGAAGAGTTATCTACGATTTGCATAAATAATCTATCTTGTAAGATTGATTTTATTAATTATATTGACGCTATATTGTAAAGTAGTTGTAAGTTTTTGTAAATATATAATTGATTTTGAATATATAATTGTTTAAAAGTTATCTAACATTTGCATAAATAATCTGTGTTGAAAAATTGATTTTTATTAATTATATTGGCCTTATACTGTAAGCTAGTTGAAAGTTTTCGAAAATTTATGATAGCAGCTGAGAAATTTAAAAGTAATCTTTGATGTGAATGAATAATCTATATTGTAAAATTGATTTCTATTAATTATAATTGCCACGTTTTGTGAATCAGCTCAAAGGTTTCGAAATATACGATAGCTTTTGATTAATTGAACAGTTATCTAAGATTTGCATAAATAACCTACGTTGCAAAATTGATTTTATTAATTATATGTAACGTACTGGATTTTTTGTTAAAAATAATCAAGTATGCTGCGGCTTTTCCTACTGCGTGCCGAGCGGTTTGCACGAGTAGGTTTGGGTGGCGTGGCGTGAAAGGGGAGGATGTGAGGAGAAGGATCAGCTATGGCAATGTGCCCCTTGCAGAAAAAGATCGGGTTATTTAAAACAAATTAAGATATATATATTTTAAAATCTTACCTTGCTTTTTATTTGTAGCAATTTATATAATTTATTGTCGTAATTTATATATTTTATTTAGTCGGAGGTAATCTGGCATTTTCGGAATAACAATATTCTTTGATTGGGTTTTAGAGAAAATGGCTGATCTTAGCAGCAAAACTTTAGACTTCGTACTTTAGACTTCGTACGTTTAACTATTATAGGTCGCAACTCACACGACGATGCAGCGGGCTGTTCACTTCCAGCTTCTACTGGATACTAACGAAAATTGAAAGACACCGAGCTGTGCATCCGGCTAGACTAATACACCTTTCGGGGGCGACGGCGGCGGCTGTAGCTCTAATTGCATAGGTTGTAAACTATACAACAAAGCGCCGCCGAAATGCGTCTCCAGACAGATAAGTGCACTCTCGGTTTTTCGTTTATGATGTTTAATCGACACACTCATTACGTATCGATCAAACATAAGACGTTCTTGGCGCAATTAAGTAATAATCTTATGCTACGAATTCTTATTTTATTTCGGCAAGTTTTTCCTACTTGCCTAAAATAACAATTCTTCTCGGGGATTTACATGTTTGTCGGGCTTATGAAATGAAAAACATGTGATACGTCACAAAAAGATTTAAATAAAAGAATAAAAGAATTTTTATATACAAAACCAGGATGTCACACCCCCCTTGTCGGGGAGTTCAGCGTCCTCGATGAATTTAAGTGGCGTATCACCTATTTTTCATTTTCGCGCTGTCGATGTCTCGTATGAGCTAGCGACAAGTTGTTCGTGAAAGCGCACCTTCCATTACATGTGATTACACTTTGTACAAGGTATTTATTCGTAGTTTATTTATCTTCCAGATACACATGCACACACGTATACCGCCGTCCCCATCTCTTCTCATTTATTTTTTTATGCATACTTGGATGGTGGAAGGAAGAGAGGTTAGGAGGTATCATGAGGTATTTTAGTCATCTTCGGTGTCCGGGTCGTAGCCATGATCTGGTGTGGAGACTCTTGGTAGTCGTATACGCAGGTAAGGGCGTAGTTTGGCGAATATTTCTTCTGTGAGTTTGAGTCTTAATGAGCTGTGTTGCCACTGGACAATCCATACCAAGTTGGGTCCTCGATGAGGATTTCGTGTTAGCAGTGGTCTGCTTTCCATAGGGCGCTGGCATACCGTACATCTTTGGTGGTTTCGGGGTGTCCTTTGATGGCAGGGTTCCAGCGCGCGATTGCATCCCAGATCCAATAATAGGTGGTGATTGTAAAACATATATATGTGAACGTATATATATGCTCTTTCTTCGCCCTACATCCCATGCACTAGTTGTTCTGCTACGGCAAATTACTTATTATTTCATGCAGCTATGTAAGTCGACATTGATACATGCACTGTAGGTTGTTTTGAGTGTGGAGTGTGGTGTATTCGTGGATGTCAGAGAGGCAAAGGAGAAAGAGGAACAACGAAAGAAAGAAAATGAGACGGGCACGTCAACATGAACATATGCTTGCATATGAGGCATACTCATAAAAGGGCTAAATTTGCATTCGTATACGTTTATGTGATTATAATGTTCGTTCATTCGTTACTATACATATACATTTCTTCCCCTTTTCTTCCCATCATTCCCCCCCCCCTTTTTTTTAGAACGTGAAGTATAGCGCGCTATCCTTCAGTGACTCCCTTAATACCAGGGCTAAGTCCTGTTGTTGGAGAAGCGAGAACAACAAGAAACCTGGTTGTTGTCGCTTTTCCAAAATAATGATTATAAGGAAATGATAAAAAGAGAGAGAGAGGGAAGAAACGGCAATAAAAGAAATTAACAATAATGGCGGTAGTATTAACGTTTTTCGCTATTAATTAGTGGTCATAATTTATAAATGGAAATAGTTAGATCTTATGCTAAAAATCAACCCTTTTGCTGCTAAATTGAGAACTGATAACACAAAAAAAAATAAAAACAGAGAAATAATAATAATAATGATACAAATTTTATGTTAAATGTGGGCAGCGAAAGCGTTGGTCTTTGGAACGAAAGATGTTAATTGCGGTGGTTCTTCAGGAAGGGGCGGTGGTGACGGCGTGAGTTCCATCAGAATAGGTGGTGACGGTAGTAGTAGCGAGTCGTGAAATACTTCGATGGTGGGTCTCGTCTTGCGCATCTTCTTCAAGTGTCGATACTTGCATTTCAGGTCCTTGATCTAAGTTGAGGCACACATCATGAAGAGAATGGTCATGGTGAATCCTATTGTTTCTCGCGTAATTAGTGCGTAGAGAAGGTAGTTCCTATATTCATGGTTAACGCGGAATATTTGTATTTGATTCATTACTTCCTCTTGTATGGTATTGAATGGGAGTTCTGAACTGGCAGTTGGCGTCGTGAAGTTCATCCGTATGGTCACTTTGTAGCTGTTTCTTAAAATTCTTATCTCGGGAAATGTAGGCAAAGGGTGATTGTTTAATGTTTGGATAGTGCTTCGTAGATTCTTCCAACTAGCCTGGGTGAACAACTTCAAGATTTGTGGTTCAGGATCGACACTAGTAGTAATGTCGATTATTCTTTTCATTATGTCGACATGGCAATTTAGGATAGCTTCCGTAATTGCGATCCATATTCTGACGCTTCTGACGAAGTCCAGTTCTCTTTGGAATTTTCCCTTCCGTGGAAACGGCGTGGATGATCGGAGGGTCATTGCTTTGTCCCTTATGACTGTTATCTTGTTGAAGACTACCATTAATATTTCGGAGCTTTCTTTTCTAGAATCCTCTGGGGTGTCCTCCGTATTGGTGATGATTCTTGACGTATTGAGTAAGATGACTAGATATTCTACTCTTGGTAGTCCGAGGGGACAAAGCCTTGATGTAAGAGGGCACTCTGTGCGAGCTAGGGTGATCTCGGTCTCGATGTGGCCTTCGTTCAGTATTAGTCGGTCCACCTTTAAGATAGTGTCCACTAATCGATAGTTTCCAGGTATGGCGTCGAACTTCTGACCTTGGGTGATGGCTACCAGATGTGCGAACAAAAGAATGTGGTACATCTGTAGGCAGAAAACAGAAAAAGAAAGAAAAAGGGCATGATAGAAAAAATAAAATTATTGGCTGTTATTGCGTAGGTTTGCGAGTGCGTGTATAGGACTTTGTTGGGTGTCTGTAAATGAGGTCGATGACATCGTTCATGGGAGAAAGCGTGTATTTGTTTGGTTCGGTCGGGTTGTTAATATCGTCTATATGAGGTAGTTTATGAAGCGATTTCTTTCGTGAGGTTTGTAGAATTTTGGTCGGGGCATAGTCTCGGTGGTGTTTCAGAGATGACTTGTGAAGGATGAGCGTAATCATCAGATGTTTTGGTGGCGTGGTCATCGAGTTCTTTTAATGATCTTAGTAAAGAATATGTCTTTATTAAGTTAGTTCTATATGTAAAGAAGATAAGGACCAGGGCTTGTGAAATGACTGTCAAGGTTAACAGAATGGAGAATAGTATGGTAACGTAATTGATGTAATTTTTAAGGTGGACGAGGTCCGTGTTAGTGGTGTCCTTGATTTGAACGTTTGAATCGGATTTAAAATGAAAGTGCCATTTGGTAAGTGGCACAGCTGGTGGTATGATTATATCCCTGGCGTAGGCTTCGCATTGTGTTCGAAGGTGAAGGATTCCCAGTCCTGCAATGGTCGTATCCTCGATTGATCTGTTGTAGCACTGTATTTGAATGTACTCAATTTCGGGTGCGACGAACAACCAGTTATCTGTTTCTGCTAGGTCCAAGTGGTCTTTTGTTTATTATGGATCAAAACATTGCATGTTTCCCATGCGCTGGTCGGAGAGTTGGTTAATACTTGTAACTCGCAAGAAGTTTTCCTTTGGATAAGGACTCGTAGGTTACAATATATGTCTTGCTGTAGTCGGAGACAGGAAAGAAATTGGTTTGCGGTAAAAAAAATGTGTTGGTTTGTTATGTTGTTTCGGGCGATGAACTGTCCGTTAGGTTTTATGTTTGCACTGGTTTCGCCTTGTTGTGGTACCAATACTGAGTATATTCGGTGTAGTTCGTAGAAAGAATTGGACTAGAAAGGTAGGGTTACTGTTATGCTTATTGTTCTTCTCAATCTTCTTATTTTTATTTGGTAAAGTTTTTGGAAGTCGGAGGAGAAAGGGTCCATGGTTGGGAGTATGGTGTTGGGTTCTTTTTGTTGGATGAAGCTTTTTAAATTTTCTTTGAGGTCGTTGGGAAGTAGTAGCGTACTGATGCTTCCTTGAGTTGCGGATTCGATTATTTCCATCGTATCGTGGTATATCTGGATATGTTTATCCAGTGTGGTTTGTGTTGTGGTGAACCATGTTTGCATAAAATTCAAGAAGTTTTTAAGCGAACTTTGAAGTGATGATCTGATTTCTTGGATAGTGGTGTAGCGGTATAATCTATTGGCTTCTCTTAGTGTGTCAAGTTCTCCGAGTACGTTTGTGATACCGTTAATAATTGTGGTTGGTTCTTTCTTGGTTCCTTCTGTTTTTTTTGTAGCGAGAGGAAGATTGGTGAGACGGTCCAGAAGTTCAGTTGCTGTATCCAATCTTCTGAAGAAATGTTTTTCTTGTGCTGAGAGTACTTGGCATTCTGTTACGTTGGTTGGGCATTTGTAAATTGCTTGTTTGACCAATGGCACTAGGTCATGTTCATGATGCAGGCTGTAAATGTCTATTTCAGTGGAGAGTACATGGTGGCTGATGCTGTTATGGAAGTTGCCCATGTTCCCAAAATATAGTCGTGGGTTATTAGGAAGGTGGGTTATAGTGTAGGGATAGGAGTGGATTATATTCTTGCAAGAACAAGTATTGTTACCATTATCTGTATTGTAAACATTGTTTTGTGGTGTTTCCTGTTGACAGAAGTTGAAGATTAAAAGAAAATACTATTTAACTTTCTCAAGCAATTGAAGCGGATTGAAGTTAGTGTGTCCGTTCTGCTGAAGCGTCAACCGAATGAATTATTGGGCAAAGTGTATAAGCATGTCCACTATCCCCCCCTTTTTTTTTTTAATCTGTGTTTGTGTCTTCATTATCAGAATGATTTTCATTTAAATGAGGACCGTACATGGATATGAGCGATGCTCTGTTTGATGGAATTCTTGAAGGAGGGTGTACTGTTGCATTTATTGGGTACAATTCACAATCGTAGCTTTGGCTGCGTGTGTGTGGTAATTCTGGTTGATTTTTGTTGATATGGCATTTTATACATAATGTAATCGTCAGAGTTAGTATGAGGATTAGTATGACTGCGTTAGATTCTGTGGATCCATAAGATATGTATGAGTTTAGTTTTTTATTGTCCTGTTCAGCGATGAATGAGTCATATTTGTTTTGTATTGTTTCGAGTGTTACCTGGGATTTTAGTTTTGCTGGTGCGTACTTTGCTATAAAGGTTGGATGGTTAAGTGAGTTATTTATAATTCTTAATTTATGGTAGAAGACGTTATCAATATTGGTTATGTTAAGTGATAGTTTAGGCAAATAAAGGAATTCAACACTTGTGCCTAGGTTTTTCATTCCTACTAATGTTGTGTGGTCTTGGCGCGTAGAGCATCTAGATTGGATTTTGAGTAGTCCGACGCCTGTTTTTCTTATTAGTTCGTGCTGTTCCCCGGGACATAAAATCTGTATCGTAGTGAGTTTGGGAAGAGAGTACAGCCATCCATCAATAGAGTCAAAGTGAGTCCAATGATAGATATGTTGGGGAAGGTAACTTATGCTACATTTCTTAAGGCTGCCATGGCTGGGTTTATTAAGTAGTAGATATTCGCAGGCCATATCTCCGTCAGCTTCGTAGATTGGTTGATCATATGCGCAAATCCTGCGGTGTTGTGTTAGTTTGCATTTATGGAGGCTTCGTTCTGATAGGAAACTATATGTTCTCTTATAGTGGCTTAGTGAGATGTAGGGTGCTTGGGGTATGTTGAAAATGAATACTTGTGGCGTTTACTATGCGCATGAGCATATCCGTTTAGGGACATAAAGTATAGTGGAGCCTACATGCGAGCGCCAACGGCTTCATGCGAATCTCATTCTTCTCTACGTCACGAGCGCGAACGTACGAGTTCTTGTATACACCTTTATTTCACACCAATAAATTGTTTCTTTTAATTGTGTTCTTTTTAATTGTAAAGAGTATATCCCAATAGGTTATGGGCCCAGGCAGCTGGTATGTTATCTTTTGCAATCTCGATACACGTGCAAACAATTCTATTTTTATGTGAAAACTTTTATTTTGGTGTGTATACATTTTTTTTTTCAAGACAAAGAACTGATTCTGTGACTTGTGCAAAAATGTCAGAAACATCAGATCTGAAGATCATTACCAAATTCAACGGGCAGAATTTTCAACTCTGGAAGTTCCAGATACGTGCTGCCCTTGTTGCTCATGAATTGCTAAATATCACTGAAGGAACAGAACCCAAGCCCGCGCCAACAGACCCTGCAACCGACAACAACACAAAAGCAATAGCGACATGGATAAAGAAAGATGCCAAAGCAATGTTTTTTCTTTCTTCTACCATGGAGTACTCTCAGCTAGAGTACCTTGTTACTTGTGTTAGTGCAAATGGAATGTGGAAGAAGCTCTCCGAAATACATGAGCAGAAGAGCGCATTAAACAAGCTTGGCCTCACCACGAAACTCCACGAACATCAGATGTCTCCCAGAGACTCAGTCGCTCAACACATAGCCAAACTGGAAAACATGGCGAGTCAACTGAAGGACGTTGGCGAAACAGTGTCAGATATAATGATCATGGCAAAGATAATAAGCACACTACCTTCAAAATTCAACGCCTTTGTTTCGGCATGGGACAGCGTTCCAGCAGCGAGTCAGACCCTGGACAATCTACGAGAACGACTTCTCCGAGAAGAAGCTCGGATGACCCAGGCGGACGAAATCGACAAGGCCTTCGTCACAATGAACATATCAAGGAAAGGTAATGAAAATCGTCCTGGGGAAGATAAAAAGCAACGCGACAAGAATCTTACATGTAATTTCTGTAAAAAAAGGGCCATATTGCGCGTTATTGCTATGCGAGAAAACGGGCTCAAAACAAAAATAAGAATTCGAATAGCAATACCGATAATAATGATCGACCCAACAGTGACGGTTCCGCGAATCTAACCGCTTTTGTAGCTTCTCTTAAACCGACCGATGCAAATCGAGTTTCCGCGAATCTCTCGAGCACGCAAACGCACGAATTTTTCCGCGATGCGAAAGAGGAAGAGTGTTGGCTTTTAGACAGTGGTGCATCGCGACACATGTGTTGCCACCAAGAATGGTTTTTAGAATTCGCAACGTCTAAATACGCCAACTATGTTTACCTCGGCGACGGTCGTAATCTTAAAGTCGAATGTCACGGTAGAATTCCGATCATGCGCCTTGTAAATAACGAATGGGTCGAGGGCGTCATTGAAAATGTTTTATACATTCCGTTGCTCGAAAGAAATTTATTTTCGACAGGTGTTTTGACCGCAAATTCAATGTGTATTGTCCTCGTTGAAAATAAAACGTGCATTTTATCTAAAAACAATGATCTGCTAGCGCAAGGGATAAAACTAGAAGATAATTTAATTAAAATGTATATAGTAGCTAAATTTAAAGTCGAAGCAAATCTTACATCTGCACCCCTTTGAAGGTCTGGCACGAGCGTCTCGCACACGTTCATCGCAATTCTATTCAAAGAATGATAAAGAATGACGTTGCGTCGGGCATCGTTTTAACAGACCAGAAAGATTTATTTTGTAAAGACTGTCCGATAGGTAAACATTGTAAAGCATCTTTTCACACGAAACAGATAAAGAACGATGTTGAGCCCGGTAAAATCATATATTCGGACGTGTGTGGCCCTATGCAAACGCCTTCTATAGGTGGAGCGCGTTTTTTTATACTCTTTAAGGATGAGGCAACTGGTTTTGGATACATTTGTTGACATCCGCGTCATACACGCCGGAACAGAAAGGGCGCGCCGAGCGCGAGATGCGCACCGTTGTTGAAAGTGCGCGAACGATGTTATTATCGCGTGATTTGCCGACACGACTTTGGGCCGAAGCGGTAAATACGGCCGTATACACGCTCAATAGAACGTTAGGTGCCAAATCAAGCACTGCGACACCGTTCGAATTATGGATTAAAAAGAGGCCCAATCTTTCGCATTTTCGCATTTTTGGTTGCAACGCCTAGGCGTTTGTACCGGACTTTCTACGTAAAAAATGGGACGCGAAGTCAACAGAACTAATATTTGTCGGTTACGAGAACGAATCGGAGAATTATCGTCTACTTAATTTGCAAACAGACCGGATCACGATTTCCAAAAGTGTCGTTTTCGACGAAAAGTTTTCTCCGGACACAAGCTGTGAGCGCGCAAAAATCTTTAACGATGCTGATCTAAATGAAAGCGATCGTGATGAAGAGAACGCGGAAGCGCGAGACGTTAGACTCATCGATCCAGGGTGTGCGGACATTGTTCCGGGGGATCAGGTCCCGCCTATTGCAGACAATGAACCCTTAGAGATAGAAGCTAACGATTTAATAGGCGATTTGACAATTAATCGGGAAGAACCCGCTAGGTACGGTTTGCGACCCAGGAACACTCTAAAACTTCCTTCAAAGTACCGAGTATGTACTGCCATTCGCGATCCACCGAAAGATTATAACGACGCCATTAGTCGCGATGATGGTAATCTATGGAACCAAGCGATTGACGACGAATTAGCTGCTCACGCGAAAAACAAAACCTGGAGTGTTTGCGAATTACCCGATAGCCGAAAAGCAATTGGATTTAAGTGGGTTTTTAAAGAGAAAAACTCGGATGAAAAACGCACGCCACGGTACAAAGCGCGTCTTTGCGCACATGGCTGTTCGCAGCAATTCGGAGTCGATTATAACAAAGTTTGTTCTCCTGTCGCGCGTTTTGACTCTATACGCGTCCTTTTCGCAATAATGGTTAAAGAAAAACTACAAGCAGCTCAATTCGACGTCACTACCGCTTACTTAAATAGTGATCTGACGGAAACCATTTATATGCGTATCCCGGACGGATTAGAAATAAAAAATAAAAAACTTGTACTGAAGCTAAATAAATCGATTTACGGCTTGAAACAATCCGGTCGTTGCTGGAATGATAGATTTGATTTTCTTTTAAAACGTCTAGACTTTGTACAAAGTAATGCCTATAAATGTATGTATGTAAGATCCTCTCAAAAGAATAAGGTCTTAAAAGCTCTATATGTCGACGACGGCCTGATATTAGCGCGCGATCGAAATACCTTAAAAGCATTTGTTGCAGTACTTAAAGGCGAATTCGACATTACTGTAAACGATTTAAATCTATACTTAGGCATGCAAATATCAAGAAACGAAAATTCGATTTTTGTTAACCAACAGTATTATATCGAAAATATTCTACGCCGTTTTAAAATGGAGGATCCTAATCCTATAAAAACTCCTGCTGATCCAAACACCAACTTAGAAACCGCTATAGAAATCAAATCAGATTTTCCTTACCGCGAGGCGGTAGGCTCACTACTTTTCTTGAGCATGATTTCTAGAACAGACTTAGCTTACGCGGTCGGTGTCGTAAGTAGGTATTTGGATAAGCACGATGAAAAACACTGGCGTGCTGTCAAGCGCATTCTCCGTTATATTAAACAAACGCAAGATTTTGGGCTTTTGTTCACGCGCGACGACAACAAGCTTGTGGGATATTTTAATGCTGATTACGCTGGGGACATCGAGACTCGTAGATCAACTACGAGGTATTTATTTATATTAAGCCGTGGTAGCGTAACTTGGTGTTCGAGGAGACAAGCTACTGTCAGTCTCAGTACTACGGAAGCTGAAGTAATCGGAGCGAGCGAAGCCACAAAAGAGGCGATCTGGCTGCGAAAACTGTTATCCGACATCAGTCATCGCTGTGTTAACCCTACTACATTGTACGTGGACAACCACAGTGCGATAAAGTTGAGTAAAAATCCTGTATTTCATCGAAGGTCGAAGAATATAGACGTTCGTCATTATTTTATATGTGAAAAATTACAAAATGGAGAAATTTCGACGAAATATGTGAAAACCGATGATAAATACGCTGATATTCTAACAAAACCGCTGCGTTATGAAAAATTTAATTTGTTTCGTACAAAAATGAATGTTACTAGTAAAGTTACAAAAACGCCCACGTAGTGGGAGTGTTGAAAATGAATACTTGTGGCGTTTACTATGCGCATGCGCGTATCCGTTTAGGGACATAAAGTATAGTGGAGCCTACATGCGAGCGCCAACGGTTTCATACGAAGCTCATTCTTCTCTACGTCACGAGCGCGAACGTACGACTTCTTGTATACACCTTTATTTCACACCACTCAACAAGGATGAAACATCGCTATCAAAAGCACACAAACCGATTCCATCAACCAGAAAACTTTTGATAGACTTAGGTAAAATCGATACTCATAGTATAAAAAACCTGAAACCCAAAAAGGGGCAGGTCATCGTAACACCAAAATCCACGATAAATATCCTTACATCAATATTGATTAATAAGCATTTCAAACTTGTCTCACTGCAAGATCTTCGAGAGACCCTCACTAACGTAGCAGACTCTATAAAAAAAATAGAAGATTAAAACGTTATCGCTGTCAAAGCAGAATGACCTATCAGACCAAATAACGTTCTCTATATTCCTCAATTTACTTAAGGAAACCCTGGGCGAATGCAAATGTACAATCTTTATTTGTTACGGAACCACCACTATACCACCAGAGGACATACGTAACCAAATAATTAAAGAATATCACGTCAGTCTGATAGGCAGACACAGAGGGATAACTAAAACATACCAACGTGTCCGCCAGACATTCTATTGGACGGGAATGAAATCGGACATAACAGAATACATCAGGAGCTGTAAAAAGTGTCAAGAGTTAAAACTAGTCAGAATAAAAAACAAAGAATCAATGGTAATCACCGATATACCAGTAGAACCCTTTGACAAAATATCCATAGATACCATCGGACCACTTCCTTTAACTCCCGATGGTAATAAACATATACTCACAATTCAAGACAATCTCACGAAATACTGCATCGCCATTGCAATGCTAGACACTAAAGCCGAAACAATAGTCGACGCTTTAGCACGACACGTGATAACCTTATACGGATCTCCCCGTATAATCTTATCCGACAAAGCACCAACCTTGATTGGTAAGGTAATGCAACAACTTTCAAAAATATTCAAAATAAACCAAGTCACGACATCCGGTTACCATCCCCAATCCAATGGCAGCCTAGAAAGAAGCCACCTAGTGCTCATGGAATATATTCGCCAATACTATTTTCCTACAACACTAGTATCCACGAGTCCACCAACTTTACGCAATTCGAACTAATTTTTGGTAAATCAGCTCGCACCCCAACTTCATTTACAAATGACACCGAAACATATCCATCATACTTAATCGATTTAATAAATAGACTACATGACACTAGGATGATTGCAATGCAGACTCTGATAGACTCGAAATATAAATCCAAACATTATTATGATAAAAAAACTAAAGACCACCCTTACTCGCCAGGTGACAGCGTATATGCGCTTAAAGAACCAAGAATAAATAAACTAGATATGACTTACAACGGTCCATACAATATAAGAGAAATTTTAGAAAAACACAACGTCATTCTAGAAGATGAAACTGGCAAACGGTTTCTTAAACATATCGACAAAATAAAACGAGCCTATCATAGATAAGAACAATTTTTTTACAGATGAGGTGCGAACTCGTAATAATAATAGCCCTTGCAAATCACGGAAACACATTAACGATGGATAAATTCTCCATTCAAGAGATCAATGAAAACCCGGGATCTACTTTGAGAGGTTAGAAGTCATGAGATACAGTCAAGCAGACTGGAAAATAATAGTCTTCCTCGATATATGGCCACTACGATTCAACCAAAGTTACATGAACCACACGGTGCAAAACATAAGGTACTCGTGTTATCAACACCCATTTTTCTGCACTACACTAACAAAAAGATTAAATTACATCAAAACCAAAATAAAAAGAGTAAATTCTATACATGAAAATTTAATTGATTCCATGCAAGAAGTTGAATCGATAGACCCTATCGAAAACCCAACGCCCACAACTATTAAAAAAAGAAGCGCACCATTCGGATTTATGGGAAGCATTAGTAAAACTCTCTTTGGCACATTATCCGAAAGCGATGGAGAACACCTAACGGAACAAATTAATTTGTTATTCAAGGGCCAAACAAAGTTGGCCATAATAGCAAAAGAAAACACACACATAGTACAACATAAAATTTCGTCTATAGAAGAAAACATAAAACATTCCAACAAAGTCATAAACGAAAGTCTACTCGCACTGCGCAGACTTTCCCTGACTTAGGATATCTCCGACCGCAAAATCCGATGAATCTGTCGTCAAAATAAAAGGTTGATAGAAGTCAGGATACTGCAGGACAGGTGCCGTGCATAGTTTATTTTTCAAATCTTCAAAACTTTTATTATGTTCATCTTTCCATTCGAAAGGTATGGTTTTCTTAAGTAAATCAGATAGTAGTGCTGCTCATGCAGAGAAGTTTTCGATGAAGCTTCTGTAATATCCGGGGAGTCCTAGAAATTGTCGAATATTAGTTTGATTTTTCGGTCTTGGGAATTTTTGGACTGCTTCTGTTTTCTTTGGGTCGGGGCGCACGCCATCTTCGCTGATAATGCGTCCTAGGTATTGGACTTCAGTGGCGAGAAATTCGCATTTGTCCGGCTGGAGTGAAAGTTTAGCCTTTAGTAAGGTTTGATGCGTATACAATTACGTCATCCAGGTATACTAAAAGTTCAACGTCTTGAAGTCCCAATAGTACTTGGTTCATAAGACGTTGAAAGGTGGCTGGTGCGTTTTTAAACCAAACGGCATTCTCACGTATTGGTAGTGGCCAGTGCCCGTGCTAAATACAGTTTTATGGCAGTCCTTGGGGTTCATTTTTATCTGAAACCTGCTGGCCAAATCGAAAATCGAAAAGTATTTTGCACCGCCTAATCTGTCCAAGATTTCATTAATCTGGGGCAAACGATGGGCAACTCCGATGGTTTTTTCGTTAAGGGCTCGATAATCGATGACCATCCGCTATCTTTTATTGCCCTGCGAATCTGCCTTCTTGGGTACAATCCATAAAGGACTACTGAAGGGAGAAGAGGAATTTTCAATAATTCCATTTTTAAGTAATTTATTCACTTGGTTTTTGATTTCCTGCTTATGAATCGGAGAGTACCTGTATTATTTGATGAATACTGGGGCGTCATCTGTAGTCGGGATACTGTGTTCTAGTACGTCAGTCGCGGTCAAGGAGTCTTCAGGTAAATGGAATAAATCTTGGTATTTAGTCACGAGTTCGATCACATGTTCCCGTTCTTCGTTATTGAGATGGTCCATGCGTAAGGAGTCGACAATGCTTTATAGGCGGTTCGGAGAAATTTCGTTGTCGCTGTTTTCTGTCTCGAAGAAATCTTCTGATTCGTCAAAGTCACAGGGTTGCAATTCCATGGGCGGAATTTCGATTTCAGCATCTTCTTCGTAAGAGTTGGTCGCCATGACGTAACACTCTTGTTTGTCGTTAGTAACCACAGCTTCTCCGATAAAGATGTTTTTAGGGGTCTTGAGCCGGGGTATGTATTCAGTTTTTAGATCAGTGGGAAACAAATTTATTTTTATTGAAGTTTTTGTTCTAGCCTGTAATATGTATTTGGTTGGTTTAGATTTCCTATACTCGTAGTTAGTAAACCTTATTGTTTTAATAGGTCTAGACAATGTGATTAGGGCGTTACGGTGAAAGAAGATTTCTGCTGATTCTGTTTTTAAGAAATCGACACCTAATATTCCCATTATAGGTCGTCGGTTGGGACTTGGAACTTAATAGGCGCGTCAAAGAAGGTTAGTTCTGTTGACCCAGCGGTTGTTAAGCTATCCTTTGTGATTCCCGTTATGGTCATGGCATCATGACCGGCTATAATAGTCCTGGGTTGTAATGAGTTTACATGTACTACGTTTATTTCGGCACCTGTATCTATTAAGAACTCTGTGGGTTGTTGTAGTTCGGGGGCATTTAGAATTATTAGGGGAGCGGCTTCTCGTCCGCAGGTTTCTTCTGGAGTTGTTCGGCTGATATAAATTTGACCGCTGGGGGACGCTCTTTGGATATTTCGCTCGACGACGCATCCGTTCGACGGGCAGTCATAGAGTTGAAATTCTCCTCAGATTTATTATTTTGAAAAGAAAGGTTTGGGTTAGGAAAACTATAAGTTGGGTATTGTGGGAAATATTGTGGTACAAAGGGATAATATGTATGGTAAGGGATGTATGGATAAGAGAGTTGGTGGGGGGTCACGGGTAGGAGTTGGAGATCGTACCCTTGTGAAGTGATTTTGTGAGTTTTCGGGTCTATGTCCTTCGTAATGTCGTTTTTCAAATTGGCGAGAAGGACTTTTTGCTGTGTAATGGTCTCGTCGTTCTTAAAATTCACGAGAAGGACTTTTCGTTGTATAGTGGTCACGTCGTTCTTCGTCTCGACGACCTTCGAATTGACGGGTAGGACTTCTTGTTGGGTAGTTATCCCAACGTCATTCGAATTGACGAAATTGGGTTGGGCTTCTTCGTTGATCGTATGAGGTTCTGTTTTGAGGATTGTAGTTAGATCGGGGATTGTCTCTATAGTTACCGGTGGGAGATTGGCTTCTCCATGGAGTTCTGTTATTCTCATATTGTATTTTCTATCGTTTGACCCTATCATATACCTTTCGATACGTTAGGAAATCTTTAGAGCTGCGTCAAGCGTTACTGGTTCTTGTACGCTTACGGCGTACAGGAGATCGTCCGAAAGTCCCCGTTTGAAGGATTCAAGTGAGGTACTTGTATTGCCGTAAGTTTTTCCCTTAATGATGCCTTTGCGCTGTCCATTATTGGCCAACGTCGCTCTGTTCGTTGGAGTAATTAAATAAATTCTCCGTGTTTAACTATACATACACATATACATATACATATATAGATGTATAAAAGAAAAAAAAAAGAAATTTTATTGGAAGAGGATTATGAAATAATATAATAGTAATGATTTAAAAATGAACAAATGAGAAGAAAACAAGAAAACTCTAAGGTAATTAATATTAATAAAGTATATTTTCAAATATTATTAAAAAGAAAGAAAGAAATGTAAAAAAAAAATTTTTTGTACAAGCAATGATGGGAGCTAGGATTTTGTTTTTTTCAGCATTCTTTATAAGCATGAGTAAATAATAATAAAAAATTTTACAACTAATATGACTAACAGTTAACTAGATAAGATGTAGAATGTTATTAAAATATAGTCGGAATTTTAGTATTAGGACGTGGAACTTTAAAGCGAGTTTCTGATTGTAAAAGTAAAGGTACTGTCTGTCTAGCTAAGACTTTCGCGTATTATGTCGAAGATTTCTTCCTCTAATTCTGGATTATTAACCACTGGTTCGTTTAAGTTGGTAGGTTGAATTTCTAAGTTTTTAATTTTATGTAATGAAATAATTAGTTTAATATTAGTTTAATATTAGGACTATAAACGCATATACGGACGGACGGTACATTATTAAATTGTTAGTAAGTTAAGTTCGTTTGTAGATTTATTTATTATCAACATGGGCAAATTTTAATTATCTCCCCAGATTTGTAAAATTAAATGGGGTAAGTAAAATTTGGTAAGAATTAGTAGCACCAAAATAATACTTACAAATATAAGGGTACACATATGTATAATTATAAGATACTTTATCAGTATCAGTTTATTTTAAGATAGATCTAATGTGAACGTTATTTTATTTTGATATTTAAAATTTAAAATTTATTTTTGAAAGAACTTTAACGTAAAGTAATTTATTGTTGTAATAAGTTTAATTTAAGTAGTCGAATCAACTTTCCTTATTTCGATTTTAGAAAAAAGGATCTTCTCAATTTCCTTAGTACTTATGGCTCTTACGTCACGATAAACTTATTGTCTTTTATTAGACAGTATTTCTAGTAATATAGTTATTATTATTCTTTTTTTTCAAAACGTGTTTTTCCGTAGAGATTTTTGATTTTTCATTTACTTGGACAATTGTCCTGCAACTATAGGGAGCAGCCGGTGGGTCTTGCACCAGGTTATTTAACAGGACGACTAAGTTCAGAGGAACTCGTTACGTGTAATCGATGCAAGCGAAAAAAAAGAAAAAAAAATTGTTGTCGAAAGAACAATCGTTAAGACTTGCACTATCGATGAAAGCTTGTGGGTAAGTAGTCAGCTTCCCAAAAAAAAGTAAGCGGATCGATCGTGCTGAAGTAATTAACAAGAAGAAAATCTATGATGGAATAGGGTGAACAAGTCTTACTGTATATCGGTTTAATTAAATCAGAAGCTGAATTACTATTATTGGGTTGAGAATGATTATTTTATACTGAGTGTCGTGAGCTTATTTATGGGAGGATTTCAAAACTTTTGGGAATATTAAAAATGAATCAATTTTTCTAAGGATCAAAATTTAGTGAATATTAAGTCGTGGACTGAATTTCCACCGCGGCTCTCCAGTAGTTTAATGGAATAGTGCTTAGAATATTCTTGGCTCGTCGAAGTGCATAATGTAATTGAGATTTTTAGTCTTAATTCTCGTCGATGCCACTTAATGCCCAAGAAAATGCTAACCAGTAAATCTACTAGAAACAACTGTCTTAGTTCTTCACAAGAGGATTTGAAAAGGTAGACTCAAAAATGTATTTTTATAGAGAGATATTAAAATATTATGTTGGAGAAAAATAAGACGTTAACCAAATTTTTCGGTTTGGCTTTCGTTAAAATCTTAGAGTTCAATGGAATAGCGATGTTCAAAATATTCTTGGCTCGTCGAAGTGCATAATGTAATTGAGACTTAGTCTTAATTCTCGTCGATGCCACTTAATGTCCAAGAAAATGCTAACCAGTGAATCTCTTAGAAACAACGGTCTTACTTTTCAGACAAAATATAATAATAAAAGTATTTATAATAAATCTAATATTAGTAAATATTTTTAGGTAGTTTGTAAGACCAAATCAGTTATCTAAATATACCTTAATTGAAGTTCTGATTTATTTTTAAATTTTATTTGATAATTATTCAAGGTATTTAAGGCATATGGTAAATTTAAATATAGATAGTCAAGTAGGCTGTTTAAATAAAATTAAAGTAGGTATGGATTATCGAGTGAGGTAATTTTTATATTGGCGGATTAATGTTCGGTTAGTGTCAATTTATTAAAGGCTTTGCATAAGTCTTCGAACACCGATTGGTCTAAATATATATGATGGCTCCTTAGTTATCTGAATATTTCTATTTGGTGGTTAGTTAATTCGGTTAATACCTCTTTCAATAGTATTTGAGTGCGTGTTAGATTAGTTATTCGTTTTTCTAGGATATGCAGACCTATTATGATCGTTTTCGTTTAAGGATTCAATCTGTTCGCGTAATTCGTTACTTTCGAATATAGAAACTTCGTTAAAAGTAGAGTTAAAAATGTTTGAGATTATGCGTTCGGCAAGGTTGATTGATTATTATATTTTTGTACTAATTTTCGCGACACGTTACCCAATAACGGGAAGTGGGTATTATAATCAACAAAACGCGTTGTTCATAAAACAAGGGAAACAATAAAGTTTATTTGCATGAATATTATTAAAAAAAATAAAATCTCTTGATGAACAATGCGAAATGTAATAGCACACACACACACACACACATATATATATATATATATATATATATATATATATATATATATATATATATATATATATATATATATATATATATATATATATATATATGTACTAATTTTCGTGTCGCGAAAATTAGTACAAAAATATAATAATCAATCAACCTTGCCGAACGCATAATCTCAAACATTTTTAACTCTCCTTTTAACGAAGTTTCTATATTCGAAAGTAACGAATTACGCGAGCAGATTGAATCCTTAAACGAAAACGATCATAATAGGTCTGCATATCCTAGAAAAACGAATAACTAATCTAACACGCACTCAAATACTATTGAAAGAGGTATTAACCGAATTAACTAACCACCAAATAGAAATATTCAGATAACTAAGGAGCCATCATATATATTTAGACCAATCGGTGTCGAAGACTTATGCAAAGCCTTTTTTATATATATATATATATATATATATATTGGAAATTCGTTCGTCGGGTACAATAAACGTCGATCGTCGAGCGGTGCTTGCCGATGCGTCCGATCGGCACAAGAGGCAAGCTGGTTCTGACTCGCTTCTCGCCACCTCGAGGTGGGGGAGAAGCAAGCACAAGATGGCCGCCTCTGCCGAGCTAGTACAGCTCCCGGGGACAGAAGCGCTGCTTACGGTATGAACCGGGGGCGCCACAGCCACTCCGGGTACCGGTCCGGTTTGGTACGGGCGTTGAGGCTTCTGTAGTCTACCGTTATTCGAAAGGAGGAGTCAGCCTTTTCCACCAGGTGTAGTGGGCTCGTCCAATCGCTGGACGACGGCCGGATGATTCCTTGGGCCAGCAGCCGGTCGAATTCGGCTTTGGCTGCGACGAGTCGTGGCCCTGTGAGTCTCCAGAGACGCTCGGCGACAGGAGACCCCGTAGTTTCGATGTATAGAGTCGCTGGCAGGTCGGGCAGATTGGCGGTGAAACCGCCGGGCGACGTCAGGTCGCTGAACTCCAGGAGCAGCTCGGCGTAACGGTGCGGGGGATCCACAGAAGCGACGAGAGAGACGCTGTGGACCGCTGGGACCGCTAGCGAGCCTGGAGTTGAGAGCGAGGTCATCATTTCGATGAGACGCTTGGCTTTAAGGTCGACTGCGAGGCCGTGATGAGCCAGAAAATCGGCTCCGAGGATCGGGGTCTGCACGTCGGCGACGGTGAAATCCCACGAATACGGGCGTCATAGTTGCGTGGGGTCGTAGTTGCTATGCGCCAGTTTCCTTCTAGGATAAGGTGGTCCCTATGAGCAGTTTGTAGATGAGTCATGCACAATTCCTTGGTCAAGAATTGAACTACGAGGCGAGAGGAAAAGCTGTAAAAGATATTTTCATGTCACTCGTCAATCTAAATTATTACTCAAGATTGTGGCAAGATGGATGAAGGTTGCGTTAATATATTTTAAAGGTATCGTGTAACTATATGTAAGTTTGAAGTTATAATTATGTATCTTTGTTTACGTAACTTGTAATAATGCGTAAAGAAAAAAAATTTGATTTTTAAGCTTGAAAACGTTTGGAAATATATGTAAAGTATGTTATAGCAAAGTTTTGGTTTTAATGTAAAATAATAAGTGTAAGGTGTTATACAAGATTTCAATTGTTCAAAAATAAGCTTTCTAATGAAATGAAAACATGCGTTAAAAGTAAAAGTGAATCTAGGTAAATACTAAAATGTGTAAAATTAATAAGAGAAGTTTAAATTTTATAATTATTAATATGCGTGTATAAAAGTGGCAATGTGAAATGACTTCAACAGAATAAGATTTCAAAAAACAATATGACGGTTAATTACTGTGACCAAAAAGGTATATAATAGTGATGGATGTGTTTTTATGTGTGTGATATTTTATTTAAAATATTCAAAAGATTGCAGATATTGTCCTGAATGCAAAATGCGTTCAAACGAGGGAGAGGCTATATTGTGAGGTACGGCCTGGGCATCAGCCAGCTGTGTGTCGTCTTCTGGAGAAAATTTGGGCTATTAGCCTGTCGCTGTAAGGGAACAAACGTTTGTTTATACTTATTTGTGCTTAATACTACAAGGATGATCGGCAATTTTGCAAGTTTAATCCAAGGCGATGAAGAGTGTTTGGGGATTCTACGACAGTCCTTCTTAGATAAGTCGTAGCTATAATTTTTACTAATATAACCTATATAAGAATGTTACTTTGTGTAAAATGGGAATGTTTCTTTTTATTTTATAGGTATGGTCTGTAGCGCTCCTTGTGAAAAATCTTGTTCGAGGATTGTTGTAAAGGTTCGCTGGGACTGTTCGTCAAATTGACAACAATAAACGTGAGTATTGGTTATATATGACGTTATATGAAATTGTACGGTTTAAGCTTGATTTGGGCCGATCGAGCACAGATTATTCAATGCTAGTGATTTTTTATGTAGATATGTAAGTAATAATGCTGATTAATGTTTTGTTGCAGGTTTTAAGCTATATTAGTTAGTATGCAGGCATATATGTTGATGCGAGAGGGGTAAAAAACGAAATTCGTGGCTCGTGGTACGACAAAATTTTTAAGAAAACAAGTTTTCTTTATCAGGGGTATACTCCAGATGATATACCAATATCAGACCAAAGATTTTGGAGCAATCATGCGATTTTCTGAGTGTCCAGTTGTGCGCAGTTGGCCTTTGCGACCAAAATTGTCGCCAAAATTTGTATTTGGCGAGGGGTTGGTGAATAAGGAATGAAGAGAAAGATAGAAGAAACTTGTGTGAAGTGTGTGGTAGTGTTTTTCTTATTATTTGCTTAATTTATAGTAATGTAACACTATTATATGGTGGATGAGAGCGAATCTTAGTGCTTCGATATTTGCTAAAAAAGTGTGTGTTAGATTTAAGTGTGCAAGGTAGTGAAGTGATTTTAAATATTAGAATGCGAAAGTAAGTGTTATCAGGAGGTTGTGAGAAAAGATTGTTTTCTTGATTTGTATTTGTAAAAACATTTTAGTGTAAAGTGAGAATGTGGGTGCGTTTTCTTTTTATACTATTTTAACGCAAAGTATTTGTATAAGAAGGATTTTAGTGCATTGAGTGCATATATATATAAAAAAGTTAATTTTTGTGCGTTGAAAGGTTAATATAGTGTTATATACCTGATTTGTGTATATTGTGAAAGCAAAATTCGAGAATTCTAGAATAATTTTAGTTAACAAGAGTGAGAGTTAATTTGAGTATATCTGATAGTATCAAATTTGAAATAGGTCTACTTGTTATTGTAGCCTTATTGTACAAAAGTGATGAAGAGTCTAAAGGTTATGGGTTGTGTAGTGTTTCTTTTTCTTTACGCGGGCTTAACTCGCTTTGTAATACAAGAAGTTTCTGTTTGATACCAAGTGATATGTATAAAAAAAATTTTTTTTAAAGATTATATGTGTTTCATGTTTGTGAAAAAGACATGATGTATATTTTTAAATAAATGATGTTTTCAAAAGTTAATTGCAAAATATAAGGTTGATAAATTGTGTGTGAAATTGTAACTTTGAGTGTAGGATTTTAAGATTTTTTCCTTTATTTAAATTTAAAGCGTGTAAAATTAAATAAGTTTGTAGGATTTGGAAGTGTAGATTATGTGTTGTACGTGTATAAAGCTTGATTTGATTATAACAGATTTTGATAAAAGAAAATAAGAATGGTTCAGTGCGTATATGTTATTTATATATGTTTTTATTATGCAAATTTATAAGAAAAATTGTCAATGAAAAGATACTAATTAAGTTAGATATGTCTGTATATGTATGTACATATACATATATTGTTTTTTAAATAATTATGTGTGATATTCGTGATATTTAGAGTGTGTGTTAAAATTGGTGAGTGTAGTGGTGTATTTAATTATATAAGAAAAACCATGCGTTTGTTAGTTTTATATTAAATTATTTGACATCCTATTTTGTCGAGTGGGCCAGTTTTGCCCGCGCCTTAATTGCAAAACTGTTAATCGTATAGGCGATATGTCGAGTGGGAGGAAGTCCCGGCGTTCTTGGACTTTAGTGATAATAGGCAGCGACCCACTTTCCAATCGGATAAGTGTTACTTAAAGCCTACACTAATGACCAAAAGACACCAGGGCCCACGATCAATCCCCTAATGACACCCTTTTATTTATATAATATAATAAATGATTAATTAATTTGTTAATTTTTAAACAAGCACATGCAGAAAAGAAAGGAGGTAGGGATTTTTTTCCGGGTTACTGATCTTACCGCAAGTCACCAGAAAATATTAGCTGTAACGTACTGGATTATTTGTTAAAAACAATCAAGTATGCTGCGGCTTTTCCTACTGCGTGCCGAGCGGTTTGCACGAGTAGGTTTGGGTGGCGTGGCGTGAAAGGGGAGGACGTGAGGAGGAGGATCAGCTAGGGCAATGTGCCCCTTGCGGAAAAAGATCGGGTTTTTTAAAACAAATTAAGATATATATATATATATTTTATAATATTACCTTGCTTTTTATTTGTAGCTTGTCGTAATTTATATATTTTATTTAGTCGGAGGCAATCTGGCATTTTCGGAATAACAATATTCTTTGATTGGGTTTTAGAGAAAATGGCTGGACTTAGCAGCAAAACTTTAGACTTCGTACGTTTAACTATTATAGGTCGCAACTCACACGGCGATGCAGCGGGCTGTTCACTTCCAGCTTCTACTAGATACTAACGAAAATTAAAAGACACCGAGCTGTGCGCTCGGCTAGACTAAATACACCTTTCGGCGGCGGTGGCGGCCGTAGCGCTAATTGCAGGGGTTGTAAACTATCCAAACAAGCGCCGCCGAAATGCGTCTCCAGATAGATAAGCGCACTCTCGATTTTTCGTCTATGATGTTCAATCGACACACTCATTACGTGTCGATCAAGTATAAGACGTTCTTGGCGCAATTAAGTAATAATCTTATTCTACGAATTCTTATTTTACTTCGGCAAGTTTTTCCTACTTGCCTAAAATAACAATCCGTCTCGGGGATTTACATGTTTGACGGGCTTATGAAATGAAAAACAAGTGATACATCACAAAAAGATTTAAATAAAAGAAAAAAGGATTTTTATATACAAAACCAGGATGTTACATATATTTGTGGCACCCTCGGAGTTGCCACCACACGAAGTGCGCCCGCTCTTGCCAACAGGCGAGCGACAGCACAATCCACGCAAGCAGCGTCTAGAGCCGAGAGCGATATACTAGCCTCGGCCGTCTCGCTGCTCGACTCTCTACATTCGGCTACAGAGCCTCGCGAGTTGCACGCACTGTACTGCACGCAACAGCTCGCTCGCACGCCACAGCTCTGGTGCATCGTCTCAAGATTGTAACTCTCTTCACGGCTAACACAGCCACTTGTATATATTGTAAATAGTTAATATAGAGCTACATAAATCACAAGGTGTGTAAAACCCTTTTTTCTCTCTCCTGCCATCGTCCGCCTCGCTCCTATCCACGGCGCAGCAGCGCTGCACCTGCTGGGGCGACTCCCTATGCGCCCTGGCAACCCCGCGGCTAAGCCCGCACATATTTTCCATATATTGTGAAACAGTTGAAAGGTTTTGAAAATATACGCCAGCATCTGAGAAATTGAAAAGAATTCTATGATTTTCATAAATAATCTATCTTGTAAGATAGATTTTATTTATTGTATTGACGCTATATTGTAAAGTAGTTGAAAGTTTTTGTAAATATATGAATGATTTTGAGAATTTCCAAAATTTCTTAGATTTGCATGAATAATCTGTATTGTAAAAGTGATTCTTATTATATTATATTGACAATATGTTGTAAAAATGTAGAAAGTTTTTGATAAAATATATCATTGCTTTTGAGTAATTTAAAAGTTATCCAACATTTGCATAAATAATCTGTCTTGTAAAATTGATTTTTAATAATTATATTGACCATATATTGTAAAATAATCGAAAGCTTTTGTAAATATATGATAGCTTTTGAGAAAGATAATAGTTATCTAAAATTTGTATAAATAATCTATGTTATAAAATTGATTTTCATTAATTGTATTAGCGCTATATTGTAAAATAGTTTAAAGTTTTTAAAAGTATGCGATTGCTTTTGAAAAATTAATACTTGGCTAATATTTTCATAAATGATCTATGTTGTAAAATTGATTTTTATTAATCGTTTTCAAAAATATATGATAGCTTTAGAGAAATTTAAAAGTTATCTAACATTTGCATAAATAATCTATGTTGTATAATTTATTTTTATTAATTGAATTGACGCTATATTGTAAAGTAGTTGAAAGTTTTTGAAAATATATGATAACTTTTGAGAAATTTAGAAGGTATCGAATGTTTCATTAATAATCTGTGTAGTAAAATTGATTTTTATTAATTATATTGTCCTTATACTGTAAGCTAGTTGAAAGTTTTCGAAAATGTATGATAGCTTCTAAGAAATTTAATAATTATCTAATATTTTCGTAAACAATCTATATTGTAAAATTGATTCTTATTAATTGTATTGGCGCTATCTAGTAAAGTAGTTGAATGTATTTGATAATATATGATAGCTTGTGAGGAATTTAGAAGTTATCGAATGTTTCATTGAGCAACTTATAAGTTGACTTAGATTTTCATGAATAATCCAGATTGTAAAATTAATTTTATTAATTATATTGTCCTTATATTGTAAACTAGTTGATAGTTTTCGATAATATAAGATAGCTTCTAAGAAATTTAATAGTTATCTAATATTTTGATAAATAATCTATGTTATAAAATTGATTCTCATTAATTGTTTTGGCGCTCTCTAGTAAAGTAGTTGAAAGTTTTTGAAAATATATGATAGCTTTAGAGAAATTTAAAAGTTATCTTAGGTTTCCATGAATAGTCTATAATGTAAAATTGATTTTTATTAATTATATTGTCCTTATATTGTAAGCTAGTTGATAGTTTTCGAAAATATATGATAGCTTCTAAGAAATTTTATAATTATCTAATATTTTTATAAATAATCTATGTTGTAAAATTGATTCTCATTAATTGTTTTGGCGCTATCTAGCAAAGTAGTTGAAAGTTTTTGAAAATATATGATAGCTTTAGAGAAAATTAAAAGTTATCTTAGGTTTCCATGAATAGTCTATAATGTAAAACTAATTTTTATTAATTATATTGTCCTTATATTGTAAGCTAGTTGATAGTTTTCGAAAATATATGATAGCTTCTAAGAAATTTTATAATTATCTAATATTTTCATAAATAATCTATGTTGTAAAATTGATTCTCATTAATTGTTTTGGCGCTCTCTAGTAAAGTAGTTGAAAGTTTTTGAAAATATATGATAGCTTTAGAGAAATTTAAAAGTTATCTTAGATTTCCATGAATAGTCTATAATGTAAAATTGATTTTTATTAATTATATTGTCCTTATATTGTAAGCTAGTTGATAGTTTTCGAAAATATATGATAGCTTCTAAGAAATTTTATAATTATCTAATATTTTCATAAATAATCTATGTTGTAAAATTGATTCTCATTAATTGTTTTGGCGCTATCTACTAAGTAGATGATAGTTATTGAAAATATTTGATAGCTTTAGAGAAATTGAAAAGTTATCTTAGGTTTCCATGAATAGTCTATAATGTAAAATTGATTTTTATTAATCATATTGTCCTTACACTGTAAGCTAGTTGAAAGTTTTCGAAAATGTATGATAGCTTCTAAGAAATTTAATAATTATCTTATATTTTCATAAATAATCTATGTTGTAAAATTGATTTTTATTAATTGTACTGGCGATTTCTGGTAAAGTAGTTGAATGTTTTTGTAAATATATGCTAGCTTTTGAGAAAATTATAAGTTGACTTAGATTTGCATGAATAATCCAGATTGTAAAATTTATTTTTATTAATTATATTGTCCTTATATTGTAAGCTAGTTGATAGTTTTCGAAAATATAATTTAGCTTCTAAGAAATTTAATAATTATCTTATATTTTGATAAATAATCTATGTTGTAAAATTGATTCTCATTAATTGTTTTGGCGCTCTCTAGTAAAGTAGTTGAAAGTTATTGAAAATATATGATAGCTTTAGAGAAATTGAAAAGTTATCTTAGGTTTCCATGAATAATCCAGATTGTAAAATTTATTTTTATTAATTATATTGTCCTTATATTGTGAGGTAGTTGATACTTTTCAAAAATATATAATAGCTTCTAAGAAATTTAATAGTTATCTAATATTTTGGTAAATAATCTATGTTGTAAAATTGATTCTCATTAATTGTTTTGGCGCTATCTAGTAAAGTAGTTGAAAGTTTTTGAAAATATATGATATCTTTAGAGAAATTTAAAAGTTATCTTAGGTTTCCATGAATAGTCTATAATAGAAAATTGATTTTTATTAATTATATTGTAAGCTAGTTGATAGTTTTCGAAAATATATGATAGCTTCTAAGAAATTTTATAATTATCTAATATTTTCATAAATAATCTATGTTGTAAAATTGATTCTCATTAATTGTTTTGGCGCTATCTAGTAAAGTAGTTGAAAGTTATTGAAAATATATGATAGCTTTAGAGAAATTGAAAAGTTATCTTAGGTTTCCATGAATAGTCTATAATGTAAAATTGATTTTTATTAATCATATTGTCCTTACACTGTAAGCTAGTTGAAAGTTTTCGAAAATGTATGATAGCTTCTAAGAAATTTAATAATTATCTTATATTTTCATAAATAATCTATGTTGTAAAATTGATTTTTATTAATTGTATTGGCGATCTCTGGTAAAGTAGTTGAATGTTTTTGTAAATATATGCTAGCTTTTGAGAAAATTATAAGTTGACTTAGATTTGCATGAATAATCCAGATTGTAAAATTTATTTTTATTAATTATATTGTCCTTATATTGTAAACTAGTTGATAGTTTTCGAAAATATATGATAGCTTCTGAGAAATTTAATAGTTATCTAATATTTTGATAAATAATCTATGTTGTAAAATTGATTCTCATTAATTGTTTTGGCGCTCTCTAGCAAAGTAGTTGAAAGTTTTTGAAAATATATGATAGCTTTAGAGAAAATTAAAAGTTATCTTAGGTTTCCATGAATAGTCTATAATGTAAAACTAATTTTTATTAATTATATTGTCCTTATATTGTAAGCTAGTTGATAGTTTTCGAAAATATATGATAGCTTCTAAGAAATTTTATAATTATCTAATATTTTCATAAATAATCTATGTTGTAAAATTGATTCTCATTAATTGTTTTGGCGCTCTCTAGTAAAGTAGTTGAAAGTTTTTGAAAATATATGATAGCTTTAGAGAAATTTAAAAGTTATCTTAGGTTTCCATGAATAGTCTATAATGTAAAATTGATTTTTATTAATTATATTGTCCTTATATTGTAAGCTAGTTGATAGTTTTCGAAAATATATGATAGCTTCTAAGAAATTTTATAATTATCTAATATTTTCATAAATAATCTATGTTGTAAAATTGATTCTCATTAATTGTTTTGGCGCTCTCTAGTAAAGTAGTTGAAAGTTTTTGAAAATATATGATAGCTTTAGAGAAATTTAAAAGTTATCTTAGGTTTCCATGAATAGTCTATAATGTAAAATTGATTTTTATTAATCATATTGTCCTTACACTGTAAGCTAGTTGAAAGTTTTCGAAAATGTATGATAGCTTCTAAGAAATTTAATAATTATCTTATATTTTCATAAGTAATCTATGTTGTAAAATTGATTTTTATTAATTGTATTGGCGATTTCTGGTAAAGTAGTTGAATGTTTTTGTAAATAAATGCTAGCTTTTGAGAAAATTATAAGTTGACTTAGATTTGCATGAATAATCCAGATTGTAAAATTTATTTTTATTAATTATATTGTCCTTATATTGCAAGCTAGTTGATAGTTTTCGAAAATATATGATAGCTTCTAAGAAATTTTATAATTATCTAATATTTTCATAAATAACACAGGTTTACAAAATAAAAAAAGTTGAGGACTATTTGATCGGACCACATCACTCTTATGTATTTCGATACGCTGAATACGAATCCGAGTTCCGTTAACCTCTATCACGTCTTGGAGGTCACCTGAAAGTCAAACAAGTGATAGATAGGCCAAATTTCCTTTCGATTCTTTTGAACCGGCATTTCAGATGTCCTATATGCTTCAATCATATGCAATCATATATTTTTGTACCCATAGTGCAAACATGGGATACATTTATACCCATCGAGTTATGGTCAAGGTCATTTCTAGGTCAATTCGTTCATTTTGCAAAAAAGAAATATAACCTTGAAACGTGAAACCTTATTTCCTCAACCTGCAAGCCCTGTAACACCTGCACGGCTATGAGTCCAGACCTTTACTTCCGAATTCCTTAGTCCTCGAGCACGTAACCTTTCTACGCTATAGTCCCGACCCTCTTAACCCCGAATTCCTGAATCCTCGAGCACGTAACCTTTCTACGCTGTAACCCCGACCCATTCACCCCAATTTTCTCAACCTTATAGCACATAATCCTGGCACAATGTCAACTCGATCCCCCACACCCTAATTTCCTTAACCCCCAAGAACAAAACCCTACCACGCTGTAAACCCGAACCACCGCACCCCACTTTCGTTATTCCTCGAGCCCTGTAAACTGCGAAACTGTAACCCCAGACTTTTAATCTGGATTTCCTTAACCTTCTAGTCCCGTCCAAGACTGTTGGATTGGACTCCTCAGTAAGGATCCAACAGTCCTGCTTAGACGCCTGGCTACTCGATGTGCAGTAGGTAGGCTAATGATTATTTCCCTTGTGACAAAGTAAGCCCTATACTGTCAATATTTTCAATCGTATCAGACGGTTTGTAACATTCTCAATGTCTTTGAATCACAATTCAAGATCATTAAACTTTCCAAAATCATTTAGAGGTAAATTTGAGAAAAACATAGGAAAATTTCTGGTAATAAATGTATCACTCTTTAATGTAAGCGCGCTTTTTTGTGCGGTCTGCATGTTTCATGAAATGTTCTTTTCAGCGCCTTTCTTTTGTATTTGACTACGGTATCCCTCTTGAGGTTTTAGTAGTAATCCGACATCATATTGACATCCCAAAATCCTTGGTAACGTCTTTCCATTTCTTTAATATCTTGGTGAAATCTTTCACCTTGCTCTTCACTATAATCTCCAAGATTTTCTGGAAATTTGTCCAAATGAGAATCTAAAAAGTGGAGCTTTATACTCATCAGGCATCCAAGAGCTTTGTAGTTGACGACCAAGTCCCTAACTACTTGTTTATAATTTGGATCTTTGTTGTTGCCTAAAAATTTTGTGCAAACGTCGACAAAGCTTTGCCAAGCTTTCTGTTCAACCACCGACATTTTCTTCGGGAATTCTAGATCTTTAATCAATTCTCTTATTTGAGGTCCATCAAAAACTCCTTCCTTAATTTTTGCTTCTGATAACTTTGGGAACCTCGCAAGGAGATATTGAAAGGCTGTACTATTTGTATTCTTCAAAGCCTTCACTGGCTGTTTGATTAAGCCTAATTTTATATAAAGAGGAGGCAGTATTATATTAGCCAGATCTACCAACTTATCATTTATAATATGCTTCTGCCCTAGAACAAAGTTATTCCTTGCCGGCCACTCCTTTTTCCTGTAATGATCGTCACGAGCTCTGCTATCCCATTCACATAGAAAACATGGGAATTTTGTAAAACCACTTTGTTGTCCCAAAACGATTGTGACAACTTTCAAATCCGTGCAGATTTTCCATTGATATGTCCCTTAATTGATTTTATTAAGTAAAACTTCCATATTTACATAATTTTCATCCATTGTCGTTGAGTGAGCCAATGGAACAGAGGCTAGTTTATTCCCATTGTTCAGTAACACAGCTTTGAGGCTTCTTTTAGAAGAATCGATGAATAACCGCCATTCTTTAGGATCATGTTCAACTCCGAATTCGCTAAACAAGCCATCTTTATCATCACAATATACCAAAGAATCATCTTGAATGAAGTATTTTCAAAAAGGCTTATCTCTTTTTCTATAGAATGTTACATTTGTTTTCCTATGCACGCATCCTTTCTCTTTAAGTCGTGATGCTAGTAGTTCAGATTGCGCCTTAGATAGCCCTAAATCTCTTACCAAATCGTGGAGTTCACTCTGATCAAACTTTGAAGGGGTTTTAGAGTAACCTATTGTACTGAAATCAGAATCAGTTTCGTCGTCATCTTCTTCGTTACTGTCTTCGCCATCTAATTCATCATCTTCTTCGACATCGTCCTCTTCTTTATCTCCTTTTTCATTTTCATCACCCGTGTTACTGTAGGATTCTGGAAGGATTTCGTCACTTACATCGATTTCCATTGCTTCAACGTTATCATGACTGGTATCACTTACTAAAATTGGCATTGTAACGGACGCAGTTGTTTTGTAAACTAATGATTTACTGGTTTTTGAATTGATTCCGAATTTGATGTTTATACAGGAATAGCAATCACTGACGTGATTTTGAGGTGCACGCCAAATCATAGGCGAAGAGAAAACCATTCGTCGCGTTCCACTTTTCCAACGTCTTAAACGCGAATCACAAACTCGACAGATGAGTTTCGGGACCCATGATAGATTCAAAACAATATCAGTGATGTTAAAACACTCTACGTAAGTCTCTCGAATTTTTCCAGAAAAAGAAATAAAATTTTTAGTGATATTATATTTTCCATAACACAGAAATTTTTTGAGCATTGGTCCATTTTTATAATAGATGATAAATCAAGTTTTATTTTGGAAGAAACAACTCAGTAACCACTGAAATAAGAGCTGCTGCACCAGATATCCAACTATCCTAAGAAGGACTGTTGGAGAGAACCGATGCTGCACGGGATATCCAACTATCCTGAGAAGGACTGTTGGAGAGAACCGATGCTGCACGGGATATCCAACTATCCTGAGAAGGACTGTTGGAGAGAACCGATGTTGCACGGGATATCCAACTATCCTGAGAAGGACTGTTGGAGAGAACCGATGCTGCACGGGATATCCAACTATCCTGAGAAGGACTGTTGGACAGAAGCGATGCTGCACGGGATATCCAACTATTTCTTTTCGGATCGGGGTTTTAGAGTATTAGGGATTTGAGATCGGGGATGTAGAGTAGCAGAGTTCCGGTATAGAGGCCTAAGGAATTTAGAGTGCAGGAGTTATAAAGTAGCAAGGTTCTGGACTCAAGGGTTAAGGAAACTGGGGTGTGGGGGATGGGGGTTATAGTGTTTTGAGGTTCCGGGTAGGAGGTTTAAGCGATTTGGGATGTAGGGGTTACAGAATAGCAAGGTTCCAGGCATGAGGGTTACGGAAATTGAGGCGTGGGGGTCGTAGTTACAGCGTGGCAGGGTTTTTTGTTCTTGGGGGTTAAGGAAATTAGAGTGTGGGAGATCTGGGTGACAGTGTGCCAGGAATAGATGCTATAGGGTTGAGAAAATTGGGGTGAATGGGTCGGGGTTACAGCGTAGAAAGGTTACGTGCTCGAGGGTTCAGGAAATCGGGGTTAAGAGGCTCGGGACTATAGCGTACAAAGGTTACGCGCTCGAGGACTAAGGAATTCGGAAGTAAAGGTCTGGCCTCATAGCCGTGCAGGTGTTACAGGGCTTGAAGGTTGAGGAAATAAGGTTTCACGTTTCAAGGTTATATTTCTTTTTTGCAAAATGAACGAATTGACCTTGAAATGACCTTGACCATAACTCGATGGGTATAAATGTATCCCATATTTGCACTAGGGGTACAAAAATATATGATTGTATATGATTGAAGCATATAGGACATCTGAAATGCCGGTTCAAAAGAATCGAAAGGAAATTTGGCCTATCTATCACTTGTTTGACTTTCAGGTGACCTCCAAGCGTCATGTTGAAAAAAATCAAAAATATGTATTTGAACGTAAAATTTACCGCCCTTCCCGAATCCGTGGTCAGATTTCCATTTTCGTTGCAATAAACACATTCGACCTTCAAATGACCTTGAACTTGAAGTGATAGAGGTTAACGGACCTCGTATTCGTATTCAGCGTATCGAAATACATAAGAGTGATCTGGTCCGGTCAAATAGTCCTCAACTTTTTTTATTTTGTAAACCTGTGTAATCTATGTTGTAAAATTGATTCTCGTTAATTGTTTTGGCACTATCTAGTAAAGTAGTTGAAAGTTTTTGAAAATATATGATAGCATTAGAGAAATTTAAAACTTATCTTAGGTTTCCATGAATAATCTATAATGTAAAATTGATTTTTATTAATTATATTGTCCTTATACTGTAAGCTAGTTGAAAGTTTTCGAAAATGTATGATAGATTGTAAGAAATTTAATAATTATCTTATATTTTCATAAATAATCTATGTTGTAAAGATGATTTTTATTAATTGTATTGGCGATTTCTGGTAAAGTAGTTGAATGTTTTTGTAAATAAATGCTAGCTTTTGAGAAAATTATAAGTTGACTTAGATTTGCATGAATAATCCAGATTGTAAAATTTATTTTTATTAATTATATTGTCCTTATATTGTAAGCTAGTTGATAGTTTTCGAAAATATATGATAGCTTCTAAGAAATTTTATAATTATCTAATATTTTCATAAATAATCTATGTTGTAAAAATGATTCTCGTTAATTGTTTTGGCACTATCTAGTAAAGTAGTTGAAAGTTTTTGAAAATATATGACAGCATTAGAGAAATTTAAAAGTTATCTTAGGTTTCCATGAATAATCTATAATGTAAAATTGATTTTTATTAATTATATTGTCCTTATATTGTAAGCTAGTTGAAAGTTTTCGAAAATGTATGATAGATTGTAAGAAATTTAATAATTATCTCATATTTTCATAAATAATCTATGTTGTAAAATTGATTTTTATCAATTGTATTGGCGATTTCTGGTAAAGCAGTTGAATGTTTTTGTAAATATATGCTAGCTTTTGAGAAAATTATAAGTTGACTTAGATTTGCATGAATAATCCAGATTGTAACATTTATTTTTATTAATTATATTGTCCTTATATTGTAAGCTAGTTGAAAGTTTTCGAAAATGTATGATAGCTTCTAAGAAATTTAATAATTATCTTATATTTTCATAAATAATCTATGTTGTAAAATTGATTTTTATTAATTGTATTGGCGATTTCTGGTAAAGTAGTTTAATGTTTTTGAAAATATATGCTAGCTTTTGAGAAATTTAAAAGTTATCTTAGGTTTCCATGAATAATCTATAATGTAAAATTGATTTTTATTAATTATATTGTCCTTATACTGTAAGCTAGTTGAAAGTTTTCGAAAATGTATGATAGATTGTAAGAAATTTAATAATTATCTTATATTTTCATAAATAATCTATGTTGTAAAATTGATTTTTATTAATTGTACTGGCGATTTCTGGTAAAGTAGTTGAATGTTTTTGTAAATATATGCTAGCTTTTGAGAAAATTATAAGTTGACTTAGATTTGCATGAATAATCCAGATTGTAAAATTTATTTTTATTAATTATATTGTCCTTATATTGTAAGCTAGTTGATAGTTTTCGAAAATATAATTTAGCTTCTAAGAAATTTAATAATTATCTTATATTTTGATAAATAATCTATGTTGTAAAATTGATTCTCATTAATTGTTTTGGCGCTCTCTAGTAAAGTAGTTGAAAGTTATTGAAAATATATGATAGCTTTAGAGAAATTGAAAAGTTATCTTAGGTTTCCATGAATAATCCAGATTGTAAAATTTATTTTTATTAATTATATTGTCCTTATATTGTGAGGTAGTTGATACTTTTCAAAAATATATAATAGCTTCTAAGAAATTTAATAGTTATCTAATATTTTGGTAAATAATCTATGTTGTAAAATTGATTCTCATTAATTGTTTTGGCGCTATCTAGTAAAGTAGTTGAAAGTTTTTGAAAATATATGATATCTTTAGAGAAATTTAAAAGTTATCTTAGGTTTCCATGAATAGTCTATAATAGAAAATTGATTTTTATTAATTATATTGTAAGCTAGTTGATAGTTTTCGAAAATATATGATAGCTTCTAAGAAATTTTATAATTATCTAATATTTTCATAAATAATCTATGTTGTAAAATTGATTCTCATTAATTGTTTTGGCGCTATCTAGTAAAGTAGTTGAAAGTTATTGAAAATATATGATAGCTTTAGAGAAATTGAAAAGTTATCTTAGGTTTCCATGAATAGTCTATAATGTAAAATTGATTTTTATTAATCATATTGTCCTTACACTGTAAGCTAGTTGAAAGTTTTCGAAAATGTATGATAGCTTCTAAGAAATTTAATAATTATCTTATATTTTCATAAATAATCTATGTTGTAAAATTGATTTTTATTAATTGTATTGGCGATCTCTGGTAAAGTAGTTGAATGTTTTTGTAAATATATGCTAGCTTTTGAGAAAATTATAATTTGACTTAGATTTGCATGAATAATCCAGATTGTAAAATTTATTTTTATTAATTATATTGTCCTTATATTGTAAACTAGTTGATAGTTTTCGAAAATATATGATAGCTTCTGAGAAATTTAATAGTTATCTAATATTTTCATAAATAATCTATGTTGTAAAATTGATTCTCATTAATTGTTTTGGCGCTCTCTAGTAAAGTAGTTGAAAGTTTTTGAAAATATATGATAGCTTTAGAGAAATTTAAAAGTTATCTTAGGTTTCCATGAATAGTCTATAATGTAAAATTGATTTTTATTAATCATATTGTCCTTACACTGTAAGCTAGTTGAAAGTTTTCGAAAATGTATGATAGCTTCTAAGAAATTTAATAATTATCTTATATTTTCATAAGTAATCTATGTTGTAAAATTGATTTTTATTAATTGTATTGGCGATTTCTGGTAAAGTAGTTGAATGTTTTTGTAAATAAATGCTAGCTTTTGAGAAAATTATAAGTTGACTTAGATTTGCATGAATAATCCAGATTGTAAAATTTATTTTTATTAATTATATTGTCCTTATATTGCAAGCTAGTTGATAGTTTTCGAAAATATATGATAGCTTCTAAGAAATTTTATAATTATCTAATATTTTCATAAATAACACAGGTTTACAAAATAAAAAAAGTTGAGGACTATTTGATCGGACCACATCACTCTTATGTATTTCGATACGCTGAATACGAATCCGAGTTCCGTTAACCTCTATCACGTCTTGGAGGTCACCTGAAAGTCAAACAAGTGATAGATAGGCCAAATTTCCTTTCGATTCTTTTGAACCGGCATTTCAGATGTCCTATATGCTTCAATCATATGCAATCATATATTTTTGTACCCATAGTGCAAACATGGGATACATTTATACCCATCGAGTTATGGTCAAGGTCATTTCTAGGTCAATTCGTTCATTTTGCAAAAAAGAAATATAACCTTGAAACGTGAAACCTTATTTCCTCAACCTGCAAGCCCTGTAACACCTGCACGGCTATGAGTCCAGACCTTTACTTCCGAATTCCTTAGTCCTCGAGCACGTAACCTTTCTACGCTATAGTCCCGACCCTCTTAACCCCGAATTCCTGAATCCTCGAGCACGTAACCTTTCTACGCTGTAACCCCGACCCATTCACCCCAATTTTCTCAACCTTATAGCACATAATCCTGGCACAATGTCAACTCGATCCCCCACACCCTAATTTCCTTAACCCCCAAGAACAAAACCCTACCACGCTGTAAACCCGAACCACCGCACCCCACTTTCGTTATTCCTCGAGCCCTGTAAACTGCGAAACTGTAACCCCAGACTTTTAATCTGGATTTCCTTAACCTTCTAGTCCCGTCCAAGACTGTTGGATTGGACTCCTCAGTAAGGATCCAACAGTCCTGCTTAGACGCCTGGCTACTCGATGTGCAGTAGGTAGGCTAATGATTATTTCCCTTGTGACAAAGTAAGCCCTATACTGTCAATATTTTCAATCGTATCAGACGGTTTGTAACATTCTCAATGTCTTTGAATCACAATTCAAGATCATTAAACTTTCCAAAATCATTTAGAGGTAAATTTGAGAAAAACATAGGAAAATTTCTGGTAATAAATGTATCACTCTTTAATGTAAGCGCGCTTTTTTGTGCGGTCTGCATGTTTCATGAAATGTTCTTTTCAGCGCCTTTCTTTTGTATTTGACTACGGTATCCCTCTTGAGGTTTTAGTAGTAATCCGACATCATATTGACATCCCAAAATCCTTGGTAACGTCTTTCCATTTCTTTAATATCTTGGTGAAATCTTTCACCTTGCTCTTCACTATAATCTCCAAGATTTTCTGGAAATTTGTCCAAATGAGAATCTAAAAAGTGGAGCTTTATACTCATCAGGCATCCAAGAGCTTTGTAGTTGACGACCAAGTCCCTAACTACTTGTTTATAATTTGGATCTTTGTTGTTGCCTAAAAATTTTGTGCAAACGTCGACAAAGCTTTGCCAAGCTTTCTGTTCAACCACCGACATTTTCTTCGGGAATTCTAGATCTTTAATCAATTCTCTTATTTGAGGTCCATCAAAAACTCCTTCCTTAATTTTTGCTTCTGATAACTTTGGGAACCTCACAAGGAGATATTGAAAGGCTGTACTATTTGTATTCTTCAAAGCCTTCACTGGCTGTTTGATTAAGCCTAATTTTATATAAAGAGGAGGCAGTATTATATTAGCCAGATCTACCAACTTATCATTTATAATATGCTTCTGCCCTAGAACAAAGTTATTCCTTGCCGGCCACTCCTTTTTCCTGTAATGATCGTCACGAGCTCTGCTATCCCATTCACATAGAAAACATGGGAATTTTGTAAAACCACTTTGTTGTCCCAAAACGATTGTGACAACTTTCAAATCCGTGCAGATTTTCCATTGATATGTCCCTTAATTGATTTTATTAAGTAAAACTTCCATATTTACATAATTTTCATCCATTGTCGTTGAGTGAGCCAATGGAACAGAGGCTAGTTTATTCCCATTGTTCAGTAACACAGCTTTGAGGCTTCTTTTAGAAGAATCGATGAATAACCGCCATTCTTTAGGATCATGTTCAACTCCGAATTCGCTAAACAAGCCATCTTTATCATCACAATATACCAAAGAATCATCTTGAATGAAGTATTTTCAAAAAGGCTTATCTCTTTTTCTATAGAATGTTACATTTGTTTTCCTATGCACGCATCCTTTCTCTTTAAGTCGTGATGCTAGTAGTTCAGATTGCGCCTTAGATAGCCCTAAATCTCTTACCAAATCGTGGAGTTCACTCTGATCAAACTTTGAAGGGGTTTTAGAGTAACCTATTGTACTGAAATCAGAATCAGTTTCGTCGTCATCTTCTTCGTTACTGTCTTCGCCATCTAATTCATCATCTTCTTCGACATCGTCCTCTTCTTTATCTCCTTTTTCATTTTCATCACCCGTGTTACTGTAGGATTCTGGAAGGATTTCGTCACTTACATCGATTTCCATTGCTTCAACGTTATCATGACTGGTATCACTTACTAAAATTGGCATTGTAACGGACGCAGTTGTTTTGTAAACTAATGATTTACTGGTTTTTGAATTGATTCCGAATTTGATGTTTATACAGGAATAGCAATCACTGACGTGATTTTGAGGTGCACGCCAAATCATAGGCGAAGAGAAAACCATTCGTCGCGTTCCACTTTTCCAACGTCTTAAACGCGAATCACAAACTCGACAGATGAGTTTCGGGACCCATGATAGATTCAAAACAATATCAGTGATGTTAAAACACTCTACGTAAGTCTCTCGAATTTTTCCAGAAAAAGAAATAAAATTTTTAGTGATATTATATTTTCCATAACACAGAAATTTTTTGAGCATTGGTCCATTTTTATAATAGATGATAAATCAAGTTTTATTTTGGAAGAAACAACTCAGTAACCACTGAAATAAGAGCTGCTGCACCAGATATCCAACTATCCTAAGAAGGACTGTTGGAGAGAACCGATGCTGCACGGGATATCCAACTATCCTGAGAAGGACTGTTGGAGAGAACCGATGCTGCACGGGATATCCAACTATCCTGAGAAGGACTGTTGGAGAGAACCGATGTTGCACGGGATATCCAACTATCCTGAGAAGGACTGTTGGAGAGAACCGATGCTGCACGGGATATCCAACTATCCTGAGAAGGACTGTTGGACAGAAGCGATGCTGCACGGGATATCCAACTATTTCTTTTCGGATCGGGGTTTTAGAGTATTAGGGATTTGAGATCGGGGATGTAGAGTAGCAGAGTTCCGGTATAGAGGCCTAAGGAATTTAGAGTGCAGGAGTTATAAAGTAGCAAGGTTCTGGACTCAAGGGTTAAGGAAACTGGGGTGTGGGGGATGGGGGTTATAGTGTTTTGAGGTTCCGGGTAGGAGGTTTAAGCGATTTGGGATGTAGGGGTTACAGAATAGCAAGGTTCCAGGCATGAGGGTTACGGAAATTGAGGCGTGGGGGTCGTAGTTACAGCGTGGCAGGGTTTTTTGTTCTTGGGGGTTAAGGAAATTAGAGTGTGGGAGATCTGGGTGACAGTGTGCCAGGAATAGATGCTATAGGGTTGAGAAAATTGGGGTGAATGGGTCGGGGTTACAGCGTAGAAAGGTAACGTGCTCGAGGGTTCAGGAAATCGGGGTTAAGAGGCTCGGGACTATAGCGTACAAAGGTTACGCGCTCGAGGACTAAGGAATTCGGAAGTAAAGGTCTGGCCTCATAGCCGTGCAGGTGTTACAGGGCTTGAAGGTTGAGGAAATAAGGTTTCACGTTTCAAGGTTATATTTCTTTTTTGCAAAATGAACGAATTGACCTTGAAATGACCTTGACCATAACTCGATGGGTATAAATGTATCCCATATTTGCACTAGGGGTACAAAAATATATGATTGTATATGATTGAAGCATATAGGACATCTGAAATGCCGGTTCAAAAGAATCGAAAGGAAATTTGGCCTATCTATCACTTGTTTGACTTTCAGGTGACCTCCAAGCGTCATGTTGAAAAAAATCAAAAATATGTATTTGAACGTAAAATTTACCGCCCTTCCCGAATCCGTGGTCAGATTTCCATTTTCGTTGCAATAAACACATTCGACCTTCAAATGACCTTGAACTTGAAGTGATAGAGGTTAACGGACCTCGTATTCGTATTCAGCGTATCGAAATACATAAGAGTGATCTGGTCCGGTCAAATAGTCCTCAACTTTTTTTATTTTGTAAACCTGTGTAATCTATGTTGTAAAATTGATTCTCGTTAATTGTTTTGGCACTATCTAGTAAAGTAGTTGAAAGTTTTTGAAAATATATGATAGCATTAGAGAAATTTAAAACTTATCTTAGGTTTCCATGAATAATCTATAATGTAAAATTGATTTTTATTAATTATATTGTCCTTATACTGTAAGCTAGTTGAAAGTTTTCGAAAATGTATGATAGATTGTAAGAAATTTAATAATTATCTTATATTTTCATAAATAATCTATGTTGTAAAGATGATTTTTATTAATTGTATTGGCGATTTCTGGTAAAGTAGTTGAATGTTTTTGTAAATAAATGCTAGCTTTTGAGAAAATTATAAGTTGACTTAGATTTGCATGAATAATCCAGATTGTAAAATTTATTTTTATTAATTATATTGTCCTTATATTGTAAGCTAGTTGATAGTTTTCGAAAATATATGATAGCTTCTAAGAAATTTTATAATTATCTAATATTTTCATAAATAATCTATGTTGTAAAAATGATTCTCGTTAATTGTTTTGGCACTATCTAGTAAAGTAGTTGAAAGTTTTTGAAAATATATGACAGCATTAGAGAAATTTAAAAGTTATCTTAGGTTTCCATGAATAATCTATAATGTAAAATTGATTTTTATTAATTATATTGTCCTTATATTGTAAGCTAGTTGAAAGTTTTCGAAAATGTATGATAGATTGTAAAAAATTTAATAATTATCTGATATTTTCATAAATAATCTATGTTGTAAAGTTGATTTTTATTAATTGTATTGGCGATTCCTGGTAAAGTAGTTGAATGTTTTTGTAAATAAATGCTAGCTTTTGAGAAAATTATAAGTTGACTTAGATTTGCATGAATAATCCAGATTGTAAAATTTATTTTTATTAATTATATTGTCCTTATATTGTAAGCTAGTTGATAGTTTTCGAAAATATATGATAGCTTCTAAGAAATTTTATAATTATCTAATATTTTCATAAATAATCTATGTTGTAAAATTGATTCTCGTTAATTGTTTTGGCACTATCTAGTAAAGTAGTTGAAAGTTTTTGAAAATATATGATAGCATTAGAGAAATTTAAAAGTTATCTTAGGTTTCCATGAATAATCTATAATGTAAAATTGATTTTTATTAATTATATTGTCCTTATACTGTAAGCTAGTTGAAAGTTTTCGAAAATGTATGATAGCTTTTAAGAAATTTGATAATTATCTAATATTTTCATAAAAAATCTATGTTGTAAAATTGATTTTTATCAATTGTATTGGCGATTTCTGGTAAAGTAGTTGAATGTTTTTGTAAATATATGCTAGCTTTTGAGAAAATTATAAGTTGACTTAGATTTGCATGAATAATCCAGATTTTAAAATTTATTTTTATTAATTATATTATCCTGATATTGTAAGCTAGTTGATAGTTTTCGAAAATATATGATAGCTACTAAAAAATTTTATAATTATCTAATATTTTCATAAATAATCTATGTTGTAAAATTGATTCTCGTTAATTGTTTTGGCACTATCTAGTAAAGTAGTTGAAAGTTTTTGAAAATATATGATAGCATTAGAGAAATTTAAAAGTTATCTTAGGTTTCCATGAATAATCTATAATGTAAAATTGATTTTTATTAATTATATTGTCCTTATACTGTAAGCTAGTTGAAAGTTTTCGAAAATGTATGATAGCTTTTAAGAAATTTGATAATTATCTAATATTTTCATAAAAAATCTATGTTGTAAAATAGATTCTCGTTAATTGTTTTGGCACTATCTAGTAAAGTAGTTGAAAGTTTTTGAAAATATATGATAGCATTAGAGAAATTTAAAAGTTATCTTAGGTTTCCATGAATAATCTATAATGTAAAATTGATTTTTATTAATTATATTGTCCTTATACTGTAAGCTAGTTGAAAGTTTTCGAAAATGTATGATAGCTTCTAAGAAATTTAATAATTATCTTATATTTTCATAAATAATCTATGTTGTAAAATTGATTTTTATCAATTGTATTGGCGATTTCTGGTAAAGTAGTTGAATGTTTTTGTAAATATATGCTAGCTTTTGAGAAAATTATAAGTTGACTTAGATTTGCATGAATAATCCAGATTTTAAAATTTATTTTTATTAATTATATTGTCCTGATATTGTAAGCTAGTTGATAGTTTTCGAAAATATATGATAGCTACTAAGAAATTTTATAATTATCTAATATTTTCATAAATAATCTATGTTGTAAAATTGATTCTCGTTAATTGTTTTGGCACTATCTAGTAAAGTAGTTGAAAGTTTTTGAAAATATATGATAGCATTAGAGAAATTTAAAAGTTATCTTAGGTTTCCATGAATAATCTATAATGTAAAATTTATTTTTATTAATTATATTGTCCTTATATTGTAAGCTAGTTGATAGTTTTCGAAAATATATGATAGCTTCTAAGAAATTTTATAATTATCTAATATTTTCATAAATAATCTATGTTGTAAAATTGATTCTCGTTAATTGTTTTGGCACTATCTAGTAAAGTAGTTGAAAGTTTTTGAAAATATATGATAGCATTAGAGAAATTTAAAAGTTATCTTAGGTTTCCATGAATAATCTATAATGTAAAATTGATTTTTATTAATTATATTGTCCTTATACTGTAAGCTAGTTGAAAGTTTTCGAAAATGTATGATAGATTGTAAGAAATTTAATAATTATCTCATATTTTCATAAATAATCTATGTTGTAAAATTGATTTTTATCAATTGTATTGGCGATTTCTGGTAAAGTAGTTGAATGTTTTTGTAAATATATGCTAGCTTTTGAGAAAATTATAAGTTGACTTAGATTTGCATGAATAATCCAGATTGTAACATTTATTTTTATTAATTATATTGTCCTTATATTGTAAGCTAGTTGAAAGTTTTCGAAAATGTATGATAGCTTCTAAGAAATTTAATAATTATCTTATATTTTCATAAATAATCTATGTTGTAAAATTGATTTTTATTAATTGTATTGGCGATTTCTGGTAAAGTAGTTTAATGTTTTTGAAAATATATGCTAGCTTTTGAGAAATTTAAAAGTTATCTTAGGTTTCCATGAATAATCTATAATGTAAAATTGATTTTTATTAATTATATTGTCCTTATACTGTAAGCTAGTTGAAAGTTTTCGAAAATGTATGATAGCTTCTAAGAAATTTAATAATTATCTTATATTTTCATAAATAATCTATGTTGTAAAATTTATTTTTATTAATTGTATTGGCGATTTCTGGTAAAGTAGTTTAATGTTTTTGAAAATATATGCTAGCTTTTGAGAAATTTAAAAGTTATCTTAGGTTTCCATGAATAATCTATAATGTAAAATTGATTTTTATTAATTATATTGTCCTTATACTGTAAGCTAGTTGAAAGTTTTCGAAAATGTATGATAGATTGTAAGAAATTTAATAATTATCTTATATTTTCATAAATAATCTATGTTGTAAAGTTGATTTTTATTAATTGTATTGGCGATTTCTGGTAAAGTAGTTGAATGTTTTTGTAAATAAATGCTAGCTTTTGAGAAAATTATAAGTTGACTTAGATTTGCATGAATAATCCAGATTGTAACATTTATTTTTATTTTTATATTGTCCTTATACTGTAAGCTAGTTGAAAGTTTTCGAAAATGTATGATAGCTTCTAAGAAATTTAATAATTATCTAATATTTTCATAAATAATCTATGTTGTAAAATTGATTCTCGTTAATTGTTTTGGCACTATCTAGTAAAGTATTTGAAAGTTTTTGAAAATATATGATAGCATTAGAGAAATTTAAAAGTTATCTTAGGTTTCCATGAATAATCTATAATGTAAAATTGATTTTTATTAATTATATTGTCCTTATACTGTAAGCTAGTTGAAAGTTTTCGAAAATGTATGATAGCTTCTAAGAAATTTAATAATTATCTTATATTTTCATAAATAATCTATGTTGTAAAATTTATTTTTATTAATTGTATTGGCGATTTCTGGTAAAGTAGTTTAATGTTTTTGAAAATATATGCTAGCTTTTGAGAAATTTAAAAGTTATCTTAGGTTTCCATGAATAATCTATAATGTAAAATTGATTTTTATTAATTATATTGTCCTTATACTGTAAGCTAGTTGAAAGTTTTCGAAAATGTATGATAGATTGTAAGAAATTTAATAATTATCTTATATTTTCATAAATAATCTATGTTGTAAAATTGATTTTTATTAATTGTACTGGCGATTTCTGGTAAAGTAGTTGAATGTTTTTGTAAATATATGCTAGCTTTTGAGAAAATTATAAGTTGACTTAGATTTGCATGAATAATCCAGATTGTAAAATTTATTTTTATTAATTATATTGTCCTTATATTGTAAGCTAGTTGATAGTTTTCGAAAATATAATTTAGCTTCTAAGAAATTTAATAATTATCTTATATTTTGATAAATAATCTATGTTGTAAAATTGATTCTCATTAATTGTTTTGGCGCTCTCTAGTAAAGTAGTTGAAAGTTATTGAAAATATATGATAGCTTTAGAGAAATTGAAAAGTTATCTTAGGTTTCCATGAATAATCCAGATTGTAAAATTTATTTTTATTAATTATATTGTCCTTATATTGTGAGGTAGTTGATACTTTTCAAAAATATATAATAGCTTCTAAGAAATTTAATAGTTATCTAATATTTTGGTAAATAATCTATGTTGTAAAATTGATTCTCATTAATTGTTTTGGCGCTATCTAGTAAAGTAGTTGAAAGTTTTTGAAAATATATGATATCTTTAGAGAAATTTAAAAGTTATCTTAGGTTTCCATGAATAGTCTATAATAGAAAATTGATTTTTATTAATTATATTGTAAGCTAGTTGATAGTTTTCGAAAATATATGATAGCTTCTAAGAAATTTTATAATTATCTAATATTTTCATAAATAATCTATGTTGTAAAATTGATTCTCATTAATTGTTTTGGCGCTATCTAGTAAAGTAGTTGAAAGTTATTGAAAATATATGATAGCTTTAGAGAAATTGAAAAGTTATCTTAGGTTTCCATGAATAGTCTATAATGTAAAATTGATTTTTATTAATCATATTGTCCTTACACTGTAAGCTAGTTGAAAGTTTTCGAAAATGTATGATAGCTTCTAAGAAATTTAATAATTATCTTATATTTTCATAAATAATCTATGTTGTAAAATTGATTTTTATTAATTGTATTGGCGATCTCTGGTAAAGTAGTTGAATGTTTTTGTAAATATATGCTAGCTTTTGAGAAAATTATAATTTGACTTAGATTTGCATGAATAATCCAGATTGTAAAATTTATTTTTATTAATTATATTGTCCTTATATTGTAAACTAGTTGATAGTTTTCGAAAATATATGATAGCTTCTGAGAAATTTAATAGTTATCTAATATTTTCATAAATAATCTATGTTGTAAAATTGATTCTCATTAATTGTTTTGGCGCTCTCTAGTAAAGTAGTTGAAAGTTTTTGAAAATATATGATAGCTTTAGAGAAATTTAAAAGTTATCTTAGGTTTCCATGAATAGTCTATAATGTAAAATTGATTTTTATTAATCATATTGTCCTTACACTGTAAGCTAGTTGAAAGTTTTCGAAAATGTATGATAGCTTCTAAGAAATTTAATAATTATCTTATATTTTCATAAGTAATCTATGTTGTAAAATTGATTTTTATTAATTGTATTGGCGATTTCTGGTAAAGTAGTTGAATGTTTTTGTAAATAAATGCTAGCTTTTGAGAAAATTATAAGTTGACTTAGATTTGCATGAATAATCCAGATTGTAAAATTTATTTTTATTAATTATATTGTCCTTATATTGCAAGCTAGTTGATAGTTTTCGAAAATATATGATAGCTTCTAAGAAATTTTATAATTATCTAATATTTTCATAAATAACACAGGTTTACAAAATAAAAAAAGTTGAGGACTATTTGATCGGACCACATCACTCTTATGTATTTCGATACGCTGAATACGAATCCGAGTTCCGTTAACCTCTATCACGTCTTGGAGGTCACCTGAAAGTCAAACAAGTGATAGATAGGCCAAATTTCCTTTCGATTCTTTTGAACCGGCATTTCAGATGTCCTATATGCTTCAATCATATGCAATCATATATTTTTGTACCCATAGTGCAAACATGGGATACATTTATACCCATCGAGTTATGGTCAAGGTCATTTCTAGGTCAATTCGTTCATTTTGCAAAAAAGAAATATAACCTTGAAACGTGAAACCTTATTTCCTCAACCTGCAAGCCCTGTAACACCTGCACGGCTATGAGTCCAGACCTTTACTTCCGAATTCCTTAGTCCTCGAGCACGTAACCTTTCTACGCTATAGTCCCGACCCTCTTAACCCCGAATTCCTGAATCCTCGAGCACGTAACCTTTCTACGCTGTAACCCCGACCCATTCACCCCAATTTTCTCAACCTTATAGCACATAATCCTGGCACAATGTCAACTCGATCCCCCACACCCTAATTTCCTTAACCCCCAAGAACAAAACCCTACCACGCTGTAAACCCGAACCACCGCACCCCACTTTCGTTATTCCTCGAGCCCTGTAAACTGCGAAACTGTAACCCCAGACTTTTAATCTGGATTTCCTTAACCTTCTAGTCCCGTCCAAGACTGTTGGATTGGACTCCTCAGTAAGGATCCAACAGTCCTGCTTAGACGCCTGGCTACTCGATGTGCAGTAGGTAGGCTAATGATTATTTCCCTTGTGACAAAGTAAGCCCTATACTGTCAATATTTTCAATCGTATCAGACGGTTTGTAACATTCTCAATGTCTTTGAATCACAATTCAAGATCATTAAACTTTCCAAAATCATTTAGAGGTAAATTTGAGAAAAACATAGGAAAATTTCTGGTAATAAATGTATCACTCTTTAATGTAAGCGCGCTTTTTTGTGCGGTCTGCATGTTTCATGAAATGTTCTTTTCAGCGCCTTTCTTTTGTATTTGACTACGGTATCCCTCTTGAGGTTTTAGTAGTAATCCGACATCATATTGACATCCCAAAATCCTTGGTAACGTCTTTCCATTTCTTTAATATCTTGGTGAAATCTTTCACCTTGCTCTTCACTATAATCTCCAAGATTTTCTGGAAATTTGTCCAAATGAGAATCTAAAAAGTGGAGCTTTATACTCATCAGGCATCCAAGAGCTTTGTAGTTGACGACCAAGTCCCTAACTACTTGTTTATAATTTGGATCTTTGTTGTTGCCTAAAAATTTTGTGCAAACGTCGACAAAGCTTTGCCAAGCTTTCTGTTCAACCACCGACATTTTCTTCGGGAATTCTAGATCTTTAATCAATTCTCTTATTTGAGGTCCATCAAAAACTCCTTCCTTAATTTTTGCTTCTGATAACTTTGGGAACCTCACAAGGAGATATTGAAAGGCTGTACTATTTGTATTCTTCAAAGCCTTCACTGGCTGTTTGATTAAGCCTAATTTTATATAAAGAGGAGGCAGTATTATATTAGCCAGATCTACCAACTTATCATTTATAATATGCTTCTGCCCTAGAACAAAGTTATTCCTTGCCGGCCACTCCTTTTTCCTGTAATGATCGTCACGAGCTCTGCTATCCCATTCACATAGAAAACATGGGAATTTTGTAAAACCACTTTGTTGTCCCAAAACGATTGTGACAACTTTCAAATCCGTGCAGATTTTCCATTGATATGTCCCTTAATTGATTTTATTAAGTAAAACTTCCATATTTACATAATTTTCATCCATTGTCGTTGAGTGAGCCAATGGAACAGAGGCTAGTTTATTCCCATTGTTCAGTAACACAGCTTTGAGGCTTCTTTTAGAAGAATCGATGAATAACCGCCATTCTTTAGGATCATGTTCAACTCCGAATTCGCTAAACAAGCCATCTTTATCATCACAATATACCAAAGAATCATCTTGAATGAAGTATTTTCAAAAAGGCTTATCTCTTTTTCTATAGAATGTTACATTTGTTTTCCTATGCACGCATCCTTTCTCTTTAAGTCGTGATGCTAGTAGTTCAGATTGCGCCTTAGATAGCCCTAAATCTCTTACCAAATCGTGGAGTTCACTCTGATCAAACTTTGAAGGGGTTTTAGAGTAACCTATTGTACTGAAATCAGAATCAGTTTCGTCGTCATCTTCTTCGTTACTGTCTTCGCCATCTAATTCATCATCTTCTTCGACATCGTCCTCTTCTTTATCTCCTTTTTCATTTTCATCACCCGTGTTACTGTAGGATTCTGGAAGGATTTCGTCACTTACATCGATTTCCATTGCTTCAACGTTATCATGACTGGTATCACTTACTAAAATTGGCATTGTAACGGACGCAGTTGTTTTGTAAACTAATGATTTACTGGTTTTTGAATTGATTCCGAATTTGATGTTTATACAGGAATAGCAATCACTGACGTGATTTTGAGGTGCACGCCAAATCATAGGCGAAGAGAAAACCATTCGTCGCGTTCCACTTTTCCAACGTCTTAAACGCGAATCACAAACTCGACAGATGAGTTTCGGGACCCATGATAGATTCAAAACAATATCAGTGATGTTAAAACACTCTACGTAAGTCTCTCGAATTTTTCCAGAAAAAGAAATAAAATTTTTAGTGATATTATATTTTCCATAACACAGAAATTTTTTGAGCATTGGTCCATTTTTATAATAGATGATAAATCAAGTTTTATTTTGGAAGAAACAACTCAGTAACCACTGAAATAAGAGCTGCTGCACCAGATATCCAACTATCCTAAGAAGGACTGTTGGAGAGAACCGATGCTGCACGGGATATCCAACTATCCTGAGAAGGACTGTTGGAGAGAACCGATGCTGCACGGGATATCCAACTATCCTGAGAAGGACTGTTGGAGAGAACCGATGTTGCACGGGATATCCAACTATCCTGAGAAGGACTGTTGGAGAGAACCGATGCTGCACGGGATATCCAACTATCCTGAGAAGGACTGTTGGACAGAAGCGATGCTGCACGGGATATCCAACTATTTCTTTTCGGATCGGGGTTTTAGAGTATTAGGGATTTGAGATCGGGGATGTAGAGTAGCAGAGTTCCGGTATAGAGGCCTAAGGAATTTAGAGTGCAGGAGTTATAAAGTAGCAAGGTTCTGGACTCAAGGGTTAAGGAAACTGGGGTGTGGGGGATGGGGGTTATAGTGTTTTGAGGTTCCGGGTAGGAGGTTTAAGCGATTTGGGATGTAGGGGTTACAGAATAGCAAGGTTCCAGGCATGAGGGTTACGGAAATTGAGGCGTGGGGGTCGTAGTTACAGCGTGGCAGGGTTTTTTGTTCTTGGGGGTTAAGGAAATTAGAGTGTGGGAGATCTGGGTGACAGTGTGCCAGGAATAGATGCTATAGGGTTGAGAAAATTGGGGTGAATGGGTCGGGGTTACAGCGTAGAAAGGTAACGTGCTCGAGGGTTCAGGAAATCGGGGTTAAGAGGCTCGGGACTATAGCGTACAAAGGTTACGCGCTCGAGGACTAAGGAATTCGGAAGTAAAGGTCTGGCCTCATAGCCGTGCAGGTGTTACAGGGCTTGAAGGTTGAGGAAATAAGGTTTCACGTTTCAAGGTTATATTTCTTTTTTGCAAAATGAACGAATTGACCTTGAAATGACCTTGACCATAACTCGATGGGTATAAATGTATCCCATATTTGCACTAGGGGTACAAAAATATATGATTGTATATGATTGAAGCATATAGGACATCTGAAATGCCGGTTCAAAAGAATCGAAAGGAAATTTGGCCTATCTATCACTTGTTTGACTTTCAGGTGACCTCCAAGCGTCATGTTGAAAAAAATCAAAAATATGTATTTGAACGTAAAATTTACCGCCCTTCCCGAATCCGTGGTCAGATTTCCATTTTCGTTGCAATAAACACATTCGACCTTCAAATGACCTTGAACTTGAAGTGATAGAGGTTAACGGACCTCGTATTCGTATTCAGCGTATCGAAATACATAAGAGTGATCTGGTCCGGTCAAATAGTCCTCAACTTTTTTTATTTTGTAAACCTGTGTAATCTATGTTGTAAAATTGATTCTCGTTAATTGTTTTGGCACTATCTAGTAAAGTAGTTGAAAGTTTTTGAAAATATATGATAGCATTAGAGAAATTTAAAACTTATCTTAGGTTTCCATGAATAATCTATAATGTAAAATTGATTTTTATTAATTATATTGTCCTTATACTGTAAGCTAGTTGAAAGTTTTCGAAAATGTATGATAGATTGTAAGAAATTTAATAATTATCTTATATTTTCATAAATAATCTATGTTGTAAAGATGATTTTTATTAATTGTATTGGCGATTTCTGGTAAAGTAGTTGAATGTTTTTGTAAATAAATGCTAGCTTTTGAGAAAATTATAAGTTGACTTAGATTTGCATGAATAATCCAGATTGTAAAATTTATTTTTATTAATTATATTGTCCTTATATTGTAAGCTAGTTGATAGTTTTCGAAAATATATGATAGCTTCTAAGAAATTTTATAATTATCTAATATTTTCATAAATAATCTATGTTGTAAAAATGATTCTCGTTAATTGTTTTGGCACTATCTAGTAAAGTAGTTGAAAGTTTTTGAAAATATATGACAGCATTAGAGAAATTTAAAAGTTATCTTAGGTTTCCATGAATAATCTATAATGTAAAATTGATTTTTATTAATTATATTGTCCTTATATTGTAAGCTAGTTGAAAGTTTTCGAAAATGTATGATAGATTGTAAAAAATTTAATAATTATCTGATATTTTCATAAATAATCTATGTTGTAAAGTTGATTTTTATTAATTGTATTGGCGATTCCTGGTAAAGTAGTTGAATGTTTTTGTAAATAAATGCTAGCTTTTGAGAAAATTATAAGTTGACTTAGATTTGCATGAATAATCCAGATTGTAAAATTTATTTTTATTAATTATATTGTCCTTATATTGTAAGCTAGTTGATAGTTTTCGAAAATATATGATAGCTTCTAAGAAATTTTATAATTATCTAATATTTTCATAAATAATCTATGTTGTAAAATTGATTCTCGTTAATTGTTTTGGCACTATCTAGTAAAGTAGTTGAAAGTTTTTGAAAATATATGATAGCATTAGAGAAATTTAAAAGTTATCTTAGGTTTCCATGAATAATCTATAATGTAAAATTGATTTTTATTAATTATATTGTCCTTATACTGTAAGCTAGTTGAAAGTTTTCGAAAATGTATGATAGCTTTTAAGAAATTTGATAATTATCTAATATTTTCATAAAAAATCTATGTTGTAAAATTGATTTTTATCAATTGTATTGGCGATTTCTGGTAAAGTAGTTGAATGTTTTTGTAAATATATGCTAGCTTTTGAGAAAATTATAAGTTGACTTAGATTTGCATGAATAATCCAGATTTTAAAATTTATTTTTATTAATTATATTATCCTGATATTGTAAGCTAGTTGATAGTTTTCGAAAATATATGATAGCTACTAAAAAATTTTATAATTATCTAATATTTTCATAAATAATCTATGTTGTAAAATTGATTCTCGTTAATTGTTTTGGCACTATCTAGTAAAGTAGTTGAAAGTTTTTGAAAATATATGATAGCATTAGAGAAATTTAAAAGTTATCTTAGGTTTCCATGAATAATCTATAATGTAAAATTGATTTTTATTAATTATATTGTCCTTATACTGTAAGCTAGTTGAAAGTTTTCGAAAATGTATGATAGCTTTTAAGAAATTTGATAATTATCTAATATTTTCATAAAAAATCTATGTTGTAAAATAGATTCTCGTTAATTGTTTTGGCACTATCTAGTAAAGTAGTTGAAAGTTTTTGAAAATATATGATAGCATTAGAGAAATTTAAAAGTTATCTTAGGTTTCCATGAATAATCTATAATGTAAAATTGATTTTTATTAATTATATTGTCCTTATACTGTAAGCTAGTTGAAAGTTTTCGAAAATGTATGATAGCTTCTAAGAAATTTAATAATTATCTTATATTTTCATAAATAATCTATGTTGTAAAATTGATTTTTATCAATTGTATTGGCGATTTCTGGTAAAGTAGTTGAATGTTTTTGTAAATATATGCTAGCTTTTGAGAAAATTATAAGTTGACTTAGATTTGCATGAATAATCCAGATTTTAAAATTTATTTTTATTAATTATATTGTCCTGATATTGTAAGCTAGTTGATAGTTTTCGAAAATATATGATAGCTACTAAGAAATTTTATAATTATCTAATATTTTCATAAATAATCTATGTTGTAAAATTGATTCTCGTTAATTGTTTTGGCACTATCTAGTAAAGTAGTTGAAAGTTTTTGAAAATATATGATAGCATTAGAGAAATTTAAAAGTTATCTTAGGTTTCCATGAATAATCTATAATGTAAAATTTATTTTTATTAATTATATTGTCCTTATATTGTAAGCTAGTTGATAGTTTTCGAAAATATATGATAGCTTCTAAGAAATTTTATAATTATCTAATATTTTCATAAATAATCTATGTTGTAAAATTGATTCTCGTTAATTGTTTTGGCACTATCTAGTAAAGTAGTTGAAAGTTTTTGAAAATATATGATAGCATTAGAGAAATTTAAAAGTTATCTTAGGTTTCCATGAATAATCTATAATGTAAAATTGATTTTTATTAATTATATTGTCCTTATACTGTAAGCTAGTTGAAAGTTTTCGAAAATGTATGATAGATTGTAAGAAATTTAATAATTATCTCATATTTTCATAAATAATCTATGTTGTAAAATTGATTTTTATCAATTGTATTGGCGATTTCTGGTAAAGTAGTTGAATGTTTTTGTAAATATATGCTAGCTTTTGAGAAAATTATAAGTTGACTTAGATTTGCATGAATAATCCAGATTGTAACATTTATTTTTATTAATTATATTGTCCTTATATTGTAAGCTAGTTGAAAGTTTTCGAAAATGTATGATAGCTTCTAAGAAATTTAATAATTATCTTATATTTTCATAAATAATCTATGTTGTAAAATTGATTTTTATTAATTGTATTGGCGATTTCTGGTAAAGTAGTTTAATGTTTTTGAAAATATATGCTAGCTTTTGAGAAATTTAAAAGTTATCTTAGGTTTCCATGAATAATCTATAATGTAAAATTGATTTTTATTAATTATATTGTCCTTATACTGTAAGCTAGTTGAAAGTTTTCGAAAATGTATGATAGCTTCTAAGAAATTTAATAATTATCTTATATTTTCATAAATAATCTATGTTGTAAAATTTATTTTTATTAATTGTATTGGCGATTTCTGGTAAAGTAGTTTAATGTTTTTGAAAATATATGCTAGCTTTTGAGAAATTTAAAAGTTATCTTAGGTTTCCATGAATAATCTATAATGTAAAATTGATTTTTATTAATTATATTGTCCTTATACTGTAAGCTAGTTGAAAGTTTTCGAAAATGTATGATAGATTGTAAGAAATTTAATAATTATCTTATATTTTCATAAATAATCTATGTTGTAAAGTTGATTTTTATTAATTGTATTGGCGATTTCTGGTAAAGTAGTTGAATGTTTTTGTAAATAAATGCTAGCTTTTGAGAAAATTATAAGTTGACTTAGATTTGCATGAATAATCCAGATTGTAACATTTATTTTTATTTTTATATTGTCCTTATACTGTAAGCTAGTTGAAAGTTTTCGAAAATGTATGATAGCTTCTAAGAAATTTAATAATTATCTAATATTTTCATAAATAATCTATGTTGTAAAATTGATTCTCGTTAATTGTTTTGGCACTATCTAGTAAAGTATTTGAAAGTTTTTGAAAATATATGATAGCATTAGAGAAATTTAAAAGTTATCTTAGGTTTCCATGAATAATCTATAATGTAAAATTGATTTTTATTAATTATATTGTCCTTATACTGTAAGCTAGTTGAAAGTTTTCGAAAATGTATGATAGCTTCTAAGAAATTTAATAATTATCTTATATTTTCATAAATAATCTATGTTGTAAAATTTATTTTTATTAATTGTATTGGCGATTTCTGGTAAAGTAGTTTAATGTTTTTGAAAATATATGCTAGCTTTTGAGAAATTTAAAAGTTATCTTAGGTTTCCATGAATAATCTATAATGTAAAATTGATTTTTATTAATTATATTGTCCTTATACTGTAAGCTAGTTGAAAGTTTTCGAAAATGTATGATAGATTGTAAGAAATTTAATAATTATCTTATATTTTCATAAATAATCTATGTTGTAAAATTGATTTTTATTAATTGTACTGGCGATTTCTGGTAAAGTAGTTGAATGTTTTTGTAAATATATGCTAGCTTTTGAGAAAATTATAAGTTGACTTAGATTTGCATGAATAATCCAGATTGTAAAATTTATTTTTATTAATTATATTGTCCTTATATTGTAAGCTAGTTGATAGTTTTCGAAAATATAATTTAGCTTCTAAGAAATTTAATAATTATCTTATATTTTGATAAATAATCTATGTTGTAAAATTGATTCTCATTAATTGTTTTGGCGCTCTCTAGTAAAGTAGTTGAAAGTTATTGAAAATATATGATAGCTTTAGAGAAATTGAAAAGTTATCTTAGGTTTCCATGAATAATCCAGATTGTAAAATTTATTTTTATTAATTATATTGTCCTTATATTGTGAGGTAGTTGATACTTTTCAAAAATATATAATAGCTTCTAAGAAATTTAATAGTTATCTAATATTTTGGTAAATAATCTATGTTGTAAAATTGATTCTCATTAATTGTTTTGGCGCTATCTAGTAAAGTAGTTGAAAGTTTTTGAAAATATATGATATCTTTAGAGAAATTTAAAAGTTATCTTAGGTTTCCATGAATAGTCTATAATAGAAAATTGATTTTTATTAATTATATTGTAAGCTAGTTGATAGTTTTCGAAAATATATGATAGCTTCTAAGAAATTTTATAATTATCTAATATTTTCATAAATAATCTATGTTGTAAAATTGATTCTCATTAATTGTTTTGGCGCTATCTAGTAAAGTAGTTGAAAGTTATTGAAAATATATGATAGCTTTAGAGAAATTGAAAAGTTATCTTAGGTTTCCATGAATAGTCTATAATGTAAAATTGATTTTTATTAATCATATTGTCCTTACACTGTAAGCTAGTTGAAAGTTTTCGAAAATGTATGATAGCTTCTAAGAAATTTAATAATTATCTAATATTTTCATAAATAATCTATGTTGTAAAATTGATTCTCATTAATTGTTTTGGCGCTATCTAGTAAAGTAGTTTAATGTTTTTGAAAATATATGCTAGCTTTTGAGAAATTTAAAAGTTATCTTAGGTTTCCATGAATAATCTATAATGTAAAATTGATTTTTATTAATTATATTGTCCTTATACTGTAAGCTAGTTGAAAGTTTTCGAAAATGTATGATAGATTGTAAGAAATTTAATAATTATCTTATATTTTCATAAATAATCTATGTTGTAAAGTTGATTTTTATTAATTGTATTGGCGATTTCTGGTAACGTAGTTGAATGTTTTTGTAAATAAATGCTAGCTTTTGAGAAAATTATAAGTTGACTTAGATTTGCATGAATAATCCAGATTGTAACATTTATTTTTATTAATTATATTGTCCTTATACTGTAAGCTAGTTGAAAGTTTTCGAAAATGTATGATAGCTTCTAAGAAATTTAATAATTATCTAATATTTTCATAAATAATCTATGTTGTAAAATTGATTCTCGTTAATTGTTTTGGCACTATCTAGTAAAGTATTTGAAAGTTTTTGAAAATATATGATAGCATTAGAGAAATTTAAAAGTTATCTTAGGTTTCCATGAATAATCTATAATGTAAAATTGATTTTTATTAATTATATTGTCCTTATACTGTAAGCTAGTTGAAAGTTTGCGAAAATGTATGATAGCTTCTAAGAATTTTAATAATTATCTTATATTTTCATAAATAATCTATGTTGTAAAATTGATTTTTATCAATTGTATTGGCGATTTCTGGTAAAATAGTTGAATGTTTTTGTAAATATATGCTAGCTTTTGAGAAAATTATAAGTTGACTTAGATTTGCATGAATAATCCAGATTTTAAAATTTATTTTTATTAATTATATTGTCCTGATATTGTAAGCTAGTTGATAGTTTTCGAAAATATATGATAGCTACTAAAAAATTTTATAATTATCTAATATTTTCATAAATAATCTATGTTGTAAAATTGATTCTCGTTAATTGTTTTGGCACTATCTAGTAAAGTAGTTGAAAGTTTTTGAAAATATATGATAGCATTAGAGAAATTTAAAAGTTATCTTAGGTTTCCATGAATAATCTATAATGTAAAATTGATTTTTATTAATTATATTGTCCTTATACTGTAAGCTAGTTGAAAGTTTTCGAAAATGTATGATAGCTTTTAAGAAATTTAATAATTATCTAATATTTTCATAAAAAATCTATGTTGTAAAATAGATTCTCGTTAATTATTTTGGCACTATCTAGTAAAGTAGTTGAAAGTTTTTGAAAATATATGATAGCATTAGAGAAATTTAAAAGTTATCTTAGGTTGCCATGAATAATCTATAATGTAAAATTGATTTTTATTAATTATATTGTCCTTATACTGTAAGCTAGTTGAAAGTTTTCGAAAATGTATGATAGCTTCTAAGAAATTTAATAATTATCTTATATTTTCATAAATAATCTATGTTGTAAAATTGATTTTTATCAATTGTATTGGCGATTTCTGGTAAAGTAGTTGAATGTTTTTGTAAATATATGCTAGCTATTGAGAAAATTATAAGTGACTTAGATTTGCATGAATAATCCAGATTGTAAAATTTATTTTTATTAATTATATTGTCCTTATATTGTAAGCTAGTTGATAGTTTTCGAAAATATATGATAGCTTCTAAGATATTTTATAATTATCTAATATTTTCATAAATAATCTATGTTGTAAAATTGATTCTCGTTAATTGTTTTGGCACTATCTAGTAAAGTAGTTGAAAGTTTTTGAAAATATATGATAGCATTAGAGAAATTTAAAAGTTATCTTAGGTTTCCATGAATAATCTATAATGTAAAATTGATTTTTATTAATTATATTGTCCTTATACTGTAAGCTAGTTGAAAGTTTTCGAAAATGTATGATAGATTGTAAGAAATTTAATAATTATCTCATATTTTCATAAATAATCTATGTTGTAAAACTGATTTTTATCAATTGTATTGGCGATTTCTGGTAAAGTAGTTGAATGCTTTTGTAAATATATGGTAGCTTTTGAGAAAATTATAAGTTGACTTAGATTTGCATGAATAATCCAGATTGTAACATTTATTTTTATTAATTATATTGTCCTTATATTGTAAGCTAGTTGAAAGTTTTCGAAAATGTATGATAGCTTCTAAGAAATTTAATAATTATCTTATATTTTCATAAATAATCTATGTTGTAAAATTGATTTTTATTAATTGTATTGGCGATTTCTGGTAAAGTAGTTTAATGTTTTTGGAAATATATGCTAGCTTTTGAGAAATTTAAAAGTTATCTTAGGTTTCCATGAATAATCTATAATGTAAAATTGATTTTTATTAATTATATTGTCCTTATACTGTAAGCTAGTTGAAAGTTTTCGAAAATGTATGATAGCTTCTAAGAAATTTAATAATTATCTTATATTTTCATAAGTAATCTATGTTGTAAAATTGATTTTTATTAATTGTATTGGCGATTTCTGGTAAAGTAGTTGAATGTTTTTGTAAATATATGCTAGCTTTTGAGAAAATTATAAGTTGACTTAGATTTGCATGAATAATCCAGATTGTAAAATTTATTTTTATTAATTATATTGTCCTTATATTGTAAGCTAGTTGATAGTTTTCGAAAATATATGATAGCTTCTAAGAAATTTTATAATTATCTAATATTTTCATAAATAATCTATGTTGTAAAATTGATTCTCGTTAATTGTTTTGGCACTATCTAGTAAAGTAGTTGAAAGTTTTTGAAAATATATGATAGCATTAGAGAAATTTAAAAGTTATCTTAGGTTTCCATGAATAATCTATAATGTAAAATTGATTTTTATTAATTATATTGTCCTTATACTGTAAGCTAGTTGAAAGCTTTCGAAAATGTATGATAGCTTCTAAGAAATTTAATAATTATCTAATATTTTCATAAATAATCTATGTTGCAAAATTGATTCTCGTTAATTGTTTTGGCACTATCTAGTAAAGTATTTGAAAGTTTTTGAAAATATATGATAGCATTAGAGAAATTTAAAAGTTATCTTAGGTTTCCATGAATAATCTATAATGTAAAATTGATTTTTATTAATTATATTGTCCTTATACTGTAAGCTAGTTGAAAGTTTGCGAAAATGTATGATAGCTTCTAAGAAATTTAATAATTATCTCATATTTTCATAAATAATCTATGTTGTAAAATTGATTTTTATCAATTGTATTGGCGATTTCTGGTAAAGTAGTTGAATGTTTTTGTAAATATATGCTAGCTTTTGAGAAAATTATAAGTTGACTTAGATTTGCATGAATAATCCAGATTTTAAAATTTATTTTTATTAATTATATTGTCCTGATATTGTAAGCTAGTTGATAGTTTTCGAAAATATATGATAGCTACTAAAAAATTTTATAATTATCTAATATTTTCATAAATAATCTATGTTGTAAAATTGATTCTCGTTAATTGTTTTGGCACTATCTAGTAAAGTAGTTGAAAGTTTTTGAAAATATATGATAGCATTAGAGAAATTTAAAAGTTATCTTAGGTTTCCATGAATAATCTATAATGCAAAATTGATTTTTATTAATTATATTGTCCTTATACTGTAAGCTAGTTGAAAGTTTTCGAAAATGTATGATAGCTTTTAAGAAATTTGATAATTATCTAATATTTTCATAAAAAATCTATGTTGTACAATAGATTCTCGTTAATTGTTTTGGCACTATCTAGTAAAGTAGTTGAAAGTTTTTGAAAATATATGATAGCATTAGAGAAATTTAAAAGTTATCTTAGGTTTCCATGAATAATCTATAATGTAAAATTGATTTTTATTAATTATATTGTCCTTATACTGTAAGCTAGTTGAAAGTTTTCGAAAATGTATGATAGCTTCTAAGAAATTTAATAATTATCTTATATTTTCATAAATAATCTATGTTGTAAAATTGATTTTTATCAATTGTATTGGCGATTTCTGGTAAAGTAGTTGAATGTTTTTGTAAATATATGCTAGCTTTTGAGAAAATTATAAGTTGACTTAGATTTGCATGAATAATCCAGATTTTAAAATTTATTTTTATTAATTATATTGTCCTGATATTGTAAGCTAGTTGATAGTTTTCGAAAATATATGATAGCTACTAAGAAATTTTATAATTATCTAATATTTTCATAAATAATCTATGTTGTAAAATTGATTCTCGTTAATTGTTTTGGCACTATCTAGTAAAGTAGTTGAAAGTTTTTGAAAATATATGATAGCATTAGAGAAATTTAAAAGTTATCTTAGGTTTCCATGAATAATCTATAATGTAAAATTTATTTTTATTAATTATATTGTCCTTATATTGTAAGCTAGTTGATAGTTTTCGAAAATATATGATAGCTTCTAAGAAATTTTATAATTATCTAATATTTTCATAAATAATCTATGTTGTAAAATTGATTCTCGTTAATTGTTTTGGCACTATCTAGTAAAGTAGTTGAAAGTTTTTGAAAATATATGATAGCATTAGAGAAATTTAAAAGTTATCTTAGGTTTCCATGAATAATCTATAATGTAAAATTGATTTTTATTATTTATATTGTCCTTATACTGTAAGCTAGTTGAAAGTTTTCGAAAATGTATGATAGCTTCTAAGAAATTTAATAATTATCTTATATTTTCATAAGTAATCTATGTTGTAAAATTGATTTTTATTAATTGTATTGGCGATTTCTGGTAAAGTAGTTGAATGTTTTTGTAAATATATGCTAGCTTTTGAGAAAATTATAAGTTGACTTAGATTTGCATGAATAATCCAGATTGTAAAATTTATTTTTATTAATTATATTGTCCTTATATTGTAAGCTAGTTGATAGTTTTCGAAAATATATGATAGCTTCTAAGAAATTTTATAATTATCTAATATTTTCATAAATAATCTATGTTGTAAAATTGATTCTCGTTAATTGTTTTGGCACTATCTAGTAAAGTAGTTGAAAGTTTTTGAAAATATATGATAGCATTAGAGAAAGTTAAAAGTTATCTTAGGTTTCCATGAATAATCTATAATGTAAAATTGATTTTTATTAATTATATTGTCCTTATACTGTAAGCTAGTTGAAAGTTTTCGAAAATGTATGATAGATTGTAAGAAATTTAATAATTATCTCATATTTTCATAAATAATCTATGTTGTAAAATTGATTTTTATCAATTGTATTGGCGATTTCTGGTAAAGTAGTTGAATGTTTTTGTAAATATATGCTAGCTTTTGAGAAAATTATAAGTTGACTTAGATTTGCATGAATAATCCAGATTGTAACATTTATTTTTATTAATTATATTGTCCTTATATTGTAAGCTAGTTGAAAGTTTTCGAAAATGTATGATAGCTTCTAAGAAATTTAATAATTATCTTATATTTTCATAAATAATCTATGTTGTAAAATTGATTTTTATTAATTGTATTGGCGATTTCTGGTAAAGTAGTTTAATGTTTTTGAAAATATATGCTAGCTTTTGAGAAATTTAAAAGTTATCTTAGGTTTCCATGAATAATCTATAATGTAAAATTGATTTTTATTAATTATATTGTCCTTATACTGTAAGCTAGTTGAAAGTTTTCGAAAATGTAAGATAGCTTCTAAGAAATTTAATAATTATCTTATATTTTCATAAGTAATCTATGTTGTAAAATTGATTTTTATTAATTGTATTGGCGATTTCTGGTAAAGTAGTTGAATGTTTTTGTAAATATATGCTAGCTTTTGAGAAATTGAAAAGTTATCTTAGGTTTCCATGAATAGTCTATAATGTAAAATTGATTTTTATTAATCATATTGTCCTTATACTGTAAGCTAGTTGAAAGTTTTCGATAATGTATGATAGTTTCTAAGAAATTTAATAATTATCTTATATTTTCATAAATAATCTATGTTGTAAAGATGATTTTTATTAATTGTATTGGCGATTTCTGGTAAAGTAGTTGAATGTTTTTGTAAATAAATGCTAGCTTTTGAGAAAATTATAAGTTGACTTAGATTTGCATGAATAATCCAGATTGTAAAATTTATTTTTATTAATTATATTGTCCTTATATTGTAAGCTAGTTGATAGTTTTCGAAAATATATGATAGCTTCTAAGAAATTTTATAATTATCTAATATTTTCATAAATAATCTATGTTGTAAAAATGATTCTCGTTAATTGTTTTGGCACTATCTAGTAAAGTAGTTGAAAGTTTTTGAAAATATATGACAGCATTAGAGAAATTTAAAAGTTATCTTAGGTTTCCATGAATAATCTATAATGTAAAATTGATTTTTATTAATTATATTGTCCTTATATTGTAAGCTAGTTGAAAGTTTTCGAAAATGTATGATAGATTGTAAAAAATTTAATAATTATCTTATATTTTCATAAATAATCTATGTTGTAAAGTTGATTTTTATTAATTGTATTGGCGATTCCTGGTAAAGTAGTTGAATGTTTTTGTAAATAAATGCTAGCTTTTGAGAAAATTATAAGTTGACTTAGATTTGCATGAATAATCCAGATTGTAAAATTTATTTTTATTAATTATATTGTCCTTATATTGTAAGCTAGTTGATAGTTTTCGAAAATATATGATAGCTTCTAAGAAATTTTATAATTATCTAATATTTTCATAAATAATCTATGTTGTAAAATTGATTCTCGTTAATTGTTTTGGCACTATCTAGTAAAGTAGTTGAAAGTTTTTGAAAATATATGATAGCATTAGAGAAATTTAAAAGTTATCTTAGGTTTCCATGAATAATCTATAATGTAAAATTGATTTTTATTAATTATATTGTCCTTATACTGTAAGCTAGTTGAAAGTTTTCGAAAATGTATGATAGCTTCTAAGAAATTTAATAATTATCTAATATTTTCATAAATAATCTATGTTGTAAAATTGATTCTCGTTAATTGTTTTGGCACTATCTAGTAAAGTATTTGAAAGTTTTTGAAAATATATGATAGCATTAGAGAAATTTAAAAGTTATCTTAGGTTTCCATGAATAATCTATAATGTAAAATTGATTTTTATTAATTATATTGTCCTTATACTGTAAGCTAGTTGAAAGTTTGCGAAAATGTATGATAGCTTCTAAGAAATTTAATAATTATCTCATATTTTCATAAATAATCTACGTTGTAAAATTGATTTTTATCAATTGTATTGGTGATTTCTGGTAAAGTAGTTGAATGTTTTTGTAAATATATGCTAGCTTTTGAGAAAATTATAAGTTGACTTAGATTTGCATGAATAATCCAGATTTTAAAATTTATTTTTATTAATTATATTGTCCTGATATTGTAAGCTAGTTGATAGTTTTCGAAAATATATGATAGCTACTAAAAAATTTTATAATTATCTAATATTTTCATAAATAATCTATGTTGTAAAATTAATTCTCGTTAATTGTTTTGGCACTATCTAGTAAAGTAGTTGAAAGTTTTTGAAAATATATGATAGCATTAGAGAAATTTAAAAGTTATCTTAGGTTTCCATGAATAATCTATAATGTAAAATTGATTTTTATTAATTATATTGTCCTTATACTGTAAGCTAGTTGAAAGTTTTCGAAAATGTATGATAGCTTCTAAGAAATTTAATAATTATCTTATATTTTCATAAATAATCTATGTTGTAAAATTGATTTTTATCAATTGTATTGGCGATTTCTGGTAAAGTAGTTGAATGTTTTTGTAAATATATGCTAGCTTTTGAGAAAATTATAAGTTGACTTAGATTTGCATGAATAATCCAGATTTTAAAATTTATTTTTATTAATTATATTGTCCTGATATTGTAAGCTAGTTGATAGTTTTCGAAAATATATGATAGCTACTAAGAAATTTAATAATTATCTTATATTTTCATAAATAATCTATGTTGTAAAATTGATTTTTATCAATTGTATTGGCGATTTCTGGTAAAGTAGTTGAATGTTTTTGTAAATATATGCTAGCTTTTGAGAAAATTATAAGTTGACTTAGATTTGCATGAATAATCCAGATTTTAAAATTTATTTTTATTAATTATATTGTCCTGATATTGTAAGCTAGTTGATAGTTTTCGAAAATATATGATAGCTACTAAGAAATTTTATAATTATCTAATATTTTCATAAATAATCTATGTTGTAAAATTGATTCTCGTTAATTGTTTTGGCACTATCTAGTAAAGTAGTTGAAAGTTTTTGAAAATATATGATAGCATTAGAGAAATTTAAAAGTTATCTTAGGTTTCCATGAATAATCTATAATGTAAAATTGATTTTTATTAATTATATTGTCCTTATACTGTAAGCTAGTTGAAAGTTTTCGAAAATGTATGATAGCTTCTAAGAAATTTAATAATTATCTTATATTTTCGTAAGTAATCTATGTTGTAAAATTGATTTTTATTAATTGTATTGGCGATTTCTGGTAAAGTAGTTGAATGTTTTTGTAAATATATGCTAGCTTTTGAGAAAATTATAAGTTGACTTAGATTTGCATGAATAATCCAGATTTTAAAATTTATTTTTATTAATTATATTATCCTGATATTGTAAGCTAGTTGATAGTTTTCGAAAATATATGATAGCTACTAAAAAATTTTATAATTATCTAATATTTTCATAAATAATCTATGTTGTAAAATTGATTCTCGTTAATTGTTTTGGCACTATCTAGTAAAGTAGTTGAAAGTTTTTGAAAATATATGATAGCATTAGAGAAATTTAAAAGTTATCTTAGGTTTCCATGAATAATCTATAATGTAAAATTGATTTTTATTAATTATATTGTCCTTATACTGTAAGCTAGTTGAAAGTTTTCGAAAATGTATGATAGCTTTTAAGAAATTTGATAATTATCTAATATTTTCATAAAAAATCTATGTTGTAAAATTGATTCTCGTTAATTGTTTTGGCACTATCTAGTAAAGTAGTTGAAAGTTTTTGAAAATATATGATAGCATTAGAGAAATTTAAAAGTTATCTTAGGTTTCCATGAATAATCTATAATGTAAAATTGATTTTTATTATTTATATTGTCCTTATACTGTAAGCTAGTTGAAAGTTTTCGAAAATATATGATAGCTTCTAAGAAATTTTATAATTATCTAATATTTTCATAAATAATCTATGTTGTAAAATTGATTCTCGTTAATTGTTTTGGCACTATCTAGTAAAGTAGTTGAAAGTTTTTGAAAATATATGATAGCATTAGAGAAATTTAAAAGTTATCTTAGGTTTCCATGAATAATCTATAATGTAAAATTGATTTTTATTATTTATATTGTCCTTATACTGTAAGCTAGTTGAAAGTTTTCGAAAATGTATGATAGCTTCTAAGAAATTTAATAATTATCTTATATTTTCATAAGTAATCTATGTTGTAAAATTGATTTTTATTAATTGTATTGGCGATTTCTGGTAAAGTAGTTGAATGTTTTTGTAAATATATGCTAGCTTTTGAGAAAATTATAAGTTGACTTAGATTTGCATGAATAATCCAGATTGTAAAATTTATTTTTATTAATTATATTGTCCTTATATTGTAAGCTAGTTGATAGTTTTCGAAAATATATGATAGCTTCTAAGAAATTTTATAATTATCTAATATTTTCATAAATAATCTATGTTGTAAAATTGATTTTTATTAATTGTATTGGCGATTTCTGGTAAAGTAGTTTAATGTTTTTGAAAATATATGCTAGCTTTTGAGAAATTTAAAAGTTATCTTAGGTTTCCATGAATAATCTATAATGTAAAATTGATTTTTATTAATTATATTGTCCTTATACTGTAAGCTAGTTGAAAGTTTTCGAAAATGTAAGATAGCTTCTAAGAAATTTAATAATTATCTTATATTTTCATAAGTAATCTATGTTGTAAAATTGATTTTTATTAATTGTATTGGCGATTTCTGGTAAAGTAGTTGAATGTTTTTGTAAATATATGCTAGCTTTTGAGAAATTGAAAAGTTATCTTAGGTTTCCATGAATAGTCTATAATGTAAAATTGATTTTTATTAATCATATTGTCCTTATACTGTAAGCTAGTTGAAAGTTTTCGATAATGTATGATAGTTTCTAAGAAATTTAATAATTATCTTATATTTTCATAAATAATCTATGTTGTAAAGATGATTTTTATTAATTGTATTGGCGATTTCTGGTAAAGTAGTTGAATGTTTTTGTAAATAAATGCTAGCTTTTGAGAAAATTATAAGTTGACTTAGATTTGCATGAATAATCCAGATTGTAAAATTTATTTTTATTAATTATATTGTCCTTATATTGTAAGCTAGTTGATAGTTTTCGAAAATATATGATAGCTTCTAAGAAATTTTATAATTATCTAATATTTTCATAAATAATCTATGTTGTAAAAATGATTCTCGTTAATTGTTTTGGCACTATCTAGTAAAGTAGTTGAAAGTTTTTGAAAATATATGACAGCATTAGAGAAATTTAAAAGTTATCTTAGGTTTCCATGAATAATCTATAATGTAAAATTGATTTTTATTAATTATATTGTCCTTATATTGTAAGCTAGTTGAAAGTTTTCGAAAATGTATGATAGATTGTAAAAAATTTAATAATTATCTTATATTTTCATAAATAATCTATGTTGTAAAGTTGATTTTTATTAATTGTATTGGCGATTCCTGGTAAAGTAGTTGAATGTTTTTGTAAATAAATGCTAGCTTTTGAGAAAATTATAAGTTGACTTAGATTTGCATGAATAATCCAGATTGTAAAATTTATTTTTATTAATTATATTGTCCTTATATTGTAAGCTAGTTGATAGTTTTCGAAAATATATGATAGCTTCTAAGAAATTTTATAATTATCTAATATTTTCATAAATAATCTATGTTGTAAAATTGATTCTCGTTAATTGTTTTGGCACTATCTAGTAAAGTAGTTGAAAGTTTTTGAAAATATATGATAGCATTAGAGAAATTTAAAAGTTATCTTAGGTTTCCATGAATAATCTATAATGTAAAATTGATTTTTATTAATTATATTGTCCTTATACTGTAAGCTAGTTGAAAGTTTTCGAAAATGTATGATAGCTTCTAAGAAATTTAATAATTATCTAATATTTTCATAAATAATCTATGTTGTAAAATTGATTCTCGTTAATTGTTTTGGCACTATCTAGTAAAGTATTTGAAAGTTTTTGAAAATATATGATAGCATTAGAGAAATTTAAAAGTTATCTTAGGTTTCCATGAATAATCTATAATGTAAAATTGATTTTTATTAATTATATTGTCCTTATACTGTAAGCTAGTTGAAAGTTTGCGAAAATGTATGATAGCTTCTAAGAAATTTAATAATTATCTCATATTTTCATAAATAATCTACGTTGTAAAATTGATTTTTATCAATTGTATTGGTGATTTCTGGTAAAGTAGTTGAATGTTTTTGTAAATATATGCTAGCTTTTGAGAAAATTATAAGTTGACTTAGATTTGCATGAATAATCCAGATTTTAAAATTTATTTTTATTAATTATATTGTCCTGATATTGTAAGCTAGTTGATAGTTTTCGAAAATATATGATAGCTACTAAAAAATTTTATAATTATATAATATTTTCATAAATAATCTATGTTGTAAAATTGATTCTCGTTAATTGTTTTGGCACTATCTAGTAAAGTAGTTGAAAGTTTTTGAAAATATATGATAGCATTAGAGAAATTTAAAAGTTATCTTAGGTTTCCATGAATAATCTATAATGTAAAATTGATTTTTATTAATTATATTGTCCTTATACTGTAAGCTAGTTGAAAGTTTTCGAAAATGTATGATAGCTTTTAAGAAATTTGATAATTATCTAATATTTTCATAAAAAATCTATGTTGTAAAATAGATTCTCGTTAATTGTTTTGGCACTATCTAGTAAACTAGTTGAAAGTTTTTGAAAATATATGATAGCATTAGAGAAATTTAAAAGTTATCTTAGGTTTCCATGAATAATCTATAATGTAAAATTGATTTTTATTAATTATATTGTCCTTATACTGTAAGCTAGTTGAAAGTTTTCGAAAATGTATGATAGCTTCTAAGAAATTTAATAATTATCTTATATTTTCATAAATAATCTATGTTGTAAAATTGATTTTTATCAATTGTATTGGCGATTTCTGGTAAAGTAGTTGAATGTTTTTGTAAATATATGCTAGCTTTTGAGAAAATTATAAGTTGACTTAGATTTGCATGAATAATCCAGATTTTAAAATTTATTTTTATTAATTATATTGTCCTGATATTGTAAGCTAGTTGATAGTTTTCGAAAATATATGATAGCTACTAAAAAATTTTATAATTATCTAATATTTTCATAAATAATCTATGTTGTAAAATTGATTCTCGTTAATTGTTTTGGCACTATCTAGTAAAGTAGTTGAAAGTTTTTGAAAATATATGATAGCATTAGAGAAATTTAAAAGTTATCTTAGGTTTCCATGAATAATCTATAATGTAAAATTGATTTTTATTAATTATATTGTCCTTATACTGTAAGCTAGTTGAAAGTTTTCGAAAATGTATGATAGATTGTAAGAAATTTAATAATTATCTCATATTTTCATAAATAATCTATGTTGTAAAACTGATTTTTATCAATTGTATTGGCGATTTCTGGTAAAGTAGTTGAATGCTTTTGTAAATATATGGTAGCTTTTGAGAAAATTATAAGTTGACTTAGATTTGCATGAATAATCCAGATTGTAACATTTATTTTTATTAATTATATTGTCCTTATATTGTAAGCTAGTTGAAAGTTTTCGAAAATGTATGATAGCTTCTAAGAAATTTAATAATTATCTTATATTTTCATAAATAATCTATGTTGTAAAATTGATTTTTATTAATTGTATTGGCGATTTCTGGTAAAGTAGTTTAATGTTTTTGGAAATATATGCTAGCTTTTGAGAAATTTAAAAGTTATCTTAGGTTTCCATGAATAATCTATAATGTAAAATTGATTTTTATTAATTATATTGTCCTTATACTGTAAGCTAGTTGAAAGTTTTCGAAAATGTATGATAGCTTCTAAGAAATTTAATAATTATCTTATATTTTCATAAGTAATCTATGTTGTAAAATTGATTTTTATTAATTGTATTGGCGATTTCTGGTAAAGTAGTTGAATGTTTTTGTAAATATATGCTAGCTTTTGAGAAAATTATAAGTTGACTTAGATTTGCATGAATAATCCAGATTGTAAAATTTATTTTTATTAATTATATTGTCCTTATATTGTAAGCTAGTTGATAGTTTTCGAAAATATATGATAGCTTCTAAGAAATTTTATAATTATCTAATATTTTCATAAATAATCTATGTTGTAAAATTGATTCTCGTTAATTGTTTTGGCACTATCTAGTAAAGTAGTTGAAAGTTTTTGAAAATATATGATAGCATTAGAGAAATTTAAAAGTTATCTTAGGTTTCCATGAATAATCTATAATGTAAAATTGATTTTTATTAATTATATTGTCCTTATACTGTAAGCTAGTTGAAAGCTTTCGAAAATGTATGATAGCTTCTAAGAAATTTAATAATTATCTAATATTTTCATAAATAATCTATGTTGTAAAATTGATTCTCGTTAATTGTTTTGGCACTATCTAGTAAAGTATTTGAAAGTTTTTGAAAATATATGATAGCATTAGAGAAATTTAAAAGTTATCTTAGGTTTCCATGAATAATCTATAATGTAAAATTGATTTTTATTAATTATATTGTCCTTATACTGTAAGCTAGTTGAAAGTTTTCGAAAATGTATGATAGCTTCTAAGAAATTTAATAATTATCTAATATTTTCATAAATAATCTATGTTGTAAAATTGATTCTCGTTAATTGTTTTGGCACTATCTAGTAAAGTATTTGAAAGTTTTTGAAAATATATGATAGCATTAGAGAAATTTAAAAGTTATCTTAGGTTTCCATGAATCATCTATAATGTAAAATTGATTTTTATTAATTATATTGTCCTTATACTGTAAGCTAGTTGAAAGTTTGCGAAAATGTATGATAGCTTCTAAGAAATTTAATAATTATCTCATATTTTCATAAATAATCTATGTTGTAAAATTGATTTTTATCAATTGTATTGGCACTATCTAGTAAAGTAGTTGAAAGTTTTTGAAAATATATGATAGCATTAGAGAAATTTAAAAGTTATCTTAGGTTTCCATGAATAATCTATAATGTAAAATTGATTTTTATTAATTATATTGTCCTTATACTGTAAGCTAGTTGAAAGTTTTCGAAAATGTATGATAGCTTTTAAGAAATTTGATAATTATCTAATATTTTCATAAAAAATCTATGTTGTAAAATAGATTCTCGTTAATTGTTTTGGCACTATCTAGTAAAGTAGTTGAAAGTTTTTGAAAATATATGATAGCATTAGAGAAATTTAAAAGTTATCTTAGGTTTCCATGAATAATCTATAATGTAAAATTGATTTTTATTAATTATATTGTCCTTATACTGTAAGCTAGTTGAAAGTTTTCGAAAATGTATGATAGCTTCTAAGAAATTTAATAATTATCTTATATTTTCATAAATAATCTATGTTGTAAAATTGATTTTTATCAATTGTATTGGCGATTTCTGGTAAAGTAGTTGAATGTTTTTGTAAATATATGCTAGCTTTTGAGAAAATTATAAGTTGACTTAGATTTGCATGAATAATCCAGATTTTAAAATTTATTTTTATTAATTATATTGTCCTGATATTGTAAGCTAGTTGATAGTTTTCGAAAATATATGATAGCTACTAAGAAATTTTATAATTATCTAATATTTTCATAAATAATCTATGTTGTAAAATTGATTCTCGTTAATTGTTTTGGCACTATCTAGTAAAGTAGTTGAAAGTTTTTGAAAATATATGATAGCATTAGAGAAATTTAAAAGTTATCTTAGGTTTCCATGAATAATCTATAATGTAAAATTTATTTTTATTAATTATATTGTCCTTATATTGTAAGCTAGTTGATAGTTTTCGAAAATATATGATAGCTTCTAAGAAATTTTATAATTATCTAATATTTTCATAAATAATCTATGTTGTAAAATTGATTCTCGTTAATTGTTTTGGCACTATCTAGTAAAGTAGTTGAAAGTTTTTGAAAATATATGATAGCATTAGAGAAATTTAAAAGTTATCTTAGGTTTCCATGAATAATCTATAATGTAAAATTGATTTTTATTAATTATATTGTCCTTATACTGTAAGCTAGTTGAAAGTTTTCGAAAATGTATGATAGATTGTAAGAAATTTAATAATTATCTCATATTTTCATAAATAATCTATGTTGTAAAATTGATTTTTATCAATTGTATTGGCGATTTCTGGTAAAGTAGTTGAATGTTTTTGTAAATATATGCTAGCTTTTGAGAAAATTATAAGTTGACTTAGATTTGCATGAATAATCCAGATTGTAACATTTATTTTTATTAATTATATTGTCCTTATATTGTAAGCTAGTTGAAAGTTTTCGAAAATGTATGATAGCTTCTAAGAAATTTAATAATTATCTTATATTTTCATAATTAATCTATGTTGTAAAATTGATTTTTATTAATTGTATTGGCGATTTCTGGTAAAGTAGTTTAATGTTTTGAAATATATGCTAGCATTTGAGAAATTTAAAAGTTATCTTAGGTTTCCATGAATAATCTATAATGTAAAATTGATTTTTATTAATTATATTGTCCTTATACTGTAAGCTAGTTGAAAGTTTTCGAAAATGTATGATAGCTTCTAAGAAATTTAATAATTATCTTATATTTTCATAAATAATCTATGTTGTAAAATTGATTCTCGTTAATTGTTTTGGCACTATCTAGTAAAGTAGTTGAAAGTTTTTGAAAATATATGATAGCATTAGAGAAATTTAAAAGTTATCTTAGGTTTCCATGAATAATCTATAATGTAAAATTGATTTTATTAATTATATTGTCCTTATACTGTAAGCTAGTTGAAAGTTTTCGAAAATGTATGATAGCTTTTAAGAAATTTAATAATTATCTAATATTTTCATAAAAAATCTATGTTGTAAAATAGATTCTCGTTAATTATTTTGGCACTATCTAGTAAAGTAGTTGAAAGTTTTTGAAAATATATGATAGCATTAGAGAAATTTAAAAGTTATCTTAGGTTGCCATGAATAATCTATAATGTAAAATTGATTTTTATTAATTATATTGTCCTTATACTGTAAGCTAGTTGAAAGTTTTCGAAAATGTATGATAGCTTCTAAGAAATTTAATAATTATCTTATATTTTCATAAATAATCTATGTTGTAAAATTGATTTTTATCAATTGTATTGGCGATTTCTGGTAAAGTAGTTGAATGTTTTTGTAAATATATGCTAGCTATTGAGAAAATTATAAGTGACTTAGATTTGCATGAATAATCCAGATTGTAAAATTTATTTTTATTAATTATATTGTCCTTATATTGTAAGCTAGTTGATAGTTTTCGAAAATATATGATAGCTTCTAAGATATTTTATAATTATCTAATATTTTCATAAATAATCTATGTTGTAAAATTGATTCTCGTTAATTGTTTTGGCACTATCTAGTAAAGTAGTTGAAAGTTTTTGAAAATATATGATAGCATTAGAGAAATTTAAAAGTTATCTTAGGTTTCCATGAATAATCTATAATGTAAAATTGATTTTTATTAATTATATTGTCCTTATACTGTAAGCTAGTTGAAAGTTTTCGAAAATGTATGATAGATTGTAAGAAATTTAATAATTATCTCATATTTTCATAAATAATCTATGTTGTAAAACTGATTTTTATCAATTGTATTGGCGATTTCTGGTAAAGTAGTTGAATGCTTTTGTAAATATATGCTAGCTTTTGAGAAAATTATAAGTTGACTTAGATTTGCATGAATAATCCAGATTGTAACATTTATTTTTATTAATTATATTGTCCTTATATTGTAAGCTAGTTGAAAGTTTTCGAAAATGTATGATAGCTTCTAAGAAATTTAATAATTATCTTATATTTTCATAAATAATCTATGTTGTAAAATTGATTTTTATTAATTGTATTGGCGATTTCTGGTAAAGTAGTTTAATGTTTTTGAAAATATATGCTAGCTTTTGAGAAATTTAAAAGTTATCTTAGGTTCACATGAATAATCTATAATGTAAAATTGATTTTTATTAATTATATTGTCCTTATACTGTAAGCTAGTTGAAAGTTTTCGAAAATGTATGATAGCTTCTAAGAAATTTAATAATTATCTTATATTTTCATAAATAATCTATGTTGTAAAATTTATTTTTATTAATTGTATTGGCGATTTCTGGTAAAGTAGTTTAATGTTTTTGAAAATATATGCTAGCTTTTGAGAAATTTAAAAGTTATCTTAGGTTTCCATGAATAATCTATAATGTAAAATTGATTTTTATTAATTATATTGTCCTTATACTGTAAGCTAGTTGAAAGTTTTCGAAAATGTATGATAGATTGTAAGAAATTTAATAATTATCTTATATTTTCATAAATAATCTATGTTGTAAAGTTGATTTTTATTAATTGTATTGGCGATTTCTGGTAACGTAGTTGAATGTTTTTGTAAATAAATGCTAGCTTTTGAGAAAATTATAAGTTGACTTAGATTTGCATGAATAATCCAGATTGTAACATTTATTTTTATTAATTATATTGTCCTTATACTGTAAGCTAGTTGAAAGTTTTCGAAAATGTATGATAGCTTCTAAGAAATTTAATAATTATCTAATATTTTCATAAATAATCTATGTTGTAAAATTGATTCTCGTTAATTGTTTTGGCACTATCTAGTAAAGTATTTGAAAGTTTTTGAAAATATATGATAGCATTAGAGAAATTTAAAAGTTATCTTAGGTTTCCATGAATAATCTATAATGTAAAATTGATTTTTATTAATTATATTGTCCTTATACTGTAAGCTAGTTGAAAGTTTGCGAAAATGTATGATAGCTTCTAAGAATTTTAATAATTATCTTATATTTTCATAAATAATCTATGTTGTAAAATTGATTTTTATCAATTGTATTGGCGATTTCTGGTAAAATAGTTGAATGTTTTTGTAAATATATGCTAGCTTTTGAGAAAATTATAAGTTGACTTAGATTTGCATGAATAATCCAGATTTTAAAATTTATTTTTATTAATTATATTGTCCTGATATTGTAAGCTAGTTGATAGTTTTCGAAAATATATGATAGCTACTAAAAAATTTTATAATTATCTAATATTTTCATAAATAATCTATGTTGTAAAATTGATTCTCGTTAATTGTTTTGGCACTATCTAGTAAAGTAGTTGAAAGTTTTTGAAAATATATGATAGCATTAGAGAAATTTAAAAGTTATCTTAGGTTTCCATGAATAATCTATAATGTAAAATTGATTTTTATTAATTATATTGTCCTTATACTGTAAGCTAGTTGAAAGTTTTCGAAAATGTATGATAGCTTTTAAGAAATTTAATAATTATCTAATATTTTCATAAAAAATCTATGTTGTAAAATAGATTCTCGTTAATTATTTTGGCACTATCTAGTAAAGTAGTTGAAAGTTTTTGAAAATATATGATAGCATTAGAGAAATTTAAAAGTTATCTTAGGTTGCCATGAATAATCTATAATGTAAAATTGATTTTTATTAATTATATTGTCCTTATACTGTAAGCTAGTTGAAAGTTTTCGAAAATGTATGATAGCTTCTAAGAAATTTAATAATTATCTTATATTTTCATAAATAATCTATGTTGTAAAATTGATTTTTATCAATTGTATTGGCGATTTCTGGTAAAGTAGTTGAATGTTTTTGTAAATATATGCTAGCTATTGAGAAAATTATAAGTGACTTAGATTTGCATGAATAATCCAGATTGTAAAATTTATTTTTATTAATTATATTGTCCTTATATTGTAAGCTAGTTGATAGTTTTCGAAAATATATGATAGCTTCTAAGATATTTTATAATTATCTAATATTTTCATAAATAATCTATGTTGTAAAATTGATTCTCGTTAATTGTTTTGGCACTATCTAGTAAAGTAGTTGAAAGTTTTTGAAAATATATGATAGCATTAGAGAAATTTAAAAGTTATCTTAGGTTTCCATGAATAATCTATAATGTAAAATTGATTTTTATTAATTATATTGTCCTTATACTGTAAGCTAGTTGAAAGTTTTCGAAAATGTATGATAGATTGTAAGAAATTTAATAATTATCTCATATTTTCATAAATAATCTATGTTGTAAAACTGATTTTTATCAATTGTATTGGCGATTTCTGGTAAAGTAGTTGAATGCTTTTGTAAATATATGGTAGCTTTTGAGAAAATTATAAGTTGACTTAGATTTGCATGAATAATCCAGATTGTAACATTTATTTTTATTAATTATATTGTCCTTATATTGTAAGCTAGTTGAAAGTTTTCGAAAATGTATGATAGCTTCTAAGAAATTTAATAATTATCTTATATTTTCATAAATAATCTATGTTGTAAAATTGATTTTTATTAATTGTATTGGCGATTTCTGGTAAAGTAGTTTAATGTTTTTGGAAATATATGCTAGCTTTTGAGAAATTTAAAAGTTATCTTAGGTTTCCATGAATAATCTATAATGTAAAATTGATTTTTATTAATTATATTGTCCTTATACTGTAAGCTAGTTGAAAGTTTTCGAAAATGTATGATAGCTTCTAAGAAATTTAATAATTATCTTATATTTTCATAAGTAATCTATGTTGTAAAATTGATTTTTATTAATTGTATTGGCGATTTCTGGTAAAGTAGTTGAATGTTTTTGTAAATATATGCTAGCTTTTGAGAAAATTATAAGTTGACTTAGATTTGCATGAATAATCCAGATTGTAAAATTTATTTTTATTAATTATATTGTCCTTATATTGTAAGCTAGTTGATAGTTTTCGAAAATATATGATAGCTTCTAAGAAATTTTATAATTATCTAATATTTTCATAAATAATCTATGTTGTAAAATTGATTCTCGTTAATTGTTTTGGCACTATCTAGTAAAGTAGTTGAAAGTTTTTGAAAATATATGATAGCATTAGAGAAATTTAAAAGTTATCTTAGGTTTCCATGAATAATCTATAATGTAAAATTGATTTTTATTAATTATATTGTCCTTATACTGTAAGCTAGTTGAAAGCTTTCGAAAATGTATGATAGCTTCTAAGAAATTTAATAATTATCTAATATTTTCATAAATAATCTATGTTGCAAAATTGATTCTCGTTAATTGTTTTGGCACTATCTAGTAAAGTATTTGAAAGTTTTTGAAAATATATGATAGCATTAGAGAAATTTAAAAGTTATCTTAGGTTTCCATGAATAATCTATAATGTAAAATTGATTTTTATTAATTATATTGTCCTTATACTGTAAGCTAGTTGAAAGTTTGCGAAAATGTATGATAGCTTCTAAGAAATTTAATAATTATCTCATATTTTCATAAATAATCTATGTTGTAAAATTGATTTTTATCAATTGTATTGGCGATTTCTGGTAAAGTAGTTGAATGTTTTTGTAAATATATGCTAGCTTTTGAGAAAATTATAAGTTGACTTAGATTTGCATGAATAATCCAGATTTTAAAATTTATTTTTATTAATTATATTGTCCTGATATTGTAAGCTAGTTGATAGTTTTCGAAAATATATGATAGCTACTAAAAAATTTTATAATTATCTAATATTTTCATAAATAATCTATGTTGTAAAATTGATTCTCGTTAATTGTTTTGGCACTATCTAGTAAAGTAGTTGAAAGTTTTTGAAAATATATGATAGCATTAGAGAAATTTAAAAGTTATCTTAGGTTTCCATGAATAATCTATAATGCAAAATTGATTTTTATTAATTATATTGTCCTTATACTGTAAGCTAGTTGAAAGTTTTCGAAAATGTATGATAGCTTTTAAGAAATTTGATAATTATCTAATATTTTCATAAAAAATCTATGTTGTACAATAGATTCTCGTTAATTGTTTTGGCACTATCTAGTAAAGTAGTTGAAAGTTTTTGAAAATATATGATAGCATTAGAGAAATTTAAAAGTTATCTTAGGTTTCCATGAATAATCTATAATGTAAAATTGATTTTTATTAATTATATTGTCCTTATACTGTAAGCTAGTTGAAAGTTTTCGAAAATGTATGATAGCTTCTAAGAAATTTAATAATTATCTTATATTTTCATAAATAATCTATGTTGTAAAATTGATTTTTATCAATTGTATTGGCGATTTCTGGTAAAGTAGTTGAATGTTTTTGTAAATATATGCTAGCTTTTGAGAAAATTATAAGTTGACTTAGATTTGCATGAATAATCCAGATTTTAAAATTTATTTTTATTAATTATATTGTCCTGATATTGTAAGCTAGTTGATAGTTTTCGAAAATATATGATAGCTACTAAGAAATTTTATAATTATCTAATATTTTCATAAATAATCTATGTTGTAAAATTGATTCTCGTTAATTGTTTTGGCACTATCTAGTAAAGTAGTTGAAAGTTTTTGAAAATATATGATAGCATTAGAGAAATTTAAAAGTTATCTTAGGTTTCCATGAATAATCTATAATGTAAAATTTATTTTTATTAATTATATTGTCCTTATATTGTAAGCTAGTTGATAGTTTTCGAAAATATATGATAGCTTCTAAGAAATTTTATAATTATCTAATATTTTCATAAATAATCTATGTTGTAAAATTGATTCTCGTTAATTGTTTTGGCACTATCTAGTAAAGTAGTTGAAAGTTTTTGAAAATATATGATAGCATTAGAGAAATTTAAAAGTTATCTTAGGTTTCCATGAATAATCTATAATGTAAAATTGATTTTTATTATTTATATTGTCCTTATACTGTAAGCTAGTTGAAAGTTTTCGAAAATGTATGATAGCTTCTAAGAAATTTAATAATTATCTTATATTTTCATAAGTAATCTATGTTGTAAAATTGATTTTTATTAATTGTATTGGCGATTTCTGGTAAAGTAGTTGAATGTTTTTGTAAATATATGCTAGCTTTTGAGAAAATTATAAGTTGACTTAGATTTGCATGAATAATCCAGATTGTAAAATTTATTTTTATTAATTATATTGTCCTTATATTGTAAGCTAGTTGATAGTTTTCGAAAATATATGATAGCTTCTAAGAAATTTTATAATTATCTAATATTTTCATAAATAATCTATGTTGTAAAATTGATTCTCGTTAATTGTTTTGGCACTATCTAGTAAAGTAGTTGAAAGTTTTTGAAAATATATGATAGCATTAGAGAAAGTTAAAAGTTATCTTAGGTTTCCATGAATAATCTATAATGTAAAATTGATTTTTATTAATTATATTGTCCTTATACTGTAAGCTAGTTGAAAGTTTTCGAAAATGTATGATAGATTGTAAGAAATTTAATAATTATCTCATATTTTCATAAATAATCTATGTTGTAAAATTGATTTTTATCAATTGTATTGGCGATTTCTGGTAAAGTAGTTGAATGTTTTTGTAAATATATGCTAGCTTTTGAGAAAATTATAAGTTGACTTAGATTTGCATGAATAATCCAGATTGTAACATTTATTTTTATTAATTATATTGTCCTTATATTGTAAGCTAGTTGAAAGTTTTCGAAAATGTATGATAGCTTCTAAGAAATTTAATAATTATCTTATATTTTCATAAATAATCTATGTTGTAAAATTGATTTTTATTAATTGTATTGGCGATTTCTGGTAAAGTAGTTTAATGTTTTTGAAAATATATGCTAGCTTTTGAGAAATTTAAAAGTTATCTTAGGTTTCCATGAATAATCTATAATGTAAAATTGATTTTTATTAATTATATTGTCCTTATACTGTAAGCTAGTTGAAAGTTTTCGAAAATGTAAGATAGCTTCTAAGAAATTTAATAATTATCTTATATTTTCATAAGTAATCTATGTTGTAAAATTGATTTTTATTAATTGTATTGGCGATTTCTGGTAAAGTAGTTGAATGTTTTTGTAAATATATGCTAGCTTTTGAGAAATTGAAAAGTTATCTTAGGTTTCCATGAATAGTCTATAATGTAAAATTGATTTTTATTAATCATATTGTCCTTATACTGTAAGCTAGTTGAAAGTTTTCGATAATGTATGATAGTTTCTAAGAAATTTAATAATTATCTTATATTTTCATAAATAATCTATGTTGTAAAGATGATTTTTATTAATTGTATTGGCGATTTCTGGTAAAGTAGTTGAATGTTTTTGTAAATAAATGCTAGCTTTTGAGAAAATTATAAGTTGACTTAGATTTGCATGAATAATCCAGATTGTAAAATTTATTTTTATTAATTATATTGTCCTTATATTGTAAGCTAGTTGATAGTTTTCGAAAATATATGATAGCTTCTAAGAAATTTTATAATTATCTAATATTTTCATAAATAATCTATGTTGTAAAAATGATTCTCGTTAATTGTTTTGGCACTATCTAGTAAAGTAGTTGAAAGTTTTTGAAAATATATGACAGCATTAGAGAAATTTAAAAGTTATCTTAGGTTTCCATGAATAATCTATAATGTAAAATTGATTTTTATTAATTATATTGTCCTTATATTGTAAGCTAGTTGAAAGTTTTCGAAAATGTATGATAGATTGTAAAAAATTTAATAATTATCTTATATTTTCATAAATAATCTATGTTGTAAAGTTGATTTTTATTAATTGTATTGGCGATTCCTGGTAAAGTAGTTGAATGTTTTTGTAAATAAATGCTAGCTTTTGAGAAAATTATAAGTTGACTTAGATTTGCATGAATAATCCAGATTGTAAAATTTATTTTTATTAATTATATTGTCCTTATATTGTAAGCTAGTTGATAGTTTTCGAAAATATATGATAGCTTCTAAGAAATTTTATAATTATCTAATATTTTCATAAATAATCTATGTTGTAAAATTGATTCTCGTTAATTGTTTTGGCACTATCTAGTAAAGTAGTTGAAAGTTTTTGAAAATATATGATAGCATTAGAGAAATTTAAAAGTTATCTTAGGTTTCCATGAATAATCTATAATGTAAAATTGATTTTTATTAATTATATTGTCCTTATACTGTAAGCTAGTTGAAAGTTTTCGAAAATGTATGATAGCTTCTAAGAAATTTAATAATTATCTAATATTTTCATAAATAATCTATGTTGTAAAATTGATTCTCGTTAATTGTTTTGGCACTATCTAGTAAAGTATTTGAAAGTTTTTGAAAATATATGATAGCATTAGAGAAATTTAAAAGTTATCTTAGGTTTCCATGAATAATCTATAATGTAAAATTGATTTTTATTAATTATATTGTCCTTATACTGTAAGCTAGTTGAAAGTTTGCGAAAATGTATGATAGCTTCTAAGAAATTTAATAATTATCTCATATTTTCATAAATAATCTACGTTGTAAAATTGATTTTTATCAATTGTATTGGTGATTTCTGGTAAAGTAGTTGAATGTTTTTGTAAATATATGCTAGCTTTTGAGAAAATTATAAGTTGACTTAGATTTGCATGAATAATCCAGATTTTAAAATTTATTTTTATTAATTATATTGTCCTGATATTGTAAGCTAGTTGATAGTTTTCGAAAATATATGATAGCTACTAAAAAATTTTATAATTATCTAATATTTTCATAAATAATCTATGTTGTAAAATTAATTCTCGTTAATTGTTTTGGCACTATCTAGTAAAGTAGTTGAAAGTTTTTGAAAATATATGATAGCATTAGAGAAATTTAAAAGTTATCTTAGGTTTCCATGAATAATCTATAATGTAAAATTGATTTTTATTAATTATATTGTCCTTATACTGTAAGCTAGTTGAAAGTTTTCGAAAATGTATGATAGCTTCTAAGAAATTTAATAATTATCTTATATTTTCATAAATAATCTATGTTGTAAAATTGATTTTTATCAATTGTATTGGCGATTTCTGGTAAAGTAGTTGAATGTTTTTGTAAATATATGCTAGCTTTTGAGAAAATTATAAGTTGACTTAGATTTGCATGAATAATCCAGATTTTAAAATTTATTTTTATTAATTATATTGTCCTGATATTGTAAGCTAGTTGATAGTTTTCGAAAATATATGATAGCTACTAAGAAATTTAATAATTATCTTATATTTTCATAAATAATCTATGTTGTAAAATTGATTTTTATCAATTGTATTGGCGATTTCTGGTAAAGTAGTTGAATGTTTTTGTAAATATATGCTAGCTTTTGAGAAAATTATAAGTTGACTTAGATTTGCATGAATAATCCAGATTTTAAAATTTATTTTTATTAATTATATTGTCCTGATATTGTAAGCTAGTTGATAGTTTTCGAAAATATATGATAGCTACTAAGAAATTTTATAATTATCTAATATTTTCATAAATAATCTATGTTGTAAAATTGATTCTCGTTAATTGTTTTGGCACTATCTAGTAAAGTAGTTGAAAGTTTTTGAAAATATATGATAGCATTAGAGAAATTTAAAAGTTATCTTAGGTTTCCATGAATAATCTATAATGTAAAATTGATTTTTATTAATTATATTGTCCTTATACTGTAAGCTAGTTGAAAGTTTTCGAAAATGTATGATAGCTTCTAAGAAATTTAATAATTATCTTATATTTTCGTAAGTAATCTATGTTGTAAAATTGATTTTTATTAATTGTATTGGCGATTTCTGGTAAAGTAGTTGAATGTTTTTGTAAATATATGCTAGCTTTTGAGAAAATTATAAGTTGACTTAGATTTGCATGAATAATCCAGATTTTAAAATTTATTTTTATTAATTATATTATCCTGATATTGTAAGCTAGTTGATAGTTTTCGAAAATATATGATAGCTACTAAAAAATTTTATAATTATCTAATATTTTCATAAATAATCTATGTTGTAAAATTGATTCTCGTTAATTGTTTTGGCACTATCTAGTAAAGTAGTTGAAAGTTTTTGAAAATATATGATAGCATTAGAGAAATTTAAAAGTTATCTTAGGTTTCCATGAATAATCTATAATGTAAAATTGATTTTTATTAATTATATTGTCCTTATACTGTAAGCTAGTTGAAAGTTTTCGAAAATGTATGATAGCTTTTAAGAAATTTGATAATTATCTAATATTTTCATAAAAAATCTATGTTGTAAAATTGATTCTCGTTAATTGTTTTGGCACTATCTAGTAAAGTAGTTGAAAGTTTTTGAAAATATATGATAGCATTAGAGAAATTTAAAAGTTATCTTAGGTTTCCATGAATAATCTATAATGTAAAATTGATTTTTATTATTTATATTGTCCTTATACTGTAAGCTAGTTGAAAGTTTTCGAAAATATATGATAGCTTCTAAGAAATTTTATAATTATCTAATATTTTCATAAATAATCTATGTTGTAAAATTGATTCTCGTTAATTGTTTTGGCACTATCTAGTAAAGTAGTTGAAAGTTTTTGAAAATATATGATAGCATTAGAGAAATTTAAAAGTTATCTTAGGTTTCCATGAATAATCTATAATGTAAAATTGATTTTTATTATTTATATTGTCCTTATACTGTAAGCTAGTTGAAAGTTTTCGAAAATGTATGATAGCTTCTAAGAAATTTAATAATTATCTTATATTTTCATAAGTAATCTATGTTGTAAAATTGATTTTTATTAATTGTATTGGCGATTTCTGGTAAAGTAGTTGAATGTTTTTGTAAATATATGCTAGCTTTTGAGAAAATTATAAGTTGACTTAGATTTGCATGAATAATCCAGATTGTAAAATTTATTTTTATTAATTATATTGTCCTTATATTGTAAGCTAGTTGATAGTTTTCGAAAATATATGATAGCTTCTAAGAAATTTTATAATTATCTAATATTTTCATAAATAATCTATGTTGTAAAATTGATTTTTATTAATTGTATTGGCGATTTCTGGTAAAGTAGTTTAATGTTTTTGAAAATATATGCTAGCTTTTGAGAAATTTAAAAGTTATCTTAGGTTTCCATGAATAATCTATAATGTAAAATTGATTTTTATTAATTATATTGTCCTTATACTGTAAGCTAGTTGAAAGTTTTCGAAAATGTAAGATAGCTTCTAAGAAATTTAATAATTATCTTATATTTTCATAAGTAATCTATGTTGTAAAATTGATTTTTATTAATTGTATTGGCGATTTCTGGTAAAGTAGTTGAATGTTTTTGTAAATATATGCTAGCTTTTGAGAAATTGAAAAGTTATCTTAGGTTTCCATGAATAGTCTATAATGTAAAATTGATTTTTATTAATCATATTGTCCTTATACTGTAAGCTAGTTGAAAGTTTTCGATAATGTATGATAGTTTCTAAGAAATTTAATAATTATCTTATATTTTCATAAATAATCTATGTTGTAAAGATGATTTTTATTAATTGTATTGGCGATTTCTGGTAAAGTAGTTGAATGTTTTTGTAAATAAATGCTAGCTTTTGAGAAAATTATAAGTTGACTTAGATTTGCATGAATAATCCAGATTGTAAAATTTATTTTTATTAATTATATTGTCCTTATATTGTAAGCTAGTTGATAGTTTTCGAAAATATATGATAGCTTCTAAGAAATTTTATAATTATCTAATATTTTCATAAATAATCTATGTTGTAAAAATGATTCTCGTTAATTGTTTTGGCACTATCTAGTAAAGTAGTTGAAAGTTTTTGAAAATATATGACAGCATTAGAGAAATTTAAAAGTTATCTTAGGTTTCCATGAATAATCTATAATGTAAAATTGATTTTTATTAATTATATTGTCCTTATATTGTAAGCTAGTTGAAAGTTTTCGAAAATGTATGATAGATTGTAAAAAATTTAATAATTATCTTATATTTTCATAAATAATCTATGTTGTAAAGTTGATTTTTATTAATTGTATTGGCGATTCCTGGTAAAGTAGTTGAATGTTTTTGTAAATAAATGCTAGCTTTTGAGAAAATTATAAGTTGACTTAGATTTGCATGAATAATCCAGATTGTAAAATTTATTTTTATTAATTATATTGTCCTTATATTGTAAGCTAGTTGATAGTTTTCGAAAATATATGATAGCTTCTAAGAAATTTTATAATTATCTAATATTTTCATAAATAATCTATGTTGTAAAATTGATTCTCGTTAATTGTTTTGGCACTATCTAGTAAAGTAGTTGAAAGTTTTTGAAAATATATGATAGCATTAGAGAAATTTAAAAGTTATCTTAGGTTTCCATGAATAATCTATAATGTAAAATTGATTTTTATTAATTATATTGTCCTTATACTGTAAGCTAGTTGAAAGTTTTCGAAAATGTATGATAGCTTCTAAGAAATTTAATAATTATCTAATATTTTCATAAATAATCTATGTTGTAAAATTGATTCTCGTTAATTGTTTTGGCACTATCTAGTAAAGTATTTGAAAGTTTTTGAAAATATATGATAGCATTAGAGAAATTTAAAAGTTATCTTAGGTTTCCATGAATAATCTATAATGTAAAATTGATTTTTATTAATTATATTGTCCTTATACTGTAAGCTAGTTGAAAGTTTGCGAAAATGTATGATAGCTTCTAAGAAATTTAATAATTATCTCATATTTTCATAAATAATCTACGTTGTAAAATTGATTTTTATCAATTGTATTGGTGATTTCTGGTAAAGTAGTTGAATGTTTTTGTAAATATATGCTAGCTTTTGAGAAAATTATAAGTTGACTTAGATTTGCATGAATAATCCAGATTTTAAAATTTATTTTTATTAATTATATTGTCCTGATATTGTAAGCTAGTTGATAGTTTTCGAAAATATATGATAGCTACTAAAAAATTTTATAATTATATAATATTTTCATAAATAATCTATGTTGTAAAATTGATTCTCGTTAATTGTTTTGGCACTATCTAGTAAAGTAGTTGAAAGTTTTTGAAAATATATGATAGCATTAGAGAAATTTAAAAGTTATCTTAGGTTTCCATGAATAATCTATAATGTAAAATTGATTTTTATTAATTATATTGTCCTTATACTGTAAGCTAGTTGAAAGTTTTCGAAAATGTATGATAGCTTTTAAGAAATTTGATAATTATCTAATATTTTCATAAAAAATCTATGTTGTAAAATAGATTCTCGTTAATTGTTTTGGCACTATCTAGTAAACTAGTTGAAAGTTTTTGAAAATATATGATAGCATTAGAGAAATTTAAAAGTTATCTTAGGTTTCCATGAATAATCTATAATGTAAAATTGATTTTTATTAATTATATTGTCCTTATACTGTAAGCTAGTTGAAAGTTTTCGAAAATGTATGATAGCTTCTAAGAAATTTAATAATTATCTTATATTTTCATAAATAATCTATGTTGTAAAATTGATTTTTATCAATTGTATTGGCGATTTCTGGTAAAGTAGTTGAATGTTTTTGTAAATATATGCTAGCTTTTGAGAAAATTATAAGTTGACTTAGATTTGCATGAATAATCCAGATTTTAAAATTTATTTTTATTAATTATATTGTCCTGATATTGTAAGCTAGTTGATAGTTTTCGAAAATATATGATAGCTACTAAAAAATTTTATAATTATCTAATATTTTCATAAATAATCTATGTTGTAAAATTGATTCTCGTTAATTGTTTTGGCACTATCTAGTAAAGTAGTTGAAAGTTTTTGAAAATATATGATAGCATTAGAGAAATTTAAAAGTTATCTTAGGTTTCCATGAATAATCTATAATGTAAAATTGATTTTTATTAATTATATTGTCCTTATACTGTAAGCTAGTTGAAAGTTTTCGAAAATGTATGATAGATTGTAAGAAATTTAATAATTATCTCATATTTTCATAAATAATCTATGTTGTAAAACTGATTTTTATCAATTGTATTGGCGATTTCTGGTAAAGTAGTTGAATGCTTTTGTAAATATATGGTAGCTTTTGAGAAAATTATAAGTTGACTTAGATTTGCATGAATAATCCAGATTGTAACATTTATTTTTATTAATTATATTGTCCTTATATTGTAAGCTAGTTGAAAGTTTTCGAAAATGTATGATAGCTTCTAAGAAATTTAATAATTATCTTATATTTTCATAAATAATCTATGTTGTAAAATTGATTTTTATTAATTGTATTGGCGATTTCTGGTAAAGTAGTTTAATGTTTTTGGAAATATATGCTAGCTTTTGAGAAATTTAAAAGTTATCTTAGGTTTCCATGAATAATCTATAATGTAAAATTGATTTTTATTAATTATATTGTCCTTATACTGTAAGCTAGTTGAAAGTTTTCGAAAATGTATGATAGCTTCTAAGAAATTTAATAATTATCTTATATTTTCATAAGTAATCTATGTTGTAAAATTGATTTTTATTAATTGTATTGGCGATTTCTGGTAAAGTAGTTGAATGTTTTTGTAAATATATGCTAGCTTTTGAGAAAATTATAAGTTGACTTAGATTTGCATGAATAATCCAGATTGTAAAATTTATTTTTATTAATTATATTGTCCTTATATTGTAAGCTAGTTGATAGTTTTCGAAAATATATGATAGCTTCTAAGAAATTTTATAATTATCTAATATTTTCATAAATAATCTATGTTGTAAAATTGATTCTCGTTAATTGTTTTGGCACTATCTAGTAAAGTAGTTGAAAGTTTTTGAAAATATATGATAGCATTAGAGAAATTTAAAAGTTATCTTAGGTTTCCATGAATAATCTATAATGTAAAATTGATTTTTATTAATTATATTGTCCTTATACTGTAAGCTAGTTGAAAGCTTTCGAAAATGTATGATAGCTTCTAAGAAATTTAATAATTATCTAATATTTTCATAAATAATCTATGTTGCAAAATTGATTCTCGTTAATTGTTTTGGCACTATCTAGTAAAGTATTTGAAAGTTTTTGAAAATATATGATAGCATTAGAGAAATTTAAAAGTTATCTTAGGTTTCCATGAATAATCTATAATGTAAAATTGATTTTTATTAATTATATTGTCCTTATACTGTAAGCTAGTTGAAAGTTTGCGAAAATGTATGATAGCTTCTAAGAAATTTAATAATTATCTCATATTTTCATAAATAATCTATGTTGTAAAATTGATTTTTATCAATTGTATTGGCGATTTCTGGTAAAGTAGTTGAATGTTTTTGTAAATATATGCTAGCTTTTGAGAAAATTATAAGTTGACTTAGATTTGCATGAATAATCCAGATTTTAAAATTTATTTTTATTAATTATATTGTCCTGATATTGTAAGCTAGTTGATAGTTTTCGAAAATATATGATAGCTACTAAAAAATTTTATAATTATCTAATATTTTCATAAATAATCTATGTTGTAAAATTGATTCTCGTTAATTGTTTTGGCACTATCTAGTAAAGTAGTTGAAAGTTTTTGAAAATATATGATAGCATTAGAGAAATTTAAAAGTTATCTTAGGTTTCCATGAATAATCTATAATGCAAAATTGATTTTTATTAATTATATTGTCCTTATACTGTAAGCTAGTTGAAAGTTTTCGAAAATGTATGATAGCTTTTAAGAAATTTGATAATTATCTAATATTTTCATAAAAAATCTATGTTGTACAATAGATTCTCGTTAATTGTTTTGGCACTATCTAGTAAAGTAGTTGAAAGTTTTTGAAAATATATGATAGCATTAGAGAAATTTAAAAGTTATCTTAGGTTTCCATGAATAATCTATAATGTAAAATTGATTTTTATTAATTATATTGTCCTTATACTGTAAGCTAGTTGAAAGTTTTCGAAAATGTATGATAGCTTCTAAGAAATTTAATAATTATCTTATATTTTCATAAATAATCTATGTTGTAAAATTGATTTTTATCAATTGTATTGGCGATTTCTGGTAAAGTAGTTGAATGTTTTTGTAAATATATGCTAGCTTTTGAGAAAATTATAAGTTGACTTAGATTTGCATGAATAATCCAGATTTTAAAATTTATTTTTATTAATTATATTGTCCTGATATTGTAAGCTAGTTGATAGTTTTCGAAAATATATGATAGCTACTAAGAAATTTTATAATTATCTAATATTTTCATAAATAATCTATGTTGTAAAATTGATTCTCGTTAATTGTTTTGGCACTATCTAGTAAAGTAGTTGAAAGTTTTTGAAAATATATGATAGCATTAGAGAAATTTAAAAGTTATCTTAGGTTTCCATGAATAATCTATAATGTAAAATTTATTTTTATTAATTATATTGTCCTTATATTGTAAGCTAGTTGATAGTTTTCGAAAATATATGATAGCTTCTAAGAAATTTTATAATTATCTAATATTTTCATAAATAATCTATGTTGTAAAATTGATTCTCGTTAATTGTTTTGGCACTATCTAGTAAAGTAGTTGAAAGTTTTTGAAAATATATGATAGCATTAGAGAAATTTAAAAGTTATCTTAGGTTTCCATGAATAATCTATAATGTAAAATTGATTTTTATTATTTATATTGTCCTTATACTGTAAGCTAGTTGAAAGTTTTCGAAAATGTATGATAGCTTCTAAGAAATTTAATAATTATCTTATATTTTCATAAGTAATCTATGTTGTAAAATTGATTTTTATTAATTGTATTGGCGATTTCTGGTAAAGTAGTTGAATGTTTTTGTAAATATATGCTAGCTTTTGAGAAAATTATAAGTTGACTTAGATTTGCATGAATAATCCAGATTGTAAAATTTATTTTTATTAATTATATTGTCCTTATATTGTAAGCTAGTTGATAGTTTTCGAAAATATATGATAGCTTCTAAGAAATTTTATAATTATCTAATATTTTCATAAATAATCTATGTTGTAAAATTGATTCTCGTTAATTGTTTTGGCACTATCTAGTAAAGTAGTTGAAAGTTTTTGAAAATATATGATAGCATTAGAGAAAGTTAAAAGTTATCTTAGGTTTCCATGAATAATCTATAATGTAAAATTGATTTTTATTAATTATATTGTCCTTATACTGTAAGCTAGTTGAAAGTTTTCGAAAATGTATGATAGATTGTAAGAAATTTAATAATTATCTCATATTTTCATAAATAATCTATGTTGTAAAATTGATTTTTATCAATTGTATTGGCGATTTCTGGTAAAGTAGTTGAATGTTTTTGTAAATATATGCTAGCTTTTGAGAAAATTATAAGTTGACTTAGATTTGCATGAATAATCCAGATTGTAACATTTATTTTTATTAATTATATTGTCCTTATATTGTAAGCTAGTTGAAAGTTTTCGAAAATGTATGATAGCTTCTAAGAAATTTAATAATTATCTTATATTTTCATAAATAATCTATGTTGTAAAATTGATTTTTATTAATTGTATTGGCGATTTCTGGTAAAGTAGTTTAATGTTTTTGAAAATATATGCTAGCTTTTGAGAAATTTAAAAGTTATCTTAGGTTTCCATGAATAATCTATAATGTAAAATTGATTTTTATTAATTATATTGTCCTTATACTGTAAGCTAGTTGAAAGTTTTCGAAAATGTAAGATAGCTTCTAAGAAATTTAATAATTATCTTATATTTTCATAAGTAATCTATGTTGTAAAATTGATTTTTATTAATTGTATTGGCGATTTCTGGTAAAGTAGTTGAATGTTTTTGTAAATATATGCTAGCTTTTGAGAAATTGAAAAGTTATCTTAGGTTTCCATGAATAGTCTATAATGTAAAATTGATTTTTATTAATCATATTGTCCTTATACTGTAAGCTAGTTGAAAGTTTTCGATAATGTATGATAGTTTCTAAGAAATTTAATAATTATCTTATATTTTCATAAATAATCTATGTTGTAAAGATGATTTTTATTAATTGTATTGGCGATTTCTGGTAAAGTAGTTGAATGTTTTTGTAAATAAATGCTAGCTTTTGAGAAAATTATAAGTTGACTTAGATTTGCATGAATAATCCAGATTGTAAAATTTATTTTTATTAATTATATTGTCCTTATATTGTAAGCTAGTTGATAGTTTTCGAAAATATATGATAGCTTCTAAGAAATTTTATAATTATCTAATATTTTCATAAATAATCTATGTTGTAAAAATGATTCTCGTTAATTGTTTTGGCACTATCTAGTAAAGTAGTTGAAAGTTTTTGAAAATATATGACAGCATTAGAGAAATTTAAAAGTTATCTTAGGTTTCCATGAATAATCTATAATGTAAAATTGATTTTTATTAATTATATTGTCCTTATATTGTAAGCTAGTTGAAAGTTTTCGAAAATGTATGATAGATTGTAAAAAATTTAATAATTATCTTATATTTTCATAAATAATCTATGTTGTAAAGTTGATTTTTATTAATTGTATTGGCGATTCCTGGTAAAGTAGTTGAATGTTTTTGTAAATAAATGCTAGCTTTTGAGAAAATTATAAGTTGACTTAGATTTGCATGAATAATCCAGATTGTAAAATTTATTTTTATTAATTATATTGTCCTTATATTGTAAGCTAGTTGATAGTTTTCGAAAATATATGATAGCTTCTAAGAAATTTTATAATTATCTAATATTTTCATAAATAATCTATGTTGTAAAATTGATTCTCGTTAATTGTTTTGGCACTATCTAGTAAAGTAGTTGAAAGTTTTTGAAAATATATGATAGCATTAGAGAAATTTAAAAGTTATCTTAGGTTTCCATGAATAATCTATAATGTAAAATTGATTTTTATTAATTATATTGTCCTTATACTGTAAGCTAGTTGAAAGTTTTCGAAAATGTATGATAGCTTCTAAGAAATTTAATAATTATCTAATATTTTCATAAATAATCTATGTTGTAAAATTGATTCTCGTTAATTGTTTTGGCACTATCTAGTAAAGTATTTGAAAGTTTTTGAAAATATATGATAGCATTAGAGAAATTTAAAAGTTATCTTAGGTTTCCATGAATAATCTATAATGTAAAATTGATTTTTATTAATTATATTGTCCTTATACTGTAAGCTAGTTGAAAGTTTGCGAAAATGTATGATAGCTTCTAAGAAATTTAATAATTATCTCATATTTTCATAAATAATCTACGTTGTAAAATTGATTTTTATCAATTGTATTGGTGATTTCTGGTAAAGTAGTTGAATGTTTTTGTAAATATATGCTAGCTTTTGAGAAAATTATAAGTTGACTTAGATTTGCATGAATAATCCAGATTTTAAAATTTATTTTTATTAATTATATTGTCCTGATATTGTAAGCTAGTTGATAGTTTTCGAAAATATATGATAGCTACTAAAAAATTTTATAATTATCTAATATTTTCATAAATAATCTATGTTGTAAAATTAATTCTCGTTAATTGTTTTGGCACTATCTAGTAAAGTAGTTGAAAGTTTTTGAAAATATATGATAGCATTAGAGAAATTTAAAAGTTATCTTAGGTTTCCATGAATAATCTATAATGTAAAATTGATTTTTATTAATTATATTGTCCTTATACTGTAAGCTAGTTGAAAGTTTTCGAAAATGTATGATAGCTTCTAAGAAATTTAATAATTATCTTATATTTTCATAAATAATCTATGTTGTAAAATTGATTTTTATCAATTGTATTGGCGATTTCTGGTAAAGTAGTTGAATGTTTTTGTAAATATATGCTAGCTTTTGAGAAAATTATAAGTTGACTTAGATTTGCATGAATAATCCAGATTTTAAAATTTATTTTTATTAATTATATTGTCCTGATATTGTAAGCTAGTTGATAGTTTTCGAAAATATATGATAGCTACTAAGAAATTTAATAATTATCTTATATTTTCATAAATAATCTATGTTGTAAAATTGATTTTTATCAATTGTATTGGCGATTTCTGGTAAAGTAGTTGAATGTTTTTGTAAATATATGCTAGCTTTTGAGAAAATTATAAGTTGACTTAGATTTGCATGAATAATCCAGATTTTAAAATTTATTTTTATTAATTATATTGTCCTGATATTGTAAGCTAGTTGATAGTTTTCGAAAATATATGATAGCTACTAAGAAATTTTATAATTATCTAATATTTTCATAAATAATCTATGTTGTAAAATTGATTCTCGTTAATTGTTTTGGCACTATCTAGTAAAGTAGTTGAAAGTTTTTGAAAATATATGATAGCATTAGAGAAATTTAAAAGTTATCTTAGGTTTCCATGAATAATCTATAATGTAAAATTGATTTTTATTAATTATATTGTCCTTATACTGTAAGCTAGTTGAAAGTTTTCGAAAATGTATGATAGCTTCTAAGAAATTTAATAATTATCTTATATTTTCGTAAGTAATCTATGTTGTAAAATTGATTCTCGTTAATTGTTTTGGCACTATCTAGTAAAGTAGTTGAAAGTTTTTGAAAATATATGATAGCATTAGAGAAATTTAAAAGTTATCTTAGGTTTCCATGAATAATCTATAATGTAAAATTGATTTTTATTAATTATATTGTCCTTATACTGTAAGCTAGTTGAAAGTTTTCGAAAATGTATGATAGCTTCTAAGAAATTTAATAATTATCTTATATTTTCGTAAGTAATCTATGTTGTAAAATTGATTTTTATTAATTGTATTGGCGATTTCTGGTAAAGTAGTTGAATGTTTTTGTAAATATATGCTAGCTTTTGAGAAAATTATAAGTTGACTTAGATTTGCATGAATAATCCAGATTTTAAAATTTATTTTTATTAATTATATTATCCTGATATTGTAAGCTAGTTGATAGTTTTCGAAAATATATGATAGCTACTAAAAAATTTTATAATTATCTAATATTTTCATAAATAATCTATGTTGTAAAATTGATTCTCGTTAATTGTTTTGGCACTATCTAGTAAAGTAGTTGAAAGTTTTTGAAAATATATGATAGCATTAGAGAAATTTAAAAGTTATCTTAGGTTTCCATGAATAATCTATAATGTAAAATTGATTTTTATTAATTATATTGTCCTTATACTGTAAGCTAGTTGAAAGTTTTCGAAAATGTATGATAGCTTTTAAGAAATTTGATAATTATCTAATATTTTCATAAAAAATCTATGTTGTAAAATTGATTCTCGTTAATTGTTTTGGCACTATCTAGTAAAGTAGTTGAAAGTTTTTGAAAATATATGATAGCATTAGAGAAATTTAAAAGTTATCTTAGGTTTCCATGAATAATCTATAATGTAAAATTGATTTTTATTATTTATATTGTCCTTATACTGTAAGCTAGTTGAAAGTTTTCGAAAATATATGATAGCTTCTAAGAAATTTTATAATTATCTAATATTTTCATAAATAATCTATGTTGTAAAATTGATTCTCGTTAATTGTTTTGGCACTATCTAGTAAAGTAGTTGAAAGTTTTTGAAAATATATGATAGCATTAGAGAAATTTAAAAGTTATCTTAGGTTTCCATGAATAATCTATAATGTAAAATTGATTTTTATTATTTATATTGTCCTTATACTGTAAGCTAGTTGAAAGTTTTCGAAAATGTATGATAGCTTCTAAGAAATTTAATAATTATCTTATATTTTCATAAGTAATCTATGTTGTAAAATTGATTTTTATTAATTGTATTGGCGATTTCTGGTAAAGTAGTTGAATGTTTTTGTAAATATATGCTAGCTTTTGAGAAAATTATAAGTTGACTTAGATTTGCATGAATAATCCAGATTGTAAAATTTATTTTTATTAATTATATTGTCCTTATATTGTAAGCTAGTTGATAGTTTTCGAAAATATATGATAGCTTCTAAGAAATTTTATAATTATCTAATATTTTCATAAATAATCTATGTTGTAAAATTGATTTTTATTAATTGTATTGGCGATTTCTGGTAAAGTAGTTTAATGTTTTTGAAAATATATGCTAGCTTTTGAGAAATTTAAAAGTTATCTTAGGTTTCCATGAATAATCTATAATGTAAAATTGATTTTTATTAATTATATTGTCCTTATACTGTAAGCTAGTTGAAAGTTTTCGAAAATGTAAGATAGCTTCTAAGAAATTTAATAATTATCTTATATTTTCATAAGTAATCTATGTTGTAAAATTGATTTTTATTAATTGTATTGGCGATTTCTGGTAAAGTAGTTGAATGTTTTTGTAAATATATGCTAGCTTTTGAGAAATTGAAAAGTTATCTTAGGTTTCCATGAATAGTCTATAATGTAAAATTGATTTTTATTAATCATATTGTCCTTATACTGTAAGCTAGTTGAAAGTTTTCGATAATGTATGATAGTTTCTAAGAAATTTAATAATTATCTTATATTTTCATAAATAATCTATGTTGTAAAGATGATTTTTATTAATTGTATTGGCGATTTCTGGTAAAGTAGTTGAATGTTTTTGTAAATAAATGCTAGCTTTTGAGAAAATTATAAGTTGACTTAGATTTGCATGAATAATCCAGATTGTAAAATTTATTTTTATTAATTATATTGTCCTTATATTGTAAGCTAGTTGATAGTTTTCGAAAATATATGATAGCTTCTAAGAAATTTTATAATTATCTAATATTTTCATAAATAATCTATGTTGTAAAAATGATTCTCGTTAATTGTTTTGGCACTATCTAGTAAAGTAGTTGAAAGTTTTTGAAAATATATGACAGCATTAGAGAAATTTAAAAGTTATCTTAGGTTTCCATGAATAATCTATAATGTAAAATTGATTTTTATTAATTATATTGTCCTTATATTGTAAGCTAGTTGAAAGTTTTCGAAAATGTATGATAGATTGTAAAAAATTTAATAATTATCTTATATTTTCATAAATAATCTATGTTGTAAAGTTGATTTTTATTAATTGTATTGGCGATTCCTGGTAAAGTAGTTGAATGTTTTTGTAAATAAATGCTAGCTTTTGAGAAAATTATAAGTTGACTTAGATTTGCATGAATAATCCAGATTGTAAAATTTATTTTTATTAATTATATTGTCCTTATATTGTAAGCTAGTTGATAGTTTTCGAAAATATATGATAGCTTCTAAGAAATTTTATAATTATCTAATATTTTCATAAATAATCTATGTTGTAAAATTGATTCTCGTTAATTGTTTTGGCACTATCTAGTAAAGTAGTTGAAAGTTTTTGAAAATATATGATAGCATTAGAGAAATTTAAAAGTTATCTTAGGTTTCCATGAATAATCTATAATGTAAAATTGATTTTTATTAATTATATTGTCCTTATACTGTAAGCTAGTTGAAAGTTTTCGAAAATGTATGATAGCTTCTAAGAAATTTAATAATTATCTAATATTTTCATAAATAATCTATGTTGTAAAATTGATTCTCGTTAATTGTTTTGGCACTATCTAGTAAAGTATTTGAAAGTTTTTGAAAATATATGATAGCATTAGAGAAATTTAAAAGTTATCTTAGGTTTCCATGAATAATCTATAATGTAAAATTGATTTTTATTAATTATATTGTCCTTATACTGTAAGCTAGTTGAAAGTTTGCGAAAATGTATGATAGCTTCTAAGAAATTTAATAATTATCTCATATTTTCATAAATAATCTACGTTGTAAAATTGATTTTTATCAATTGTATTGGTGATTTCTGGTAAAGTAGTTGAATGTTTTTGTAAATATATGCTAGCTTTTGAGAAAATTATAAGTTGACTTAGATTTGCATGAATAATCCAGATTTTAAAATTTATTTTTATTAATTATATTGTCCTGATATTGTAAGCTAGTTGATAGTTTTCGAAAATATATGATAGCTACTAAAAAATTTTATAATTATATAATATTTTCATAAATAATCTATGTTGTAAAATTGATTCTCGTTAATTGTTTTGGCACTATCTAGTAAAGTAGTTGAAAGTTTTTGAAAATATATGATAGCATTAGAGAAATTTAAAAGTTATCTTAGGTTTCCATGAATAATCTATAATGTAAAATTGATTTTTATTAATTATATTGTCCTTATACTGTAAGCTAGTTGAAAGTTTTCGAAAATGTATGATAGCTTTTAAGAAATTTGATAATTATCTAATATTTTCATAAAAAATCTATGTTGTAAAATAGATTCTCGTTAATTGTTTTGGCACTATCTAGTAAACTAGTTGAAAGTTTTTGAAAATATATGATAGCATTAGAGAAATTTAAAAGTTATCTTAGGTTTCCATGAATAATCTATAATGTAAAATTGATTTTTATTAATTATATTGTCCTTATACTGTAAGCTAGTTGAAAGTTTTCGAAAATGTATGATAGCTTCTAAGAAATTTAATAATTATCTTATATTTTCATAAATAATCTATGTTGTAAAATTGATTTTTATCAATTGTATTGGCGATTTCTGGTAAAGTAGTTGAATGTTTTTGTAAATATATGCTAGCTTTTGAGAAAATTATAAGTTGACTTAGATTTGCATGAATAATCCAGATTTTAAAATTTATTTTTATTAATTATATTGTCCTGATATTGTAAGCTAGTTGATAGTTTTCGAAAATATATGATAGCTACTAAAAAATTTTATAATTATCTAATATTTTCATAAATAATCTATGTTGTAAAATTGATTCTCGTTAATTGTTTTGGCACTATCTAGTAAAGTAGTTGAAAGTTTTTGAAAATATATGATAGCATTAGAGAAATTTAAAAGTTATCTTAGGTTTCCATGAATAATCTATAATGTAAAATTGATTTTTATTAATTATATTGTCCTTATACTGTAAGCTAGTTGAAAGTTTTCGAAAATGTATGATAGATTGTAAGAAATTTAATAATTATCTCATATTTTCATAAATAATCTATGTTGTAAAACTGATTTTTATCAATTGTATTGGCGATTTCTGGTAAAGTAGTTGAATGCTTTTGTAAATATATGGTAGCTTTTGAGAAAATTATAAGTTGACTTAGATTTGCATGAATAATCCAGATTGTAACATTTATTTTTATTAATTATATTGTCCTTATATTGTAAGCTAGTTGAAAGTTTTCGAAAATGTATGATAGCTTCTAAGAAATTTAATAATTATCTTATATTTTCATAAATAATCTATGTTGTAAAATTGATTTTTATTAATTGTATTGGCGATTTCTGGTAAAGTAGTTTAATGTTTTTGGAAATATATGCTAGCTTTTGAGAAATTTAAAAGTTATCTTAGGTTTCCATGAATAATCTATAATGTAAAATTGATTTTTATTAATTATATTGTCCTTATACTGTAAGCTAGTTGAAAGTTTTCGAAAATGTATGATAGCTTCTAAGAAATTTAATAATTATCTTATATTTTCATAAGTAATCTATGTTGTAAAATTGATTTTTATTAATTGTATTGGCGATTTCTGGTAAAGTAGTTGAATGTTTTTGTAAATATATGCTAGCTTTTGAGAAAATTATAAGTTGACTTAGATTTGCATGAATAATCCAGATTGTAAAATTTATTTTTATTAATTATATTGTCCTTATATTGTAAGCTAGTTGATAGTTTTCGAAAATATATGATAGCTTCTAAGAAATTTTATAATTATCTAATATTTTCATAAATAATCTATGTTGTAAAATTGATTCTCGTTAATTGTTTTGGCACTATCTAGTAAAGTAGTTGAAAGTTTTTGAAAATATATGATAGCATTAGAGAAATTTAAAAGTTATCTTAGGTTTCCATGAATAATCTATAATGTAAAATTGATTTTTATTAATTATATTGTCCTTATACTGTAAGCTAGTTGAAAGCTTTCGAAAATGTATGATAGCTTCTAAGAAATTTAATAATTATCTAATATTTTCATAAATAATCTATGTTGCAAAATTGATTCTCGTTAATTGTTTTGGCACTATCTAGTAAAGTATTTGAAAGTTTTTGAAAATATATGATAGCATTAGAGAAATTTAAAAGTTATCTTAGGTTTCCATGAATAATCTATAATGTAAAATTGATTTTTATTAATTATATTGTCCTTATACTGTAAGCTAGTTGAAAGTTTGCGAAAATGTATGATAGCTTCTAAGAAATTTAATAATTATCTCATATTTTCATAAATAATCTATGTTGTAAAATTGATTTTTATCAATTGTATTGGCGATTTCTGGTAAAGTAGTTGAATGTTTTTGTAAATATATGCTAGCTTTTGAGAAAATTATAAGTTGACTTAGATTTGCATGAATAATCCAGATTTTAAAATTTATTTTTATTAATTATATTGTCCTGATATTGTAAGCTAGTTGATAGTTTTCGAAAATATATGATAGCTACTAAAAAATTTTATAATTATCTAATATTTTCATAAATAATCTATGTTGTAAAATTGATTCTCGTTAATTGTTTTGGCACTATCTAGTAAAGTAGTTGAAAGTTTTTGAAAATATATGATAGCATTAGAGAAATTTAAAAGTTATCTTAGGTTTCCATGAATAATCTATAATGCAAAATTGATTTTTATTAATTATATTGTCCTTATACTGTAAGCTAGTTGAAAGTTTTCGAAAATGTATGATAGCTTTTAAGAAATTTGATAATTATCTAATATTTTCATAAAAAATCTATGTTGTACAATAGATTCTCGTTAATTGTTTTGGCACTATCTAGTAAAGTAGTTGAAAGTTTTTGAAAATATATGATAGCATTAGAGAAATTTAAAAGTTATCTTAGGTTTCCATGAATAATCTATAATGTAAAATTGATTTTTATTAATTATATTGTCCTTATACTGTAAGCTAGTTGAAAGTTTTCGAAAATGTATGATAGCTTCTAAGAAATTTAATAATTATCTTATATTTTCATAAATAATCTATGTTGTAAAATTGATTTTTATCAATTGTATTGGCGATTTCTGGTAAAGTAGTTGAATGTTTTTGTAAATATATGCTAGCTTTTGAGAAAATTATAAGTTGACTTAGATTTGCATGAATAATCCAGATTTTAAAATTTATTTTTATTAATTATATTGTCCTGATATTGTAAGCTAGTTGATAGTTTTCGAAAATATATGATAGCTACTAAGAAATTTTATAATTATCTAATATTTTCATAAATAATCTATGTTGTAAAATTGATTCTCGTTAATTGTTTTGGCACTATCTAGTAAAGTAGTTGAAAGTTTTTGAAAATATATGATAGCATTAGAGAAATTTAAAAGTTATCTTAGGTTTCCATGAATAATCTATAATGTAAAATTTATTTTTATTAATTATATTGTCCTTATATTGTAAGCTAGTTGATAGTTTTCGAAAATATATGATAGCTTCTAAGAAATTTTATAATTATCTAATATTTTCATAAATAATCTATGTTGTAAAATTGATTCTCGTTAATTGTTTTGGCACTATCTAGTAAAGTAGTTGAAAGTTTTTGAAAATATATGATAGCATTAGAGAAATTTAAAAGTTATCTTAGGTTTCCATGAATAATCTATAATGTAAAATTGATTTTTATTATTTATATTGTCCTTATACTGTAAGCTAGTTGAAAGTTTTCGAAAATGTATGATAGCTTCTAAGAAATTTAATAATTATCTTATATTTTCATAAGTAATCTATGTTGTAAAATTGATTTTTATTAATTGTATTGGCGATTTCTGGTAAAGTAGTTGAATGTTTTTGTAAATATATGCTAGCTTTTGAGAAAATTATAAGTTGACTTAGATTTGCATGAATAATCCAGATTGTAAAATTTATTTTTATTAATTATATTGTCCTTATATTGTAAGCTAGTTGATAGTTTTCGAAAATATATGATAGCTTCTAAGAAATTTTATAATTATCTAATATTTTCATAAATAATCTATGTTGTAAAATTGATTCTCGTTAATTGTTTTGGCACTATCTAGTAAAGTAGTTGAAAGTTTTTGAAAATATATGATAGCATTAGAGAAAGTTAAAAGTTATCTTAGGTTTCCATGAATAATCTATAATGTAAAATTGATTTTTATTAATTATATTGTCCTTATACTGTAAGCTAGTTGAAAGTTTTCGAAAATGTATGATAGATTGTAAGAAATTTAATAATTATCTCATATTTTCATAAATAATCTATGTTGTAAAATTGATTTTTATCAATTGTATTGGCGATTTCTGGTAAAGTAGTTGAATGTTTTTGTAAATATATGCTAGCTTTTGAGAAAATTATAAGTTGACTTAGATTTGCATGAATAATCCAGATTGTAACATTTATTTTTATTAATTATATTGTCCTTATATTGTAAGCTAGTTGAAAGTTTTCGAAAATGTATGATAGCTTCTAAGAAATTTAATAATTATCTTATATTTTCATAAATAATCTATGTTGTAAAATTGATTTTTATTAATTGTATTGGCGATTTCTGGTAAAGTAGTTTAATGTTTTTGAAAATATATGCTAGCTTTTGAGAAATTTAAAAGTTATCTTAGGTTTCCATGAATAATCTATAATGTAAAATTGATTTTTATTAATTATATTGTCCTTATACTGTAAGCTAGTTGAAAGTTTTCGAAAATGTAAGATAGCTTCTAAGAAATTTAATAATTATCTTATATTTTCATAAGTAATCTATGTTGTAAAATTGATTTTTATTAATTGTATTGGCGATTTCTGGTAAAGTAGTTGAATGTTTTTGTAAATATATGCTAGCTTTTGAGAAATTGAAAAGTTATCTTAGGTTTCCATGAATAGTCTATAATGTAAAATTGATTTTTATTAATCATATTGTCCTTATACTGTAAGCTAGTTGAAAGTTTTCGATAATGTATGATAGTTTCTAAGAAATTTAATAATTATCTTATATTTTCATAAATAATCTATGTTGTAAAGATGATTTTTATTAATTGTATTGGCGATTTCTGGTAAAGTAGTTGAATGTTTTTGTAAATAAATGCTAGCTTTTGAGAAAATTATAAGTTGACTTAGATTTGCATGAATAATCCAGATTGTAAAATTTATTTTTATTAATTATATTGTCCTTATATTGTAAGCTAGTTGATAGTTTTCGAAAATATATGATAGCTTCTAAGAAATTTTATAATTATCTAATATTTTCATAAATAATCTATGTTGTAAAAATGATTCTCGTTAATTGTTTTGGCACTATCTAGTAAAGTAGTTGAAAGTTTTTGAAAATATATGACAGCATTAGAGAAATTTAAAAGTTATCTTAGGTTTCCATGAATAATCTATAATGTAAAATTGATTTTTATTAATTATATTGTCCTTATATTGTAAGCTAGTTGAAAGTTTTCGAAAATGTATGATAGATTGTAAAAAATTTAATAATTATCTTATATTTTCATAAATAATCTATGTTGTAAAGTTGATTTTTATTAATTGTATTGGCGATTCCTGGTAAAGTAGTTGAATGTTTTTGTAAATAAATGCTAGCTTTTGAGAAAATTATAAGTTGACTTAGATTTGCATGAATAATCCAGATTGTAAAATTTATTTTTATTAATTATATTGTCCTTATATTGTAAGCTAGTTGATAGTTTTCGAAAATATATGATAGCTTCTAAGAAATTTTATAATTATCTAATATTTTCATAAATAATCTATGTTGTAAAATTGATTCTCGTTAATTGTTTTGGCACTATCTAGTAAAGTAGTTGAAAGTTTTTGAAAATATATGATAGCATTAGAGAAATTTAAAAGTTATCTTAGGTTTCCATGAATAATCTATAATGTAAAATTGATTTTTATTAATTATATTGTCCTTATACTGTAAGCTAGTTGAAAGTTTTCGAAAATGTATGATAGCTTCTAAGAAATTTAATAATTATCTAATATTTTCATAAATAATCTATGTTGTAAAATTGATTCTCGTTAATTGTTTTGGCACTATCTAGTAAAGTATTTGAAAGTTTTTGAAAATATATGATAGCATTAGAGAAATTTAAAAGTTATCTTAGGTTTCCATGAATAATCTATAATGTAAAATTGATTTTTATTAATTATATTGTCCTTATACTGTAAGCTAGTTGAAAGTTTGCGAAAATGTATGATAGCTTCTAAGAAATTTAATAATTATCTCATATTTTCATAAATAATCTACGTTGTAAAATTGATTTTTATCAATTGTATTGGTGATTTCTGGTAAAGTAGTTGAATGTTTTTGTAAATATATGCTAGCTTTTGAGAAAATTATAAGTTGACTTAGATTTGCATGAATAATCCAGATTTTAAAATTTATTTTTATTAATTATATTGTCCTGATATTGTAAGCTAGTTGATAGTTTTCGAAAATATATGATAGCTACTAAAAAATTTTATAATTATCTAATATTTTCATAAATAATCTATGTTGTAAAATTAATTCTCGTTAATTGTTTTGGCACTATCTAGTAAAGTAGTTGAAAGTTTTTGAAAATATATGATAGCATTAGAGAAATTTAAAAGTTATCTTAGGTTTCCATGAATAATCTATAATGTAAAATTGATTTTTATTAATTATATTGTCCTTATACTGTAAGCTAGTTGAAAGTTTTCGAAAATGTATGATAGCTTCTAAGAAATTTAATAATTATCTTATATTTTCATAAATAATCTATGTTGTAAAATTGATTTTTATCAATTGTATTGGCGATTTCTGGTAAAGTAGTTGAATGTTTTTGTAAATATATGCTAGCTTTTGAGAAAATTATAAGTTGACTTAGATTTGCATGAATAATCCAGATTTTAAAATTTATTTTTATTAATTATATTGTCCTGATATTGTAAGCTAGTTGATAGTTTTCGAAAATATATGATAGCTACTAAGAAATTTAATAATTATCTTATATTTTCATAAATAATCTATGTTGTAAAATTGATTTTTATCAATTGTATTGGCGATTTCTGGTAAAGTAGTTGAATGTTTTTGTAAATATATGCTAGCTTTTGAGAAAATTATAAGTTGACTTAGATTTGCATGAATAATCCAGATTTTAAAATTTATTTTTATTAATTATATTGTCCTGATATTGTAAGCTAGTTGATAGTTTTCGAAAATATATGATAGCTACTAAGAAATTTTATAATTATCTAATATTTTCATAAATAATCTATGTTGTAAAATTGATTCTCGTTAATTGTTTTGGCACTATCTAGTAAAGTAGTTGAAAGTTTTTGAAAATATATGATAGCATTAGAGAAATTTAAAAGTTATCTTAGGTTTCCATGAATAATCTATAATGTAAAATTGATTTTTATTAATTATATTGTCCTTATACTGTAAGCTAGTTGAAAGTTTTCGAAAATGTATGATAGCTTCTAAGAAATTTAATAATTATCTTATATTTTCGTAAGTAATCTATGTTGTAAAATTGATTTTTATTAATTGTATTGGCGATTTCTGGTAAAGTAGTTGAATGTTTTTGTAAATATATGCTAGCTTTTGAGAAAATTATAAGTTGACTTAGATTTGCATGAATAATCCAGATTTTAAAATTTATTTTTATTAATTATATTATCCTGATATTGTAAGCTAGTTGATAGTTTTCGAAAATATATGATAGCTACTAAAAAATTTTATAATTATCTAATATTTTCATAAATAATCTATGTTGTAAAATTGATTCTCGTTAATTGTTTTGGCACTATCTAGTAAAGTAGTTGAAAGTTTTTGAAAATATATGATAGCATTAGAGAAATTTAAAAGTTATCTTAGGTTTCCATGAATAATCTATAATGTAAAATTGATTTTTATTAATTATATTGTCCTTATACTGTAATCTAGTTGAAAGTTTTCGAAAATGTATGATAGCTTTTAAGAAATTTGATAATTATCTAATATTTTCATAAAAAATCTATGTTGTAAAATTGATTCTCGTTAATTGTTTTGGCACTATCTAGTAAAGTAGTTGAAAGTTTTTGAAAATATATGATAGCATTAGAGAAATTTAAAAGTTATCTTAGGTTTCCATGAATAATCTATAATGTAAAATTGATTTTTATTATTTATATTGTCCTTATACTGTAAGCTAGTTGAAAGTTTTCGAAAATATATGATAGCTTCTAAGAAATTTTATAATTATCTAATATTTTCATAAATAATCTATGTTGTAAAATTGATTCTCGTTAATTGTTTTGGCACTATCTAGTAAAGTAGTTGAAAGTTTTTGAAAATATATGATAGCATTAGAGAAATTTAAAAGTTATCTTAGGTTTCCATGAATAATCTATAATGTAAAATTGATTTTTATTATTTATATTGTCCTTATACTGTAAGCTAGTTGAAAGTTTTCGAAAATGTATGATAGCTTCTAAGAAATTTAATAATTATCTTATATTTTCATAAGTAATCTATGTTGTAAAATTGATTTTTATTAATTGTATTGGCGATTTCTGGTAAAGTAGTTGAATGTTTTTGTAAATATATGCTAGCTTTTGAGAAAATTATAAGTTGACTTAGATTTGCATGAATAATCCAGATTGTAAAATTTATTTTTATTAATTATATTGTCCTTATATTGTAAGCTAGTTGATAGTTTTCGAAAATATATGATAGCTTCTAAGAAATTTTATAATTATCTAATATTTTCATAAATAATCTATGTTGTAAAATTGATTTTTATTAATTGTATTGGCGATTTCTGGTAAAGTAGTTTAATGTTTTTGAAAATATATGCTAGCTTTTGAGAAATTTAAAAGTTATCTTAGGTTTCCATGAATAATCTATAATGTAAAATTGATTTTTATTAATTATATTGTCCTTATACTGTAAGCTAGTTGAAAGTTTTCGAAAATGTAAGATAGCTTCTAAGAAATTTAATAATTATCTTATATTTTCATAAGTAATCTATGTTGTAAAATTGATTTTTATTAATTGTATTGGCGATTTCTGGTAAAGTAGTTGAATGTTTTTGTAAATATATGCTAGCTTTTGAGAAATTGAAAAGTTATCTTAGGTTTCCATGAATAGTCTATAATGTAAAATTGATTTTTATTAATCATATTGTCCTTATACTGTAAGCTAGTTGAAAGTTTTCGATAATGTATGATAGTTTCTAAGAAATTTAATAATTATCTTATATTTTCATAAATAATCTATGTTGTAAAGATGATTTTTATTAATTGTATTGGCGATTTCTGGTAAAGTAGTTGAATGTTTTTGTAAATAAATGCTAGCTTTTGAGAAAATTATAAGTTGACTTAGATTTGCATGAATAATCCAGATTGTAAAATTTATTTTTATTAATTATATTGTCCTTATATTGTAAGCTAGTTGATAGTTTTCGAAAATATATGATAGCTTCTAAGAAATTTTATAATTATCTAATATTTTCATAAATAATCTATGTTGTAAAAATGATTCTCGTTAATTGTTTTGGCACTATCTAGTAAAGTAGTTGAAAGTTTTTGAAAATATATGACAGCATTAGAGAAATTTAAAAGTTATCTTAGGTTTCCATGAATAATCTATAATGTAAAATTGATTTTTATTAATTATATTGTCCTTATATTGTAAGCTAGTTGAAAGTTTTCGAAAATGTATGATAGATTGTAAAAAATTTAATAATTATCTTATATTTTCATAAATAATCTATGTTGTAAAGTTGATTTTTATTAATTGTATTGGCGATTCCTGGTAAAGTAGTTGAATGTTTTTGTAAATAAATGCTAGCTTTTGAGAAAATTATAAGTTGACTTAGATTTGCATGAATAATCCAGATTGTAAAATTTATTTTTATTAATTATATTGTCCTTATATTGTAAGCTAGTTGATAGTTTTCGAAAATATATGATAGCTTCTAAGAAATTTTATAATTATCTAATATTTTCATAAATAATCTATGTTGTAAAATTGATTCTCGTTAATTGTTTTGGCACTATCTAGTAAAGTAGTTGAAAGTTTTTGAAAATATATGATAGCATTAGAGAAATTTAAAAGTTATCTTAGGTTTCCATGAATAATCTATAATGTAAAATTGATTTTTATTAATTATATTGTCCTTATACTGTAAGCTAGTTGAAAGTTTTCGAAAATGTATGATAGCTTCTAAGAAATTTAATAATTATCTAATATTTTCATAAATAATCTATGTTGTAAAATTGATTCTCGTTAATTGTTTTGGCACTATCTAGTAAAGTATTTGAAAGTTTTTGAAAATATATGATAGCATTAGAGAAATTTAAAAGTTATCTTAGGTTTCCATGAATAATCTATAATGTAAAATTGATTTTTATTAATTATATTGTCCTTATACTGTAAGCTAGTTGAAAGTTTGCGAAAATGTATGATAGCTTCTAAGAAATTTAATAATTATCTCATATTTTCATAAATAATCTACGTTGTAAAATTGATTTTTATCAATTGTATTGGTGATTTCTGGTAAAGTAGTTGAATGTTTTTGTAAATATATGCTAGCTTTTGAGAAAATTATAAGTTGACTTAGATTTGCATGAATAATCCAGATTTTAAAATTTATTTTTATTAATTATATTGTCCTGATATTGTAAGCTAGTTGATAGTTTTCGAAAATATATGATAGCTACTAAAAAATTTTATAATTATATAATATTTTCATAAATAATCTATGTTGTAAAATTGATTCTCGTTAATTGTTTTGGCACTATCTAGTAAAGTAGTTGAAAGTTTTTGAAAATATATGATAGCATTAGAGAAATTTAAAAGTTATCTTAGGTTTCCATGAATAATCTATAATGTAAAATTGATTTTTATTAATTATATTGTCCTTATACTGTAAGCTAGTTGAAAGTTTTCGAAAATGTATGATAGCTTTTAAGAAATTTGATAATTATCTAATATTTTCATAAAAAATCTATGTTGTAAAATAGATTCTCGTTAATTGTTTTGGCACTATCTAGTAAACTAGTTGAAAGTTTTTGAAAATATATGATAGCATTAGAGAAATTTAAAAGTTATCTTAGGTTTCCATGAATAATCTATAATGTAAAATTGATTTTTATTAATTATATTGTCCTTATACTGTAAGCTAGTTGAAAGTTTTCGAAAATGTATGATAGCTTCAAAGAAATTTAATAATTATCTTATATTTTCATAAATAATCTATGTTGTAAAATTGATTTTTATCAATTGTATTGGCGATTTCTGGTAAAGTAGTTGAATGTTTTTGTAAATATATGCTAGCTTTTGAGAAAATTATAAGTTGACTTAGATTTGCATGAATAATCCAGATTTTAAAATTTATTTTTATTAATTATATTGTCCTGATATTGTAAGCTAGTTGATAGTTTTCGAAAATATATGATAGCTACTAAAAAATTTTATAATTATCTAATATTTTCATAAATAATCTATGTTGTAAAATTGATTCTCGTTAATTGTTTTGGCACTATCTAGTAAAGTAGTTGAAAGTTTTTGAAAATATATGATAGCATTAGAGAAATTTAAAAGTTATCTTAGGTTTCCATGAATAATCTATAATGTAAAATTGATTTTTATTAATTATATTGTCCTTATACTGTAAGCTAGTTGAAAGTTTTCGAAAATGTATGATAGCTTTTAAGAAATTTAATAATTATCTAATATTTTCATAAAAAATCTATGTTGTAAAATAGATTCTCGTTAATTGTTTTGGCACTATCTAGTAAAGTAGTTGAAAGTTTTTGAAAATATATGATAGCATTAGAGAAATTTAAAAGTTATCTTAGGTTGCCATGAATAATCTATAATGTAAAATTGATTTTTATTAATTATATTGTCCTTATACTGTAAGCTAGTTGAAAGTTTTCGAAAATGTATGATAGCTTCTAAGAAATTTAATAATTATCTAATATTTTCATAAATAATCTATGTTGTAAAATTGATTCTCGTTAATTGTTTTGGCACTATCTAGTAAAGTATTTGAAAGTTTTTGAAAATATATGATAGCATTAGAGAAATTTAAAAGTTATCTTAGGTTTCCATGAATCATCTATAATGTAAAATTGATTTTTATTAATTATATTGTCCTTATACTGTAAGCTAGTTGAAAGTTTGCGAAAATGTATGATAGCTTCTAAGAAATTTAATAATTATCTCATATTTTCATAAATAATCTATGTTGTAAAATTGATTTTTATCAATTGTATTGGCACTATCTAGTAAAGTAGTTGAAAGTTTTTGAAAATATATGATAGCATTAGAGAAATTTAAAAGTTATCTTAGGTTTCCATGAATAATCTATAATGTAAAATTGATTTTTATTAATTATATTGTCCTTATACTGTAAGCTAGTTGAAAGTTTTCGAAAATGTATGATAGCTTTTAAGAAATTTGATAATTATCTAATATTTTCATAAAAAATCTATGTTGTAAAATAGATTCTCGTTAATTGTTTTGGCACTATCTAGTAAAGTAGTTGAAAGTTTTTGAAAATATATGATAGCATTAGAGAAATTTAAAAGTTATCTTAGGTTTCCATGAATAATCTATAATGTAAAATTGATTTTTATTAATTATATTGTCCTTATACTGTAAGCTAGTTGAAAGTTTTCGAAAATGTATGATAGCTTCTAAGAAATTTAATAATTATCTTATATTTTCATAAATAATCTATGTTGTAAAATTGATTTTTATCAATTGTATTGGCGATTTCTGGTAAAGTAGTTGAATGTTTTTGTAAATATATGCTAGCTTTTGAGAAAATTATAAGTTGACTTAGATTTGCATGAATAATCCAGATTTTAAAATTTATTTTTATTAATTATATTGTCCTGATATTGTAAGCTAGTTGATAGTTTTCGAAAATATATGATAGCTACTAAGAAATTTTATAATTATCTAATATTTTCATAAATAATCTATGTTGTAAAATTGATTCTCGTTAATTGTTTTGGCACTATCTAGTAAAGTAGTTGAAAGTTTTTGAAAATATATGATAGCATTAGAGAAATTTAAAAGTTATCTTAGGTTTCCATGAATAATCTATAATGTAAAATTTATTTTTATTAATTATATTGTCCTTATATTGTAAGCTAGTTGATAGTTTTCGAAAATATATGATAGCTTCTAAGAAATTTTATAATTATCTAATATTTTCATAAATAATCTATGTTGTAAAATTGATTCTCGTTAATTGTTTTGGCACTATCTAGTAAAGTAGTTGAAAGTTTTTGAAAATATATGATAGCATTAGAGAAATTTAAAAGTTATCTTAGGTTTCCATGAATAATCTATAATGTAAAATTGATTTTTATTAATTATATTGTCCTTATACTGTAAGCTAGTTGAAAGTTTTCGAAAATGTATGATAGATTGTAAGAAATTTAATAATTATCTCATATTTTCATAAATAATCTATGTTGTAAAATTGATTTTTATCAATTGTATTGGCGATTTCTGGTAAAGTAGTTGAATGTTTTTGTAAATATATGCTAGCTTTTGAGAAAATTATAAGTTGACTTAGATTTGCATGAATAATCCAGATTGTAACATTTATTTTTATTAATTATATTGTCCTTATATTGTAAGCTAGTTGAAAGTTTTCGAAAATGTATGATAGCTTCTAAGAAATTTAATAATTATCTTATATTTTCATAAATAATCTATGTTGTAAAATTGATTTTTATTAATTGTATTGGCGATTTCTGGTAAAGTAGTTTAATGTTTTTGAAAATATATGCTAGCTTTTGAGAAATTTAAAAGTTATCTTAGGTTTCCATGAATAATCTATAATGTAAAATTGATTTTTATTAATTATATTGTCCTTATACTGTAAGCTAGTTGAAAGTTTTCGAAAATGTATGATAGCTTCTAAGAAATTTAATAATTATCTTATATTTTCATAAATAATCTATGTTGTAAAATTGATTCTCGTTAATTGTTTTGGCACTATCTAGTAAAGTAGTTGAAAGTTTTTGAAAATATATGATAGCATTAGAGAAATTTAAAAGTTATCTTAGGTTTCCATGAATAATCTATAATGTAAAATTGATTTTTATTAATTATATTGTCCTTATACTGTAAGCTAGTTGAAAGTTTTCGAAAATGTATGATAGCTTTTAAGAAATTTAATAATTATCTAATATTTTCATAAAAAATCTATGTTGTAAAATAGATTCTCGTTAATTATTTTGGCACTATCTAGTAAAGTAGTTGAAAGTTTTTGAAAATATATGATAGCATTAGAGAAATTTAAAAGTTATCTTAGGTTGCCATGAATAATCTATAATGTAAAATTGATTTTTATTAATTATATTGTCCTTATACTGTAAGCTAGTTGAAAGTTTTCGAAAATGTATGATAGCTTCTAAGAAATTTAATAATTATCTTATATTTTCATAAATAATCTATGTTGTAAAATTGATTTTTATCAATTGTATTGGCGATTTCTGGTAAAGTAGTTGAATGTTTTTGTAAATATATGCTAGCTATTGAGAAAATTATAAGTGACTTAGATTTGCATGAATAATCCAGATTGTAAAATTTATTTTTATTAATTATATTGTCCTTATATTGTAAGCTAGTTGATAGTTTTCGAAAATATATGATAGCTTCTAAGATATTTTATAATTATCTAATATTTTCATAAATAATCTATGTTGTAAAATTGATTCTCGTTAATTGTTTTGGCACTATCTAGTAAAGTAGTTGAAAGTTTTTGAAAATATATGATAGCATTAGAGAAATTTAAAAGTTATCTTAGGTTTCCATGAATAATCTATAATGTAAAATTGATTTTTATTAATTATATTGTCCTTATACTGTAAGCTAGTTGAAAGTTTTCGAAAATGTATGATAGATTGTAAGAAATTTAATAATTATCTCATATTTTCATAAATAATCTATGTTGTAAAACTGATTTTTATCAATTGTATTGGCGATTTCTGGTAAAGTAGTTGAATGCTTTTGTAAATATATGCTAGCTTTTGAGAAAATTATAAGTTGACTTAGATTTGCATGAATAATCCAGATTGTAACATTTATTTTTATTAATTATATTGTCCTTATATTGTAAGCTAGTTGAAAGTTTTCGAAAATGTATGATAGCTTCTAAGAAATTTAATAATTATCTTATATTTTCATAAATAATCTATGTTGTAAAATTGATTTTTATTAATTGTATTGGCGATTTCTGGTAAAGTAGTTTAATGTTTTTGAAAATATATGCTAGCTTTTGAGAAATTTAAAAGTTATCTTAGGTTCACATGAATAATCTATAATGTAAAATTGATTTTTATTAATTATATTGTCCTTATACTGTAAGCTAGTTGAAAGTTTTCGAAAATGTATGATAGCTTCTAAGAAATTTAATAATTATCTTATATTTTCATAAATAATCTATGTTGTAAAATTTATTTTTATTAATTGTATTGGCGATTTCTGGTAAAGTAGTTTAATGTTTTTGAAAATATATGCTAGCTTTTGAGAAATTTAAAAGTTATCTTAGGTTTCCATGAATAATCTATAATGTAAAATTGATTTTTATTAATTATATTGTCCTTATACTGTAAGCTAGTTGAAAGTTTTCGAAAATGTATGATAGATTGTAAGAAATTTAATAATTATCTTATATTTTCATAAATAATCTATGTTGTAAAGTTGATTTTTATTAATTGTATTGGCGATTTCTGGTAACGTAGTTGAATGTTTTTGTAAATAAATGCTAGCTTTTGAGAAAATTATAAGTTGACTTAGATTTGCATGAATAATCCAGATTGTAACATTTATTTTTATTAATTATATTGTCCTTATACTGTAAGCTAGTTGAAAGTTTTCGAAAATGTATGATAGCTTCTAAGAAATTTAATAATTATCTAATATTTTCATAAATAATCTATGTTGTAAAATTGATTCTCGTTAATTGTTTTGGCACTATCTAGTAAAGTATTTGAAAGTTTTTGAAAATATATGATAGCATTAGAGAAATTTAAAAGTTATCTTAGGTTTCCATGAATAATCTATAATGTAAAATTGATTTTTATTAATTATATTGTCCTTATACTGTAAGCTAGTTGAAAGTTTGCGAAAATGTATGATAGCTTCTAAGAATTTTAATAATTATCTTATATTTTCATAAATAATCTATGTTGTAAAATTGATTTTTATCAATTGTATTGGCGATTTCTGGTAAAATAGTTGAATGTTTTTGTAAATATATGCTAGCTTTTGAGAAAATTATAAGTTGACTTAGATTTGCATGAATAATCCAGATTTTAAAATTTATTTTTATTAATTATATTGTCCTGATATTGTAAGCTAGTTGATAGTTTTCGAAAATATATGATAGCTACTAAAAAATTTTATAATTATCTAATATTTTCATAAATAATCTATGTTGTAAAATTGATTCTCGTTAATTGTTTTGGCACTATCTAGTAAAGTAGTTGAAAGTTTTTGAAAATATATGATAGCATTAGAGAAATTTAAAAGTTATCTTAGGTTTCCATGAATAATCTATAATGTAAAATTGATTTTTATTAATTATATTGTCCTTATACTGTAAGCTAGTTGAAAGTTTTCGAAAATGTATGATAGCTTTTAAGAAATTTAATAATTATCTAATATTTTCATAAAAAATCTATGTTGTAAAATAGATTCTCGTTAATTATTTTGGCACTATCTAGTAAAGTAGTTGAAAGTTTTTGAAAATATATGATAGCATTAGAGAAATTTAAAAGTTATCTTAGGTTGCCATGAATAATCTATAATGTAAAATTGATTTTTATTAATTATATTGTCCTTATACTGTAAGCTAGTTGAAAGTTTTCGAAAATGTATGATAGCTTCTAAGAAATTTAATAATTATCTTATATTTTCATAAATAATCTATGTTGTAAAATTGATTTTTATCAATTGTATTGGCGATTTCTGGTAAAGTAGTTGAATGTTTTTGTAAATATATGCTAGCTATTGAGAAAATTATAAGTGACTTAGATTTGCATGAATAATCCAGATTGTAAAATTTATTTTTATTAATTATATTGTCCTTATATTGTAAGCTAGTTGATAGTTTTCGAAAATATATGATAGCTTCTAAGATATTTTATAATTATCTAATATTTTCATAAATAATCTATGTTGTAAAATTGATTCTCGTTAATTGTTTTGGCACTATCTAGTAAAGTAGTTGAAAGTTTTTGAAAATATATGATAGCATTAGAGAAATTTAAAAGTTATCTTAGGTTTCCATGAATAATCTATAATGTAAAATTGATTTTTATTAATTATATTGTCCTTATACTGTAAGCTAGTTGAAAGTTTTCGAAAATGTATGATAGATTGTAAGAAATTTAATAATTATCTCATATTTTCATAAATAATCTATGTTGTAAAACTGATTTTTATCAATTGTATTGGCGATTTCTGGTAAAGTAGTTGAATGCTTTTGTAAATATATGGTAGCTTTTGAGAAAATTATAAGTTGACTTAGATTTGCATGAATAATCCAGATTGTAACATTTATTTTTATTAATTATATTGTCCTTATATTGTAAGCTAGTTGAAAGTTTTCGAAAATGTATGATAGCTTCTAAGAAATTTAATAATTATCTTATATTTTCATAAATAATCTATGTTGTAAAATTGATTTTTATTAATTGTATTGGCGATTTCTGGTAAAGTAGTTTAATGTTTTTGGAAATATATGCTAGCTTTTGAGAAATTTAAAAGTTATCTTAGGTTTCCATGAATAATCTATAATGTAAAATTGATTTTTATTAATTATATTGTCCTTATACTGTAAGCTAGTTGAAAGTTTTCGAAAATGTATGATAGCTTCTAAGAAATTTAATAATTATCTTATATTTTCATAAGTAATCTATGTTGTAAAATTGATTTTTATTAATTGTATTGGCGATTTCTGGTAAAGTAGTTGAATGTTTTTGTAAATATATGCTAGCTTTTGAGAAAATTATAAGTTGACTTAGATTTGCATGAATAATCCAGATTGTAAAATTTATTTTTATTAATTATATTGTCCTTATATTGTAAGCTAGTTGATAGTTTTCGAAAATATATGATAGCTTCTAAGAAATTTTATAATTATCTAATATTTTCATAAATAATCTATGTTGTAAAATTGATTCTCGTTAATTGTTTTGGCACTATCTAGTAAAGTAGTTGAAAGTTTTTGAAAATATATGATAGCATTAGAGAAATTTAAAAGTTATCTTAGGTTTCCATGAATAATCTATAATGTAAAATTGATTTTTATTAATTATATTGTCCTTATACTGTAAGCTAGTTGAAAGCTTTCGAAAATGTATGATAGCTTCTAAGAAATTTAATAATTATCTAATATTTTCATAAATAATCTATGTTGCAAAATTGATTCTCGTTAATTGTTTTGGCACTATCTAGTAAAGTATTTGAAAGTTTTTGAAAATATATGATAGCATTAGAGAAATTTAAAAGTTATCTTAGGTTTCCATGAATAATCTATAATGTAAAATTGATTTTTATTAATTATATTGTCCTTATACTGTAAGCTAGTTGAAAGTTTGCGAAAATGTATGATAGCTTCTAAGAAATTTAATAATTATCTCATATTTTCATAAATAATCTATGTTGTAAAATTGATTTTTATCAATTGTATTGGCGATTTCTGGTAAAGTAGTTGAATGTTTTTGTAAATATATGCTAGCTTTTGAGAAAATTATAAGTTGACTTAGATTTGCATGAATAATCCAGATTTTAAAATTTATTTTTATTAATTATATTGTCCTGATATTGTAAGCTAGTTGATAGTTTTCGAAAATATATGATAGCTACTAAAAAATTTTATAATTATCTAATATTTTCATAAATAATCTATGTTGTAAAATTGATTCTCGTTAATTGTTTTGGCACTATCTAGTAAAGTAGTTGAAAGTTTTTGAAAATATATGATAGCATTAGAGAAATTTAAAAGTTATCTTAGGTTTCCATGAATAATCTATAATGTAAAATTGATTTTTATTAATTATATTGTCCTTATACTGTAAGCTAGTTGAAAGTTTTCGAAAATGTATGATAGCTTTTAAGAAATTTGATAATTATCTAATATTTTCATAAAAAATCTATGTTGTACAATAGATTCTCGTTAATTGTTTTGGCACTATCTAGTAAAGTAGTTGAAAGTTTTTGAAAATATATGATAGCATTAGAGAAATTTAAAAGTTATCTTAGGTTTCCATGAATAATCTATAATGTAAAATTGATTTTTATTAATTATATTGTCCTTATACTGTAAGCTAGTTGAAAGTTTTCGAAAATGTATGATAGCTTCTAAGAAATTTAATAATTATCTTATATTTTCATAAATAATCTATGTTGTAAAATTGATTTTTATCAATTGTATTGGCGATTTCTGGTAAAGTAGTTGAATGTTTTTGTAAATATATGCTAGCTTTTGAGAAAATTATAAGTTGACTTAGATTTGCATGAATAATCCAGATTTTAAAATTTATTTTTATTAATTATATTGTCCTGATATTGTAAGCTAGTTGATAGTTTTCGAAAATATATGATAGCTACTAAGAAATTTTATAATTATCTAATATTTTCATAAATAATCTATGTTGTAAAATTGATTCTCGTTAATTGTTTTGGCACTATCTAGTAAAGTAGTTGAAAGTTTTTGAAAATATATGATAGCATTAGAGAAATTTAAAAGTTATCTTAGGTTTCCATGAATAATCTATAATGTAAAATTTATTTTTATTAATTATATTGTCCTTATATTGTAAGCTAGTTGATAGTTTTCGAAAATATATGATAGCTTCTAAGAAATTTTATAATTATCTAATATTTTCATAAATAATCTATGTTGTAAAATTGATTCTCGTTAATTGTTTTGGCACTATCTAGTAAAGTAGTTGAAAGTTTTTGAAAATATATGATAGCATTAGAGAAATTTAAAAGTTATCTTAGGTTTCCATGAATAATCTATAATGTAAAATTGATTTTTATTATTTATATTGTCCTTATACTGTAAGCTAGTTGAAAGTTTTCGAAAATGTATGATAGCTTCTAAGAAATTTAATAATTATCTTATATTTTCATAAGTAATCTATGTTGTAAAATTGATTTTTATTAATTGTATTGGCGATTTCTGGTAAAGTAGTTGAATGTTTTTGTAAATATATGCTAGCTTTTGAGAAAATTATAAGTTGACTTAGATTTGCATGAATAATCCAGATTGTAAAATTTATTTTTATTAATTATATTGTCCTTATATTGTAAGCTAGTTGATAGTTTTCGAAAATATATGATAGCTTCTAAGAAATTTTATAATTATCTAATATTTTCATAAATAATCTATGTTGTAAAATTGATTCTCGTTAATTGTTTTGGCACTATCTAGTAAAGTAGTTGAAAGTTTTTGAAAATATATGATAGCATTAGAGAAAGTTAAAAGTTATCTTAGGTTTCCATGAATAATCTATAATGTAAAATTGATTTTTATTAATTATATTGTCCTTATACTGTAAGCTAGTTGAAAGTTTTCGAAAATGTATGATAGATTGTAAGAAATTTAATAATTATCTCATATTTTCATAAATAATCTATGTTGTAAAATTGATTTTTATCAATTGTATTGGCGATTTCTGGTAAAGTAGTTGAATGTTTTTGTAAATATATGCTAGCTTTTGAGAAAATTATAAGTTGACTTAGATTTGCATGAATAATCCAGATTGTAACATTTATTTTTATTAATTATATTGTCCTTATATTGTAAGCTAGTTGAAAGTTTTCGAAAATGTATGATAGCTTCTAAGAAATTTAATAATTATCTTATATTTTCATAAATAATCTATGTTGTAAAATTGATTTTTATTAATTGTATTGGCGATTTCTGGTAAAGTAGTTTAATGTTTTTGAAAATATATGCTAGCTTTTGAGAAATTTAAAAGTTATCTTAGGTTTCCATGAATAATCTATAATGTAAAATTGATTTTTATTAATTATATTGTCCTTATACTGTAAGCTAGTTGAAAGTTTTCGAAAATGTAAGATAGCTTCTAAGAAATTTAATAATTATCTTATATTTTCATAAGTAATCTATGTTGTAAAATTGATTTTTATTAATTGTATTGGCGATTTCTGGTAAAGTAGTTGAATGTTTTTGTAAATATATGCTAGCTTTTGAGAAATTGAAAAGTTATCTTAGGTTTCCATGAATAGTCTATAATGTAAAATTGATTTTTATTAATCATATTGTCCTTATACTGTAAGCTAGTTGAAAGTTTTCGATAATGTATGATAGTTTCTAAGAAATTTAATAATTATCTTATATTTTCATAAATAATCTATGTTGTAAAGATGATTTTTATTAATTGTATTGGCGATTTCTGGTAAAGTAGTTGAATGTTTTTGTAAATAAATGCTAGCTTTTGAGAAAATTATAAGTTGACTTAGATTTGCATGAATAATCCAGATTGTAAAATTTATTTTTATTAATTATATTGTCCTTATATTGTAAGCTAGTTGATAGTTTTCGAAAATATATGATAGCTTCTAAGAAATTTTATAATTATCTAATATTTTCATAAATAATCTATGTTGTAAAAATGATTCTCGTTAATTGTTTTGGCACTATCTAGTAAAGTAGTTGAAAGTTTTTGAAAATATATGACAGCATTAGAGAAATTTAAAAGTTATCTTAGGTTTCCATGAATAATCTATAATGTAAAATTGATTTTTATTAATTATATTGTCCTTATATTGTAAGCTAGTTGAAAGTTTTCGAAAATGTATGATAGATTGTAAAAAATTTAATAATTATCTTATATTTTCATAAATAATCTATGTTGTAAAGTTGATTTTTATTAATTGTATTGGCGATTCCTGGTAAAGTAGTTGAATGTTTTTGTAAATAAATGCTAGCTTTTGAGAAAATTATAAGTTGACTTAGATTTGCATGAATAATCCAGATTGTAAAATTTATTTTTATTAATTATATTGTCCTTATATTGTAAGCTAGTTGATAGTTTTCGAAAATATATGATAGCTTCTAAGAAATTTTATAATTATCTAATATTTTCATAAATAATCTATGTTGTAAAATTGATTCTCGTTAATTGTTTTGGCACTATCTAGTAAAGTAGTTGAAAGTTTTTGAAAATATATGATAGCATTAGAGAAATTTAAAAGTTATCTTAGGTTTCCATGAATAATCTATAATGTAAAATTGATTTTTATTAATTATATTGTCCTTATACTGTAAGCTAGTTGAAAGTTTTCGAAAATGTATGATAGCTTCTAAGAAATTTAATAATTATCTAATATTTTCATAAATAATCTATGTTGTAAAATTGATTCTCGTTAATTGTTTTGGCACTATCTAGTAAAGTATTTGAAAGTTTTTGAAAATATATGATAGCATTAGAGAAATTTAAAAGTTATCTTAGGTTTCCATGAATAATCTATAATGTAAAATTGATTTTTATTAATTATATTGTCCTTATACTGTAAGCTAGTTGAAAGTTTGCGAAAATGTATGATAGCTTCTAAGAAATTTAATAATTATCTCATATTTTCATAAATAATCTACGTTGTAAAATTGATTTTTATCAATTGTATTGGTGATTTCTGGTAAAGTAGTTGAATGTTTTTGTAAATATATGCTAGCTTTTGAGAAAATTATAAGTTGACTTAGATTTGCATGAATAATCCAGATTTTAAAATTTATTTTTATTAATTATATTGTCCTGATATTGTAAGCTAGTTGATAGTTTTCGAAAATATATGATAGCTACTAAAAAATTTTATAATTATCTAATATTTTCATAAATAATCTATGTTGTAAAATTAATTCTCGTTAATTGTTTTGGCACTATCTAGTAAAGTAGTTGAAAGTTTTTGAAAATATATGATAGCATTAGAGAAATTTAAAAGTTATCTTAGGTTTCCATGAATAATCTATAATGTAAAATTGATTTTTATTAATTATATTGTCCTTATACTGTAAGCTAGTTGAAAGTTTTCGAAAATGTATGATAGCTTCTAAGAAATTTAATAATTATCTTATATTTTCATAAATAATCTATGTTGTAAAATTGATTTTTATCAATTGTATTGGCGATTTCTGGTAAAGTAGTTGAATGTTTTTGTAAATATATGCTAGCTTTTGAGAAAATTATAAGTTGACTTAGATTTGCATGAATAATCCAGATTTTAAAATTTATTTTTATTAATTATATTGTCCTGATATTGTAAGCTAGTTGATAGTTTTCGAAAATATATGATAGCTACTAAGAAATTTAATAATTATCTTATATTTTCATAAATAATCTATGTTGTAAAATTGATTTTTATCAATTGTATTGGCGATTTCTGGTAAAGTAGTTGAATGTTTTTGTAAATATATGCTAGCTTTTGAGAAAATTATAAGTTGACTTAGATTTGCATGAATAATCCAGATTTTAAAATTTATTTTTATTAATTATATTGTCCTGATATTGTAAGCTAGTTGATAGTTTTCGAAAATATATGATAGCTACTAAGAAATTTTATAATTATCTAATATTTTCATAAATAATCTATGTTGTAAAATTGATTCTCGTTAATTGTTTTGGCACTATCTAGTAAAGTAGTTGAAAGTTTTTGAAAATATATGATAGCATTAGAGAAATTTAAAAGTTATCTTAGGTTTCCATGAATAATCTATAATGTAAAATTGATTTTTATTAATTATATTGTCCTTATACTGTAAGCTAGTTGAAAGTTTTCGAAAATGTATGATAGCTTCTAAGAAATTTAATAATTATCTTATATTTTCGTAAGTAATCTATGTTGTAAAATTGATTTTTATTAATTGTATTGGCGATTTCTGGTAAAGTAGTTGAATGTTTTTGTAAATATATGCTAGCTTTTGAGAAAATTATAAGTTGACTTAGATTTGCATGAATAATCCAGATTTTAAAATTTATTTTTATTAATTATATTATCCTGATATTGTAAGCTAGTTGATAGTTTTCGAAAATATATGATAGCTACTAAAAAATTTTATAATTATCTAATATTTTCATAAATAATCTATGTTGTAAAATTGATTCTCGTTAATTGTTTTGGCACTATCTAGTAAAGTAGTTGAAAGTTTTTGAAAATATATGATAGCATTAGAGAAATTTAAAAGTTATCTTAGGTTTCCATGAATAATCTATAATGTAAAATTGATTTTTATTAATTATATTGTCCTTATACTGTAAGCTAGTTGAAAGTTTTCGAAAATGTATGATAGCTTTTAAGAAATTTGATAATTATCTAATATTTTCATAAAAAATCTATGTTGTAAAATTGATTCTCGTTAATTGTTTTGGCACTATCTAGTAAAGTAGTTGAAAGTTTTTGAAAATATATGATAGCATTAGAGAAATTTAAAAGTTATCTTAGGTTTCCATGAATAATCTATAATGTAAAATTGATTTTTATTATTTATATTGTCCTTATACTGTAAGCTAGTTGAAAGTTTTCGAAAATATATGATAGCTTCTAAGAAATTTTATAATTATCTAATATTTTCATAAATAATCTATGTTGTAAAATTGATTCTCGTTAATTGTTTTGGCACTATCTAGTAAAGTAGTTGAAAGTTTTTGAAAATATATGATAGCATTAGAGAAATTTAAAAGTTATCTTAGGTTTCCATGAATAATCTATAATGTAAAATTGATTTTTATTATTTATATTGTCCTTATACTGTAAGCTAGTTGAAAGTTTTCGAAAATGTATGATAGCTTCTAAGAAATTTAATAATTATCTTATATTTTCATAAGTAATCTATGTTGTAAAATTGATTTTTATTAATTGTATTGGCGATTTCTGGTAAAGTAGTTGAATGTTTTTGTAAATATATGCTAGCTTTTGAGAAAATTATAAGTTGACTTAGATTTGCATGAATAATCCAGATTGTAAAATTTATTTTTATTAATTATATTGTCCTTATATTGTAAGCTAGTTGATAGTTTTCGAAAATATATGATAGCTTCTAAGAAATTTTATAATTATCTAATATTTTCATAAATAATCTATGTTGTAAAATTGATTTTTATTAATTGTATTGGCGATTTCTGGTAAAGTAGTTTAATGTTTTTGAAAATATATGCTAGCTTTTGAGAAATTTAAAAGTTATCTTAGGTTTCCATGAATAATCTATAATGTAAAATTGATTTTTATTAATTATATTGTCCTTATACTGTAAGCTAGTTGAAAGTTTTCGAAAATGTAAGATAGCTTCTAAGAAATTTAATAATTATCTTATATTTTCATAAGTAATCTATGTTGTAAAATTGATTTTTATTAATTGTATTGGCGATTTCTGGTAAAGTAGTTGAATGTTTTTGTAAATATATGCTAGCTTTTGAGAAATTGAAAAGTTATCTTAGGTTTCCATGAATAGTCTATAATGTAAAATTGATTTTTATTAATCATATTGTCCTTATACTGTAAGCTAGTTGAAAGTTTTCGATAATGTATGATAGTTTCTAAGAAATTTAATAATTATCTTATATTTTCATAAATAATCTATGTTGTAAAGATGATTTTTATTAATTGTATTGGCGATTTCTGGTAAAGTAGTTGAATGTTTTTGTAAATAAATGCTAGCTTTTGAGAAAATTATAAGTTGACTTAGATTTGCATGAATAATCCAGATTGTAAAATTTATTTTTATTAATTATATTGTCCTTATATTGTAAGCTAGTTGATAGTTTTCGAAAATATATGATAGCTTCTAAGAAATTTTATAATTATCTAATATTTTCATAAATAATCTATGTTGTAAAAATGATTCTCGTTAATTGTTTTGGCACTATCTAGTAAAGTAGTTGAAAGTTTTTGAAAATATATGACAGCATTAGAGAAATTTAAAAGTTATCTTAGGTTTCCATGAATAATCTATAATGTAAAATTGATTTTTATTAATTATATTGTCCTTATATTGTAAGCTAGTTGAAAGTTTTCGAAAATGTATGATAGATTGTAAAAAATTTAATAATTATCTTATATTTTCATAAATAATCTATGTTGTAAAGTTGATTTTTATTAATTGTATTGGCGATTCCTGGTAAAGTAGTTGAATGTTTTTGTAAATAAATGCTAGCTTTTGAGAAAATTATAAGTTGACTTAGATTTGCATGAATAATCCAGATTGTAAAATTTATTTTTATTAATTATATTGTCCTTATATTGTAAGCTAGTTGATAGTTTTCGAAAATATATGATAGCTTCTAAGAAATTTTATAATTATCTAATATTTTCATAAATAATCTATGTTGTAAAATTGATTCTCGTTAATTGTTTTGGCACTATCTAGTAAAGTAGTTGAAAGTTTTTGAAAATATATGATAGCATTAGAGAAATTTAAAAGTTATCTTAGGTTTCCATGAATAATCTATAATGTAAAATTGATTTTTATTAATTATATTGTCCTTATACTGTAAGCTAGTTGAAAGTTTTCGAAAATGTATGATAGCTTCTAAGAAATTTAATAATTATCTAATATTTTCATAAATAATCTATGTTGTAAAATTGATTCTCGTTAATTGTTTTGGCACTATCTAGTAAAGTATTTGAAAGTTTTTGAAAATATATGATAGCATTAGAGAAATTTAAAAGTTATCTTAGGTTTCCATGAATAATCTATAATGTAAAATTGATTTTTATTAATTATATTGTCCTTATACTGTAAGCTAGTTGAAAGTTTGCGAAAATGTATGATAGCTTCTAAGAAATTTAATAATTATCTCATATTTTCATAAATAATCTACGTTGTAAAATTGATTTTTATCAATTGTATTGGTGATTTCTGGTAAAGTAGTTGAATGTTTTTGTAAATATATGCTAGCTTTTGAGAAAATTATAAGTTGACTTAGATTTGCATGAATAATCCAGATTTTAAAATTTATTTTTATTAATTATATTGTCCTGATATTGTAAGCTAGTTGATAGTTTTCGAAAATATATGATAGCTACTAAAAAATTTTATAATTATATAATATTTTCATAAATAATCTATGTTGTAAAATTGATTCTCGTTAATTGTTTTGGCACTATCTAGTAAAGTAGTTGAAAGTTTTTGAAAATATATGATAGCATTAGAGAAATTTAAAAGTTATCTTAGGTTTCCATGAATAATCTATAATGTAAAATTGATTTTTATTAATTATATTGTCCTTATACTGTAAGCTAGTTGAAAGTTTTCGAAAATGTATGATAGCTTTTAAGAAATTTGATAATTATCTAATATTTTCATAAAAAATCTATGTTGTAAAATAGATTCTCGTTAATTGTTTTGGCACTATCTAGTAAACTAGTTGAAAGTTTTTGAAAATATATGATAGCATTAGAGAAATTTAAAAGTTATCTTAGGTTTCCATGAATAATCTATAATGTAAAATTGATTTTTATTAATTATATTGTCCTTATACTGTAAGCTAGTTGAAAGTTTTCGAAAATGTATGATAGCTTCTAAGAAATTTAATAATTATCTTATATTTTCATAAATAATCTATGTTGTAAAATTGATTTTTATCAATTGTATTGGCGATTTCTGGTAAAGTAGTTGAATGTTTTTGTAAATATATGCTAGCTTTTGAGAAAATTATAAGTTGACTTAGATTTGCATGAATAATCCAGATTTTAAAATTTATTTTTATTAATTATATTGTCCTGATATTGTAAGCTAGTTGATAGTTTTCGAAAATATATGATAGCTACTAAGAAATTTTATAATTATCTAATATTTTCATAAATAATCTATGTTGTAAAATTGATTCTCGTTAATTGTTTTGGCACTATCTAGTAAAGTAGTTGAAAGTTTTTGAAAATATATGATAGCATTAGAGAAATTTAAAAGTTATCTTAGGTTTCCATGAATAATCTATAATGTAAAATTGATTTTTATTAATTATATTGTCCATATACTGTAAGCTAGTTGAAAGTTTTCGAAAATGTATGATAGCTTCTAAGAAATTTAATAATTATCTTATATTTTCGTAAGTAATCTATGTTGTAAAATTGATTTTTATTAATTGTATTGGCGATTTCTGGTAAAGTAGTTGAATGTTTTTGTAAATATATGCTGGCTTTTGAGAAAATTATAAGTTGACTTAGATTTGCATGAATAATCCAGATTGTAAAATTTATTTTTATTAATTATTTTGTCCTTATATTGTAAGCTAGTTGATAGTTTTCGAAAATATATGATAGCTTCTAAGAAATTTTATAATTATCTAATATTTTCATAAATAATCTATGTTGTAAAATTGATTCTCGTTAATTGTTTTGGCACTATCTAGTAAAGTAGTTGAAAGTTTTTGAAAATATATGATAGCATTAGAGAAATTTAAAAGTTATCTTAGGTTTCCATGAATAATCTATAATGTAAAATTGATTTTTATTAATTATATTGTCCTTATACTGTAAGCTAGTTGAAAGTTTTCGAAAATGTATGATAGATTGTAAGAAATTTAATAATTATCTCATATTTTCATAAATAATCTATGTTGTAAAATTGATTTTTATCAATTGTATTGGCGATTTCTGGTAAAGTAGTTGAATGTTTTTGTAAATATATGCTAGCTTTTGAGAAAATTATAAGTTGACTTAGATTTGCATGAATAATCCAGATTGTAAAATTTATTTTTATTAATTATATTGTCCTTATATTGTAAGCTAGTTGAAAGTTTTCGAAAATGTATGATAGCTTCTAAGAAATTTAATAATTATCTTATATTTTCATAAATAATCTATGTTGTAAAATTTATTTTTATTAATTGTATTGGCGATTTCTGGTAAAGTAGTTTAATGTTTTTGAAAATATATGCTAGCTTTTGAGAAATTTAAAAGTTATCTTAGGTTTCCATGAATAATCTATAATGTAAAATTGATTTTTATTAATTATATTGTCCTTATACTGTAAGCTAGTTGAAAGTTTGCGAAAATGTATGATAGCTTCTAAGAATTTTAATAATTATCTTATATTTTCATAAATAATCTATGTTGTAAAATTGATTTTTATCAATTGTATTGGCGATTTCTGGTAAAATAGTTGAATGTTTTTGTAAATATATGCTAGCTTTTGAGAAAACTATAAGTTGACTTAGATTTGCATGAATAATCCAGATTTTAAAATTTATTTTTATTAATTATATTGTCCTGATATTGTAAGCTAGTTGATAGTTTTCGAAAATATATGATAGCTACTAAAAAATTTTATAATTATCTAATATTTTCATAAATAATCTATGTTGTAAAATTGATTCTCGTTAATTGTTTTGGCACTATCTAGTAAAGTAGTTGAAAGTTTTTGAAAATATATGATAGCATTAGAGAAATTTAAAAGTTATCTTAGGTTTCCATGAATAATCTATAATGTAAAATTGATTTTTATTAATTATATTGTCCTTATACTGTAAGCTAGTTGAAAGTTTTCGAAAATGTATGATAGCTTTTAAGAAATTTAATAATTATCTAATATTTTCATAAAAAATCTATGTTGTAAAATAGATTCTCGTTAATTGTTTTGGCACTATCTAGTAAAGTAGTTGAAAGTTTTTGAAAATATATGATAGCATTAGAGAAATTTAAAAGTTATCTTAGGTTGCCATGAATAATCTATAATGTAAAATTGATTTTTATTAATTATATTGTCCTTATACTGTAAGCTAGTTGAAAGTTTTCGAAAATGTATGATAGCTTCTAAGAAATTTTATAATTATCTAATATTTTCATAAATAATCTATGTTGTAAAATTGATTTTTATCAATTGTATTGGCGATTTCTGGTAAAGTAGTTGAATGTTTTTGTAAATATATGCTAGCTATTGAGAAAATTATAAGTTGACTTATATTTGCATGAATAATCCAGATTTTAAAATTTATTTTTATTAATTATATTGTCCTGATATTGTAAGCTAGTTGATAGTTTTCGAAAATATATGATAGCTACTAAGAAATTTTATAATTATCTAATATTTTCATAAATAATCTATGTTGTAAAATTGATTCTCGTTAATTGTTTTGGCACTATCTAGTAAAGTAGTTGAAAGTTTTTGAAAATATATGATAGCATTAGAGAAATTTAAAAGTTATCTTACGTTACCATGAATAATCTATAATGTAAAATTTATTTTTATTAATTATATTGTCCTTATATTGTAAGCTAGTTGATAGTTTTCGAAAATATATGATAGCTTCTAAGAAATTTTATAATTATCTAATATTTTCATAAATAATCTATGTTGTAAAATTGATTCTCGTTAATTGTTTTGGCACTATCTAGTAAAGTAGTTGAAAGTTTTTGAAAATATATGATAGCATTAGAGAAATTTAAAAGTTATCTTAGGTTTCCATGAATAATCTATAATGTAAAATTGATTTTTATTAATTATATTGTCCTTATACTGTAAGCTAGTTGAAAGTTTTCGAAAATGTATGATAGCTTCTAAGAAATTTAATAATTATCTTATATTTTCATAAGTAATCTATGTTGTAAAATTGATTTTTATTAATTGTATTGGCGATTTCTGGTAAAGTAGTTGAATGTTTTTGTAAATATATGCTAGCTTTTGAGAAAATTATAAGTGACTTAGATTTGCATGAATAATCCAGATTGTAAAATTTATTTTTATTAATTATATTGTCCTTATATTGTAAGCTAGTTGATAGTTTTCGAAAATATATGATAGCTTCTAAGAAATTTTATAATTATCTAATATTTTCATAAATAATCTATGTTGTAAAATTGATTCTCGTTAATTGTTTTGGCACTATCTAGTAAAGTAGTTGAAAGTTTTTGAAAATATATGATAGCATTAGAGAAATTTAAAAGTTATCTTAGGTTTCCATGAATAATCTATAATGTAAAATTGATTTTTATTAATTATATTGTCCTTATACTGTAAGCTAGTTGAAAGTTTTCGAAAATGTATGATAGATTGTAAGAAATTTAATAATTATCTCATATTTTCATAAATAATCTATGTTGTAAAATTGATTTTTATCAATTGTATTGGCGATTTCTGGTAAAGTAGTTGAATTTTTTTGTAAATATATGCTAGCTTTTGAGAAAATTATAAGTTGACTTAGATTTGCATGAATAATCCAGATTGTAACATTTATTTTTATTAATTATATTGTCCTTATATTGTAAGCTAGTTGATAGTTTTCGAAAATATAAGATAGCTTCTAAGAAATTTTATAATTATCTAATATTTTCATAAACAATCTATGTTGTAAAATTGATTCTCATTAATTGTTTTGGCGCTATCTAGTAAAGTAGTTGAAAGTTATTGAAAATATATGATAGCTTTAGAGAAATTGAAAAGTTATCTTAGGTTTCCATGAATAGTCTATAATGTAAAATTGATTTTTATTAATCATATTGTCCTTATACTGTAAGCTAGTTGAAAGTTTTCGAAAATGTATGATAGATTGTAAGAAATTTAATAATTATCTCATATTTTCATAAATAATCTATGTTGTAAAATTGATTTTTATCAATTGTATTGGCGATTTCTGGTAAAGTAGTTGAATGTTTTTGTAAATATATGCTAGCTTTTGAGAAAATTATAAGTTGACTTAGATTTGCATGAATAATCCAGATTGTAAAATTTATTTTTATTAATTATATTGTCCTTATATTGTAAGCTAGTTGATAGTTTTCGAAAATATAAGATAGCTTCTAAGAAATTTTATAATTATCTAATATTTTCATAAACAATCTATGTTGTAAAATTGATTCTCATTAATTGTTTTGGCGCTATCTAGTAAAGTAGTTGAAAGTTATTGAAAATATATGATAGCTTTAGAGAAATTGAAAAGTTATCTTAGGTTTCCATGAATAGTCTATAATGTAAAATTGATTTTTATTAATCATATTGTCCTTATACTGTAAGCTAGTTGAAAGTTTTCGAAAATGTATGATAGCTTCTAAGAAATTTAATAATTATCTTATATTTTCATAAATAATCTATGTTGTAAAATTGATTTTTATTAATTGTATTGGCGATTTCTGGTAAAGTAGTTGAATGTTTTTGTAAATATGTGCTAGCTTTTGAGAAAATTATAAGTTGACTTAGATTTGCATGAATAATCCATATTGTAAAATTTATTTTTATTAATTATATTGTCCTTATATTGTAAGCTAGTTGATAGTTTTCGAAAATATATGATAGCTTCTAAGAAATTTAATAGTGATCTAATATTTTGATAAATAATCTATGTTGTAAAATTGATTCTCATTAATTGTTTTGGCGCTATCTAGTAAAGTAGTTGAAAGTTATTGAAAATATATGATAGCTTTAGAGAAATTGAAAAGTTATCTTAGGTTTCCATGAATAATCTATAATGTAAATTGGCCTGATTTTGTAAAATAGTTGAAAGTTTTGAAAATGTATGATAAATTTTGAGAAATTTAAAAGTTGTCTTAGGTTTCCAGGAATAATCTATAATGTAAAATTAATTTTTATTAATTATATTAGCCTTATATCGTAAAATAGTTGAAAATTTTTGAATATATGCGATAGTATTTGAAAAATTAATTGTTATCTAATATTTTCATAAATATTGTATGTTGTAAAACAGATTTTTATTAATTATATTGGCCTTATATTGTAAAATAGTTTAAAGTTTTTGAAAGTATGCGATAGCTTTTGAAAAATTAATAGTTGTCTAATATTTTCATAAATAATCTATGTTGTATAATTTTTTTTTATTAATTGTATTGGCGCTATCTATTAAAGTAGTTGAATGTTTTTGATAATATATGATAGCTTTTGACAAATTTAGAAGTTATCGAATGTTTTATTAATAGTCTGTGTTGTAAAATTGATTTTTATTAATTATATTGGCCTTATATTGTAAAATAGTTTAACGTTTTTTAAAATATGCGATAGCTTTTGAAAAATTGATAATTATCTAATATTTTCATAAATATTCTATTTTGTAAAATTGATTTTTACTAATCGTTTGGGCGCTATCTATTAAAGTAGTTGAAAGTTGTTGAAAATATATGATAGCTTTAGAGAAATTTATATGTTATCTTAGATTTGCAGGAATAATCTATATTGTAAAATTGATTTTTATTAATTGTTTTGGCGATTTCTAGTAAAGTAGTTGAAAGTGTTTGATAATATATGATAGCTTTCGAGAATTTTAAAAGTAATCTTAGATTTGCATAAATAATCTATATTGAAAAATGGATTTTTATTAATTATATTGGCCTCATATTGTAAAATAGTTGAAAGTTTTTGAAAATATATGAGAAATTTTGAGAAATTTAAAAGTTGTTTAAAATTTGCGTACGTAATCTTTGTTGTAAAATTTATTTTTATTAATTGTATTTGCCGTATATTTTAAAATAGTTAAAAGGTTTTGAAAACATACGATAGTCTTTGAGAAATTTAAAAGTTATCTAATATTTTCATGTTAAGTGACGGAAGTTGTATTATATTAATTAAAGTAATATATTGAATACACATAAACTTACGTAATACCAAAAAGACGAAACCGGACCATTGACCCGAGCAAACTAACAAATATTGATATGTTATTATATAGCGATACGCGAAGTTTGCCGAGAACGACGAAACTATTTAAGTAAGGGGGGATGTTAAGTGACGGCAATTGTACTAGAATAATTAAATTAATATATTGAATACACATACACAATTTTCATCATTTAGTGTTTCCCATGCATTGGTCGAGGTCACAAACGGCTCAGGTTGCTTGCTTATCGCTGTCGAGACTCTCCTCCCCTATCTCGCGGTCGGTGAATGCACGCTGCAAAGTGCCAATCCTCCTGTCGCTAAGCTCATTTAAGAACCATGAGCCTGACACGAGGCGACAATCACCGTGACGTCACGGAGGAGAGGAGAGGTCTTGATGGGGGCTGGATGCTGCATCTATGCCACGTTTTTTTGGTTAGTCGTGATTGAGCCAAGTTAGATTAGCCACACGTCTCAGTAATACATATTTTTGTAACGCAAAGTGTAATCAAATTAATAACCATAAATAAAATATATTAAGGATAACAAAAAAAATAGTAACGTAAGAAATCTTTTCTTTTTCATTTAATTCCCCGAAGAATTTAGACAATAATAATATTAACGAGTTAAACATAAAGTTTAATCGCCCCACGTGCGCGAAAGGCCCGGCTCTGTACAGGACGGCTGGATCAGACTCCCCCCCTCCCCCCGCCCCCGGCTAAATAAAATTATTCCGTTAAGAAACAATATGTTCCTTAACAAGAATTGGTGGAGACGCTGGATAAAATCGTCCAGGATAAACTTTTGTTTTCCTCCTTATTGTTCTGTAAAAACAGCAACACGTATATATCAATATACGATTAACATATAATTAATAATATAAAATATAAAAAAATAAAGTGAATCTCATCAACGTTGGCGGTGCACACACAGTGTTCATGTCGTGTGCGTAAATTCTAAATGCAGTGACGTTACTGCATGTGTCAAACCTAAAACAAACAAAATAATTTTAATTACAATTCTCTTTTTTTTTAACTTTTTATTGCTTTTGTTTATTTTTTTATAAGTCCTTCAAAGATAAACACTTTTTCTTTACACGCACACAAATATTAGTTGACACTGTGATGACCGATGGTACTCAATTATTGGTTTTCCTGTTTGTCCACTACAAACAATGATAGCAATAATTAGCTAGGAGAGGCCGTTAGATGTCCAGCGTTCTAAATACTTTCTTTTTATAAACTTCACAAACTGCCAGCGACAAGCATATTGTGCTCTGGTGACATTAGGCCCCGTAGTCGAGCCAGCCAGGTCGCAGCGGTGCATTCTCGATGCTGAGGTATAACGACAGAAGTACAAACTTCTGGCGATACAAGTCCTGGAGACGTCCAGACACTCGCAGGGCTACACATATATATATATACTCCAACACACACACATCACTATCAGCATCACTTCATTACTTTTGCACTTAACGAGACTTCAAATTCACCGAATCAATTCACAGGTACTAATTTAAAGCACATATAATCACACATATATATATATACAGTTCGTCTCATAACTATAGAAACACCATAAATTTTCACGTTTAAATGTGTATATTATACCTTTTTATAAAGAACCTGTAACCTTGGAAGCAAAAATCCGAGGATAATTTTGCAAAAAGCCAATGAATGGAAAATATATTCTCTTTAAAACATTACTAGAATATTTCTTTCGCATCAACATTAAAGAAGTTATCGTTGTTTCATAACTATAGAAACACTTTAAATTTTTAGACCCATTTAAATCAATGTAAATTTTTTATCTAGTATTCAAGTTTTGTTTAAACCGTCCGTGAATTTTTCATAAGTTAATGTAGACACAATATTTTGGTAACGTCTTAAAGAGAATAAAATTGCCTTTTATTTGCTATTTTTAAAATTATCCTTGGTTTTTTGCTTCGAAAGTTACAGGTTTTTTAAGAAAAGGTATAATACACAGATTTAAATGTAAAAATTTTTGGTGTTGCTATAGTTATGAGACGCACTGTATAAGCTCCATTTTTACACACACATTTGAATCACTACTCTACTCTAAAAAAATCTTGTGGACACTAAGGTGCAGCGATAAGGCCAACTCTCAGTCAATGAGAACCCGAATACAGTCTACACATTCACATTAAGGCCAGCTTACTCCAAACAATTTTGAAAAAATCGAAATTTTTTTTTTTTTCATAAATTGCGATTGTATACTCGTAGAAATAGTATAGAATTAGTCCCGAAGGTCAGCAAGACCAAGAAGCAGGTATAAAAGAGTGGGGAGCGGTCCGCGCCAAGCGGTAAATCCGGCCGCTCGAACGCCTTCGGTAGCGGCAGCTGCTGCGTGCCTTCGGATCGTCTTATTGTTTTGATTCCCCTCTTTTTCTCGAAAATATTCTGTCCTTTACAATTAGAGAGCGTCCTTCGTATATAATATACGGCAGTACAAGTGAAATTTTCGTTGGTGATGGTTGTTTGCTTCAGTCCTCGCACGCGTCGGTAAATTTTTCGTTTGTGTGCTCTCAAAATTTATCATGGACAAAAAAAGAAGAAGTGATGTCCCACATAGATCGGGAAGAAGGAGTTTTTTGGGTAATCAACATACTTCAAATGATGATACAGAACAAACCAGTGCTGCTGCAAAAAAACTGAAAAACGCCGTTCCTCAACTTGAAGTGAAAATCCATCCGTTGCTGACTTACGTGATCGTTCAGTGGTCTGTATTTGCTACATTGCAACAGAGAATTGTTTGTGCAAAGTGTAATAAAAAAGTGGAATTTGCAAAAAGTGACGAAAAAGGATTAGGTTTCGAATTACAAATTATCTGTGATTGTGAGGAGAGTGAACCAATCCCTTCATCTCCAAAAATAAAAAATGGTTATGAAATAAACAGAAGAATAGTTTATGCAATGCGCTTGTTAGGAGTTGGATTTTATGGCTTATTGAATTTTTGTGGACTGATGGATATCTCAGCAACTGCATTAAGTATAACTGGCTATTATAAATGCATAGAGCAAGTTTATATTGCATTGAAGGCTGTTAGTGAAATAGTTTTTAAAAAAGCTGCTAAAGAAGAGCAAGAAAAGAATAAAGAGAGAGGATTACCCGAAGATAGGCTTACTGTTTCGGGCGATGGTTCCTGGCCAAAAAGAGGATTCACAGCTTTACTTGGTATTGTTAGTTTGATCGGCAAGTACACGAACAAAGTCATAGATGTTATAGTAAAATCAAAGATTTGCCAAGCATGCAGTAACTATTCAAAAAAATTACCCGAAAATACGCCAGAGTTTGATGCTTGGTTTACCGAACATTGTGAAGCAGGCAATTGCACAAGGGATCATGATGGTAGTGCCGGTCTTATAGAAGTTGAAGGAGTGGAAGAGATGTTTCGGAGGTCTGTGGAGCAGTACGGTGTTATGTATGAATATTATGTCGGCGACGGTGACGCTAAAACTTTCAAGAGACTCGAAGAATCTGAACCGTACGGCGAGGCTGTGAAAGTAAAGAAAAAAGCATGTGTTTTACACGTAGGTAAAAGTATATATAGACGTGGTAAAGAAGCCAAAAAAACCATGCAAAAATAAAGAGAGCTCTGAAAGCGCAAGAAAAAAGAGAGGCACTAGAAAGCGGTGAAGAAGTACCCAAAAAGAAGAAGGCTAAAAAATGCGAACAACCTGTCGTAAAATCTTTAAAATTTACTGAAGCGTAACTGTCGCTCTTATCTAGCTATTTTAAAAAAGCTGTGCTTACTCACCCCGATTCTGTGCCAGACATGAAGAATGCAATTCTGGCCTCATTTTATCACAAGTGTTCCACCGATGCTAAGCCACAACACCAGTATTGTCCAGCCGGAGCAGATTCATGGTGCGCTTATCAAAAGGCAGTAGCTACAAAACAGAATTACAACTATCCTCCAGCTTTCGATCAGGAAATTCAAGATCTTTTACAGCCAATTTATGAAGAACTAACCGACGAAAAGTTGCTCGAGAGATGTTTAGGGGCTAACACGCAAAACAATAACGAAAGTTACAACTCGTGTGTCTGGAACATAGCCCCTAAACATAAGTTCTTTGGGAAAAAAACGCTTGAAATTGGTGCTCTCAGTGCTGCTTGCATTTTTAATGAAGGGCTTTTACCCATATTAAAAGTAATGGAAGTTATGGGTGTCAGAATCGGCCCGGAAGCAAGGCACTTTGCTGATAGGGCCAACAATAGGCGTGTTGATCGAGCTGAGCTAGAAGCTACTGAAGCGTCTAAGGAATACAGAACTGCTTTAAGAAATGCAAGAATTCTTCAGAATGATGCTTACGAAGACCAGGAAGGAGTTGTGTATGAAGCTGGAAAAAAAAACTTTAAACTGATTTTTCTCCGAACCACGTTTTTTCGCATGGATGACACTCTCATTTCAAAACTATTGTACTTATCGACATGAACCAAACGGCATTTTACTCTTTAGATGTCTGGCTATATCCTCAAGCAGAACCAGAAATATTCATTATTATTTAAAAAAGTTATAAACAATTAAAAGTGAAAAAAAGGGTAAAAAAATTCAAAAGTCCGCCATTTTGTTTTTTTTTCATTGAAAATGTTTCATTCTGCTTGAGGCCATAGCCAATTCGATACAGAACATGAAACCGTTTTGTTTTTTGCTTTCAGATAATTCGTTTCCAAGAAATGATGTCATCCATCTACTAATCAGACGAGTTTCAGCAGCCATTTTCAAAACCGCCATTTTGAACAAAAAAAAAATTTTTTCAAGTAATTTAATATATGTGCTTTCATATGTAAAAAAAATTGATTACTCAACATGTTTTGTACTATGAATAAAATTTATTGAAAAAAATCACGTTTTTTGGAGTAACCTGGCCTTAAACAACACAAATACACACACTTTATACGAATATACAGTTTTTTTTTATATTACACTTTTCCTGGATCACTTCACACTTGACGACACTTATAGTGTCACGAAATAACCACACAATTTCCCACAAACACTTTATGTGTATCAAAAGTTTCCATCAATATTTGACTGCAAGCTGGTAGGTCTTTGGAGCGTTGCCGAGGGTGAATTTCCCTGGCGTCCTGGCTATTTTAGGTGTCGACAGCATCACTTTAGCTGCAACTTGTAAACAAAGCGTTAATATTATTTAGAATATATTTTATTTAGATAAAAATTACACTTCAAATAACCAGCGATACAATTAATCACAAATTTCATATAACTTTTCTAGAAAAAAAAAGAAAGTCGTTGGTCTTCCATCAAATAAAAACAGAAGAATTCTGTTATACGCAAGCTAAAGGTGTTATTTTTAAATATAAAAATGACATACATGTATACATGCACTCCCAGTGCTAGGTGATATTACCTTGTATAAAGAAAAGGATCGTGGCAGAATAAGGTGTCGCTAACGCCTTGAGTCTTGGTTCAAAAGCCTCGACTCTTGTCAGCAGAGATCCAGGAGCTCCTACGAGGAAGGCACAGCTCCGATGGTAGTCGTGCGTGGTCTCAACACTCCGTAAACATAGGAAAAATAATCAATTATATGAAACTTAGCAGGAACGAGGGAAACTTATAGAAAAAAATTTAGGCATGGGTGATATAAGCAATTTATATAAAGCTAATTTGAAAGCGGAAACCGAGACCGAGCAACAAGAACAGGATATTGGTTTTGAAGATTTTTCAGAGTGGTTTCAAGGGCTCATTCGAGAATTCGAGCCAATACTTTTCGAATATTTGGACTTTTAGAAAAAGGAAAATAATACTACTTAACTTCAAAATTTATCCAAGTCACACCTAGCCAGAAGCAAGTCTTAATTACCAAGGAATTTAGAACCGGTGTACCTAATTGGAACACAATCACAAGGTGAAGATATAGTTCAAAAGGCTTTTTACCAAGCACGATTTTAAAGAGATGGTTAACCCCAGTGACGGTCAGGTAATGGCGCTGCGACTGCCGCAAATGCCACTGGCTCGGTGAAATTAGTGACCGCTATGGTCAATAGTTTCGCTTTACTCAATTCCACGTATGGTATTCCGATATTTGATGGATGTAACATATCGGTCAAGGATTACATTGAAGATCTCAGTATGCAGCATCAAACATACCTGTAACAGTGAAAGAACAATTCTTAAAGCATGTGATTCAAAGATTAACAGGCGCTGCAAAAAGAAGTCTGAGAAATAAAACCATAACCACAATAGATGATCTGATAAAACACTTGAATACTACGATAGTAAAATAAACAATATTCGCATGGACTAAGGAGACACCGTCGGGGATTTTTATGACGAAATAAATATGCTGTTAAGCAGTGCCAAGAGCGCCTTAAAAGATGATAGAGGAAATAATTACGATGATCAGATGATGATACCGTTAAATTCCATGGCGGTGGATATTTTCATAAGAGGTTACCAGGAAACCTATGTGAAAGAGTGAATTTGACTCACCCGAGGAATCTAGAGGAGGCATACACGGAAGCTATCAGATTAGAAACAAGAATGGAAGCCAGAATTATCCCAGACGTGAGATATAATAGTAACCAACGGACCTACAGAATTCAGGGATATCCGGAACACAGGAGAAATTACAATCATGACAATCAATCCAGGTTCAGGGATAACTACAACAACTATGGAAAATCTAGAGACCCGATGTACATTGGATACATGGACCATGAACCCCGTGAAATCGAGGAGCCTTAGAACAATGTGGACTAAGTATGACAATTAAATAGACAACGACACTCAAGAACCACTCTATGTAGGATACATGGACAGGGGACCATATTGAACACACTATGAACCCAGGAAAGCCTGTGGATTACGAAATCAGAATGAAAATAGAGGTTATTATGGACACAAAATGGATCAATACGAGCATCGACCTCAATATGGACCAAGAATCCGATTTGATCAAGGATATTTTCAAAGGATTGATGATCACACGCCTAGGTTCAATAATCACTGGCCTAGAAATGACTACCAACCAAGGCTATTCAATCACTATACGGGAAGGTATCAAAATCATCAACCCAAGCAACCGGACAAGCGAGATTTCACAAACGATTATTATGAAAGCAACGAGGCTTACAACGGCCAGGAGCGCTACAACTCCCCCCCCCCCCCCCCTCAGTAATGAGGGACATTTAAACTTAAATGGGGCTTGCCACGAGCAGGAAATGGCGGGCCAGAACATAAATCTACATCAAAATCAAGATATGCCTAGGATGGCTCAACAATATCAAAGACAAGGCCAAAATTACAATCAGTTCAATCAGTACAATCAAAGGGAAAATCAAATCCCGAGTCCCAGACATGATCAGTATCAGGAACAGAACAGAACAAAACAACCTGCATGGCAGAATCAGAAGACGCAATATCAAAACCGCAACGCGGAGCAAGTGAACAAAGTAATGACGATATCGAAGAGCCAGGAAGGATCCACAGGATTGGGCCTTGCACGAGACATAGAGCTGGAAATGCAGATGAAGAAAATGATGAACCAACAGCTATCAGACTATAAGTACCGGGAGGAAGGAGACCATGGCTAACATTCATGTTGGATAATGGGGCAACAGTCAACTTTATAAAAATTGATGCCCTGAACCCATATACAGAGGTAGATCGTGACCAAAAATGTCTGTTAGGAGGAAATACTCCAGATATCATGGAAACTTTAGGTTTAGTGTACATGAACATAAGGGGAAAGCCATATAGGTTCCAGGTAGTACCAGATGATTTCCCAATAGCATGTAATGGTATGCTAGGAAGGAACTTTTTCAAGCAAGAAGAAGCCGTTATCTCCTACTATAATAATGCACTCATGAGTAGTGGTGATGTGATGAATCCCATACCATTCCTAACTTCAGAAGAGCTCAAACAAGAAGGTTACGTATCAAGGCAAGTTTATGAAGAAACAAGCAATTCCCAAAAGATCCCTACGACTGCAGAAATGCAGGACAGAATATTGCAAGTCAGTAAAGACAATCAACAAGGAATAATACAAAGGCTCAAATACATCATACCAAACAAGACAAATAATAAAAATCAATCTGATAAGTACCAACCTGAAGGAAGGATATCTGCCAAAAATAGACGTTGGAAGCAAAGACGTATTTTTAGGAGAGGGAGTAGTAATCAATGAACACAATGCATGCAAAGTGATGGCCATGAATACCAGCCACCAAAATGTGACAATAGAAGTAGACCCAAAGGAAATACTTGAATTTGAAGCTAATCCTGCGTTTCTAACGGACACGGAAAGTGAATTTGATGATGAAACCATTGTCAATACGATAGAGAGGCTAGAAAAAGTGAATAGCGTAATAAACAGGGGACCCATGAATCAAGAAGAATCGGATATAGTAGACAAAATAGTCGAAGAGTACTATGATTGATTTTTATTACCAGGGAACAAGCTGCCTTGTACAGATAAAATACAGCATTCAATACCTATTGAGAATGACTTACCTATCAATGCAAAACAATGCAGAATCCCACCCGCACACATGGAAGTAGTGAAGGAAAGTGTTAAGAAAAATTTAAAGGACGAAATAATACAACTTTCGAACTCACCGTACAACTCAACAATATGGATAGTCCCAAAGAAACCCGATAGCAAGGGAAATCCAAGATGGCGCATGGTGATATATTTCAGAGAATTAAACAAGAAAACTATAGGGGATGCTTATCCATTATCAAACATAGCCGATATCATGGATCAGCTAGGCGGAGCAATGTATTTCTCAGTCTTTGATCTAGCAAGTGGTTTCCAACAAATTCGTATGAAACCTGAAGATTGCTACAAAGTAGCCTTTACAGCGAGGAATGGGCATTTCGAATATACCAGAATGCCTGAAGGTTTAAAAGGGGCAACCGCCACATTTCAAAGATTAATGGACAATATACTCAGGGGACTTCAAAATGTAATAATCATAGTTTATTTAGATGACATAATTGTGTATTCACGAGATTTAAAACAACACTATGACCGAATTATGAGATTAATGGAAAGACTCAGAGACGCAAGCCTAGTATTGCAACCAGATAAGGTAGAATTCTTTCGCAAGGAAGTAGGGTTCCTAGGACACATAATAAGTGCAAAAGGTTTGGAACCAGATCCGGAAGAAATATCCGCAGTAAAGAACTTTCCAAGACCCAAAAATGCTAAAAATATAAGAGAATTCCTGGGTCTGGCAGGCTATTATCAAAGTTCATGAAAGACTTTGCATAAGTAGCGAAGCCCTTAAGCGAACTACTAAAAAAGGAAAAAGAATTCGAATGGCAAGATAAACATGAACAAAGTTTCGAAGCACTCAAGAAACCTCTATGCGAAGCACCTATCCTGTAATTCTCCGATTTTAAAAAAGTATTCACCTTAACCACCGATGCTTCAAATTTTTCGATTGTGGCTGTACTTAGTCAACAAATAGACAATTTTGTCCACCCAGTCCAATATCTGTTCAGAGTACTGAACAAAGCCGAGATAAACTACAGCATCACGGAAGAAGAGTGTTTAGCTGCAGTATATGCCTTGCACCAATTCAGACCATACCTACTGTGTCGAAAATTTATCCTGGTAGCTGATCATGAGTCTTTGAACTGGATGCACAACAGGAAAGATCCAGGACAACAACTAATGAGATGGATGTTCAAATTTTCGGGATATGAGTACACATTCAAGTACAAACTAGGCAAACTCAACAAGAAATCAGATGCGCTGTCAAGAAACCCACCCGAACAGCTACCATCAGAGGAAGAGATAAACAAACAAATTCCGATATTAATGGTTATGGTGCAGGAACAAAAGAATGAAAAAGAAAATCAAAACAAAGCCAGCAGTGTAGAATCTACATCAAAAGAAAGAGTATCAATAAGTTTTAGGCCAAGAGTACACTTAATGGGAGGACAAACAAAAAAACTAGGGAGACCAAAGGGGTCAAAAACCAAACAGACTGTCCCTCCTCTAGAACACAGCGTAATAGCACAAAGAACTCGAGTCAAGAATATAGTATCTAGCCCGATTACTGATTATATAAGGCAGGGAGCAATACCCAAATTCACGGCAAAGAAAAATGCAGAAAACTTTAGTAAAATAGCGTCAAAAGCAGCAAAGATAACAAGCAGATCTACATTCAGACTCATCTATGATAAACCATTTCTTACCCTCGAGGCGATCGATAATGTCCTCTACAGGAATAGAGGACAGCCATGCCAAGTCAGAGAAGAGGCAAGAAGAGACGGAACAGGATCAAGGCGAGTTATCGAGTGATGAGACCATCAGCGACATTGAATCGTTAGTCAGTAACTCAACTAATAAGACCAATATTGAGATCAGAGTAACATCAATGCAAACTACAGACACAGAATCGAGCTCGGAAGATAAATCAGTGAAAAATGTATCGATAAGAACAACTCTGAGTAGACCAGAATTAGAGAAATCAAAAAGGAAGTTAGAAGAGAGCCTAAGAATTCATAGAGAGAAAACTCAGAAAGTGACACCAGAACCAATACTCATTCCATCACACTTCTCTGATGGAGACGAAGTATAAAATGAAATTCTGTATCATCTACGTACACTAGACCCAAATTATGGATCTGACAACATGGACGCGATACTGGCCCAGAGAGATGAAAAATTATTAAGCCAAACACATACATCCCTCACGTCACAGCAGGAGGAGATATATGGCACTAGTGGGGACACAGCAGATGATGAGAGCATAGCCAGAAGTGAGAATGAAGAACTTGAGACGAGCAAGATAATTACTCAACCTCGAAGAGTAATTTCTGAAACACCAACAGTAACGCAAAGAGATCCCATTGGTAAAAGCACGCCAGGAATTAGCCAAGGAACCAGAAGAAAAACAAGAATACCAAGGTTAGAGGAATAAGAAAACACGCCAATAGTGATCGATTATTCAAAACCACCGGACATTACAATACCAATATTTATACCGCTTATACCACCAGATGGACCTATGAATCAGTATCAAGATCTTGAGGAAAAAATCAAAACACTTTGAGTGATGACTCAACAAGTACAAGTACCACCAATTCACTGGGTTTGCGGAATAATGTCACAACTGGGCGCCAATGCCTCACATACAAAAGAGATAATTTGGTACATTTCATATCCAAGGACTGTGATAACACAAGCTCAATAACAAGACTTTTAGTGAAAAAAATGGGACATATCCTAACGACCCCATACAAAAATCATAACATTTTTTCATTAGTAGTGAAGGACAGATACTTTGAACCAACAAATGTAGGTAACTAAAACGTTGCATTATCAAACCTGAAGAAAAGCCTCTTAAAACAAAACATAAACAGTTTCAGGGTATCTCGAAGAGGAGAGATGACAGATCAACTTGAGCCAGGATTGTTAACAGAATTAATTATAAAGCATTTTGAAAACACTCAAATAAAAGCAACAATTTGCTACGGAAAAGTGCAATTACCAGGCAAAAAGGACCGCACAGCTTTCATCGCAGCGTTGCATGATAGTCTGACAGGCAGCCATAAAGGAGTGAATCAAACTTACCAAAAGATCAGAAAGATATACTACTGGCCAAGGATGAGAAACGACGTACTGGATTATATACGGAAATGTCCTAGCTATCGAGAAAAAAAAAAAAACCATTTCAAGACTCGAGAGCCAATGATCATAACAGACACCCCCATAGAAGCCTTTAACAAGGTATCAATAGATACAGTGGGAAAACTAAGAATGACAACAAGTGGAAACTGTCATCTACTCACCATACAATGCAACATGACCAAGTATCTAATCGCGATACCACGATAGCAGATGCACTAGCTAAACTAGTCGGCAAAATTTGGTGCACCGAGGGCAATACTTTCAGACCGAGGAACTAATTTCTTCTCAGAAGTCATGGGGACCATGTTAAGGTTATTCAAAATTGATCACCTATCAAGCTTAGGGTACAGATCCCAAACTAATGGCTCCCATGAACGGAGTCATGCACCTTTAATAGATTTCATTAGAACCTACTCAGAAAAGTTTGATGACTGAGATAACTTAACACCTTTCGCCACATTTTCATGTAACACAAGTGTACACAGTTCGACCAATTTTACCCCGTTTGAATTATTGTATGACCGCATAGCCCGTTTCTCAATACACATACCCTCTGACGAAAGTTTGCGAACCTACAATATTTATTTACGCGACCCAATTCTACGTTTAAACGAAATAAAAATCATGGCCGGTCAAAATCAGATAAAAACCAAACATAAATCTAAACAGGAATATGATACAAAAATCAGGAGATTTAAGGCAAAGGTGGGAGGTTATGCGCGAATCTTAAAAGAAGCCAGGACCTCAAAGGGAGATAGCTTTTACAACAAACCTTTAAAAAAAGTAGAAATTCTAGGCAGGAACAATGTAATTCTAGAATTGCCTAGTGGCAAGCGAATAAGGAAACACATGAACAAATTAAAAGAAGCCGTACCTCCCGATGGAATAACTTGACAAATTCACAACATTACAGGTATCATCAAAATGGACCTAATATTCACAATCTTAACACTCATCACTATAGTATCTTGTCGCAGCAACTATGATTTAGAAAAAGTAGAATCAAACCCCGGCATCTACTATGAGTGGATGCAAATAATTAGAATAAAAAGGGCTGATTGGCAAATGGCCATTTACATAAATGACAATGAATTTTTACAAACTCACGGACCTCTCGAATCATTCAATCGAGTATACTCCAAATGCATTATAAAATTGCCTGAACACAAATGCAAACTAGCACTGGGAACAGATCTCATTGAATTAAAGCACCAAACACTGACCCACTTACACACACAAATAAATAATACCATACAAAATCTTGGACACAATGAATGTGCATGAACAAGAATTCCGCGTAGCAACAGGGCCAATAGGATGACACCCTTAGGAATAATTGGTAGCATTAGCAAAAGTCTTATGACGAACATCTCTCGCCTCCGGGCGGAAACTGATTTCTTTTTGAATAACATTGCATTTTCCGCCCCTCTTGCTACGGAGGGGTCGAGAGTTGCTCGCGCACAGAAATGAGTGGGCTCCGGCTAGGCTCAGTTTGTTTGATCGCGGAGAGTGGCGGGGCCCACGAGTCCGAAGGCTATATAAGCAAGGATAGCATCCAAGAGTAATAAAGGACTCGAAATAATTTCGGATGAGAACAGAATGATATTTGATAATCTAATAGATACTTATTTATTTCTAAGATACTTAAAACTAATATTTACAATGATGTACAAGAAAAGTAGCCATACTGGCTCATCGCGGAAACGGGAAAGCGCGTAGTCGCCTCGCGACACGAACAAATAATTTACTCCGGAACTCGCCGGCTCATTTGCCGGACTCGCGCAATCGCTATAGCCAGGCGACCTTTTGGTCGTGGTTCGCCTCGGCTCGGAGATCGAGAGTTTAGAGAGAGAAAAGATAAGCTTGCCGAACATGTCGGCCCATCGCGGCTCGGGTTCGACAGCATTCGCATACTATAATTAATATCTACTCACTCGTCCACCAATCATCCCTTCACACTTACGGACAAATTCTCCTCGCGGTTCCCCAGCTGCGGCGCCTCGCATCGGCCCGCTTACAGGTGCTGGTAGGCTAGCGCGCCTCGGTCTCGTTCGGCTTTTCCGGGCTGGCTGCTTCCGCGCTCGCGGCTCTCATTCTCCCCTGCGCGTAGATTCGCGACGTCGGCCGGCCTCGGTGACAAACGGTAGACAAATCCCTCTCTCCTCTCTTTCGCGCCTCGCGCGTCCCTTCGGCAGTCGGCTCCTTGCTCCCCTCTCCTATTCTCTTTCCTTCTTTCTCTCTAGCGGCACGCTGGGATGCCGCGTTGCCGAAATTCGTAGGCCGCGCGCGGTTACTTCTGCCCGCTTGTGTGCATGTATGTGTGTGTGCGAGCGCTGCGTCTCCCGACGCCTCATTGCCTGTTCGCATCCTCGCTCGCGGGCGTGGGCTAGCTGCCTCGCTTCGGCTGTCTATCAGCCGCGCGAGTGTTATGTTGTAATGGGCTAATTTGTCCCGTTACAGTGCCCCCCCCCCCCTTGAACTCGAACCGGGGTGAGAGCGCACTCACACACACATCCCCTAGAATGCCTTGCCATTATGTATCAGCGTTTATCAAATTATCCTTAATACTTATAATTAATAAAAACTAAAACAATAATCCTTATTTTACCGAAATATTTTTTTCCTAAATTTGGCAATATTGCTTATTTCCTCTCATCTCTCTCTCTTATAATTGTAACGCATTTCGATGTTTTTTCATAATTTTTGCCGAATCGGCTCGCTTTATTTTTCAATTTTTAAAGTTGATAAATTTATTTTTTTATTACGTGATCGTATCACGCACGCTATAATTATAATATATTTAACATTTTTTTTTGCTTATTATTCTAAATTTACCTAAGTTAAGCTTATGCGCCGAGCTGACCTTCATTCTTCCTTAACTCTTCTTCCTCTTCTTCTTCTTCCCTGTACTTGTCTGCTGCGCCGTATTTTGTCCAAAAATTCTTGAGATGGGCTGTTCGATTCTCCCTCTTTTTATTGAAGTGGTCGTCGAAACTCGTCCCCTTTCTCACTTGCGAGTGGTGCTGGTAGCCTCTTCCCCCTGCGGCCCGTCTATGGCCTCTGCCAAGCTGCTGCGGGCATACGGCTCGCTGATGGTGTGGCCGTTGAGGCGTATGTTCTTGCCGCTCGTCTGACTTCTCCTGCTTGTATATTTTGTCTGCTCTTATTTCTTTTTCTCTCCACTCCTGCAGCTTATCTCCGATGTGCTTCTGTTTACCTTGCAGCACTCCCTCGATTCCCCTCTTTATCGCTGCCATTTCTATGATCCTTTGTTCCGCCGATTTTACTCTGTGTTCTCTTGCTCTTTTCTTTTTGGCTTCTATGAGCTGATTTCCAAAATCGGCCTTTTCTGCCTCCGTCGGCTCGGCTCGATTTGCCGCGTCTCTTACGTCTCTGTCGTAGCGTGCCTGTTTCTGCTCCTCTTGCTCCCCGTACTCGGCTTGGAGCTGTCGCAGGTGCTGTCTTTGCTTAGACAGATTCTTGACTAATTGTAGATTACTCATTACTACCGTCGCCCCTGCGGCTTCTTCAGCTATGTTCGGGTTGGCGCATGTGCACCCTCTCCCCATCACTAGCTTTCCCTGTGGGCGTATGGATACGACGAAGTGCGCCGGGCATCCGGCTGTGCTTTGTCCCATGGTTTACGGATCGTCTCGCGATCGACGCTGAAGCTCGCGCGCATCGCGGCTTCTATTTCGTCGCCCTTAACTTTTCTGTTATGTCCGGCCATTTTTATTTGTCACACCGCACTGCTTTTATTACAAAATGCGCGGAATCTCTTTGTTTTTCCCGATTGTTTTTTTTTGTCGGTATCGGCACTTAATACACTGCACTGACTTTATTGTTAATTGCCCCGCTTCTTTCTGTTCCTAGCTATTGTCTTTGTCGGCCCGGAGGTCTTATCGGCACTTAGTACACTGCACTCACTATAATTACCCGTCTCGAACGACAGTTCTCGAACGCGTTCTGTACGCTGGGGCGTCTCTTTGTGTGGCGGATTGTTTGTGTTTGCGGGAGCTGCTAATGCGTGCGTGTTGCTGCTTGCTCCTCGACTCTATTTTTCTTCCAGACTTTATCGCCTATTTGAAAATTTACTTCCCTTTTTCCTGAGTTGTAATATTTCCTATGTCTTTCTTTTTCAGCTTTACTTTTCTCAGCTGCTTTACTATGGCAAAACGTAAGATTAGACATGCGTTTTGACCAGTTAATTAGGTCGTTCTCAGTTTTATTATCATTTTCGTAATCGGTTTTTTCTGTATTATGTATATTTTGGTTATTCTGGTTTTGTGATTGCTCAATCACTTCGTTTTTAGTATAATTTTTTGTACCAACAATCTTATTTTCTAACTTATCTTCTATTTTATTTTGGATATCTCGTACCGAGTTAATTGGTTTATCACGCATTTCTACTTCTCTTTTCCACAGTTTCGGTGGTTTCAGTTCTCTACCGAATTATGTGCGAATGGAAATTGTGGGATATACTTGTCCCATTCTTTATGATTATTTTCAATAAATTGCGCGATTTTCGTCTTTATTACTCTATTCACGCGTTCCACCGGATTACTCTGTGGGTGGTAAGCCGGGGTTTTCTCGTGTTTTATAGAGTTATTTTGCAAAAATTCTATTAGTTCTTTATTTACGAATTCTCGGCCGTTATCTAAAATAAATACATCCGGGGTCCCATAGGTTGCGATTACTGTATTTTCTAGCGCGGTTTTAATTGCTATGCCTGTTTTATTTCTGATTGGAATGCAAATTATGTATCTCGTAAATAAGTCTTCGAATATTAGCAGATATTTGAAACCTTTTTTACTGCGTCTAAATGCGCCCATTAAATCTGCTGCTACAGATTTCCATGGCGTATTTATTTCGCGTGAGTGCATAAATCCTATCTGCCCTTTTTGTTCTACTTTGTACTGTTGACATTTACAGCAGCCCTCTACATATGATTTTACATCCCTATACATTCCTGGCCAAAAAGCTTTCTGAAAGTTTTATCTACCCCTGGGTGGCCTGCCGTCGGCTCGTCATGCATTTCAGATAGTATATACTTTCTGTTTTCTACTGGTACTACTAATTTCCACGCATCCAAGTCTTCAATTTCGTCGTCTAAATTATTCGCGTTTTTATACCAGTATAGGTTCCCGTTGACTATATTCCAGTCTCTATATTTCTTTGGGTTTGAACTAACTTGAAAAAGCTTATTTCTATACCACTTATTTTGTGTTTTGTTAGTATACGTGATCGATGCTACTTCGATATCTTCGTCCCCCTCAAACATTCGCGATAGTGCGTCCGGCACTTTATTCAATATTCCTTTCCTATGCTTGACAAGAAAGTCATAGCTCCTCAGCTCTTGTGCCCATCTCGCGGTTCTTCCTTCGGGGTTCTTTTTATCGAAAAGCCATTTTAAAGCGCTGTGATCCGTGATAACTATAAATTTTTCCCCCTCTATATACGGTCTGAACTTCTCTGTCGCCCATTTTACCGCTAAGCACTCCTGTTCTGTGGTTGTGTAATTTATCTCTGCCTTTTTTCAGTGCTCTGCTCGCGTAAGCTATTACCCTCTCTGTTTTACCGACTTTCTGGGTGAGTACTGTCCCCAAACCTGTTTGAGATGCGTCTGTTTGGACAGTGTATACCGAATTCGGATCAGGGCGGTGTAATAGTGGAGCTTCGATCAATAATTTTTTTAATATTTCGAAAGCATTTTGTTGTTCGTTTCCCCATACGTATTTAACGTCTTTTCTTACTAGCCTATTTATCGGTTCGATTATTTTTGCGAAATCTTTTATGAATTTTCTGTACCAAGAAGCCATCCCTATAAATCTACGTACTTGTCTAATAGTTTTTGGTCGGGGGTAATTTCGAATTGCTTCCGTTTTTTTCTGGATCTATCAATAAGCCGTGCTCGTTTACTATAAATCCTAGGTATTTTACCTCATTGCAGCAAAATTTACTCTTATCCCGATTTATTGTAAGTTCCGCGCTTTTGATTCTGATAAATAATTTCTTGAGCAAGTCTACGTGCTCTTCAAAAGTTTCGGAAATTAGCACAATATCATCGAGATAAGAGTATGCGTTCGGCTCGAGATCGCCTATTATTTCTTCGATTAATCTTTGAAAACATGCCCCTGCGTTTGCTAGTCCCATTGGTAGTCTTTTGTACTGCCAATGGCCTTTGCCTGGCACTGTAAAAGCTGTTATATTTCGTGATATTTTCTTTAATTTAATTTGGTGATACGCCGCGCTTAAATCTAAAGTTGATATGTATTTCGCGCGTTTCAGTTTATTTAGAATTACATCCATATATGGCAACGGATACGCGTCTTTTTCCGATAATTTATTTACTACCCTGAAGTCTATGCACATCCGGTAATCTCCGTTTGATTTCTTAACCATAACTACGGGACTGTTCCATGGGCTATGTGATTTTTCTACGATATCTTTCTTTTGTAATTTTTCTAACTCCGCGTGCATAATTTTTTCGAGTTTTTCCGAAACCGGGTAATATCGCTGTTTTACTGGTCGTGCACTACTCAGTAATGATATTTCGTGCTCGATCAGATCCGTCGCGGGTAGTCTCTGATCGGCTTCGTTTTCGGTTCGCGGTAGTATATCGTTTATTAATTTTTCTATAATTTTATTTTCTGTATCGCTTGTTTGTGCAATCCCACAACTTGCGATGTTAACTTTGTAATCGGTTATATCCACCGCCCATAAATCGAATGCGTACTCTACGGGTTTTTTCGCGTCTGCTAATGAATACGTGTCTTTTTTGGTGTTTATAATCATTCCGGAATCTCGGGTTACGTCCAGACCTAAAATGAACTCTAATGGTAATGATGGGATTACGAGAACTGGCGCCAATCTAGTGATTCCCGCAATCTCCGTCGGCACGTGAATTTCTCCTAGCACCGGCTCTACACTCCCATTGGCCATGTGGGCTTGCTTCACCTTTGACGGCTGTATCTTTGTGCCTAGTTTTTCTAAAACTTCCTTATAACCTCGTCCTAATATAGTTCTGGCTGAACCCAAGTCTAAAAGCGATTTTACTTTTTCTTTACCGATTTTAATTTTGAACCAGTAACGAGGGTACGCTACTGGTTTGTCCGTATCCGGCACATTTATGATCGTTTCGTGTTCGCCGTCTGCTTTTACCTCGGACAGATGTATTTTAGCCTCGCTAGCCTTATCGGCTCTTTGTGTGTATTCGGCTCGTTTATTATTTTGTACGATTGAAACTTTATGGCTTTTAATAGGCGGCGTAATCGTCTCCTTTACGCTGCCTCGTGGAAATTTCCCAGCGCGTCTTGTTTACTTTGCGCGCTATATGTTGTATTATTACTCTTGTTATAATTCGAATTTTCATATTGTTTCGAATTATAGTTACGTGAATTATTTCTATTTGTGTATGTACTAGCGTTGCCGTTATTATTATTCTGATTATTTCTATTGTAATTCCCGTTATTATTTTGATACTGTTTATTTCTATAATTGTTCGATTTGTTGTAACCTTGGTTACGGTCGTGGCTATAATTATTTTTGTCACGGCTATTTTCGACTCCTTGATTTTGCTTGCCGTATGGTGATTTGTTGCTATTATTATGCCATGCTTTTTTGTTATAACCGTTTCCGTAATTTTTATAGTTATTTTTCGTGCTATTTTCGTGTTTACTAAAATTTTTCCGCGTGTCGTCGTTTGTAGCGTTACCGATATGTGGGTTTGAATTTCCGCTTTGCGTGTCTGTTTTGTTTTGATTTTTGCAAAAATTCATTAAATCGATTTTTAATTTATTTATCTCTTTTGCTATTAGGCTTGCGATTTTATTTGATGTTTCCGGGTGTATAGCCGCTATTTGCGTGTTTGTGTATTGCCGCCGCGGGCGGTAGGCTTTTCTCCAGTCTTGGCGGTGGCTCCCTATCTCTACTTGCCTCAAATGCGTTTCCTAACTGTATCGCTCTTTCTAAAAATGTATTTAGATCTGATTCTAAATATTCCACTATGAGGGGATGAAATTCTTTACGCATATTTAGGTACATTCTTTCTATCTGATTTTTTATTGGTGGCTGTACTGCCATCTTACTATAAATGAACCTAATCGCGGTTAGATAATTTTGCATTGGTTCGCCTTCCCCCTGTGTTCGAAATCGCACCTCGTCTTCTAGTTTGATTGCATATAATTGATCTCGATATTGAGACCTCAAATCGCGTTCGAAATTGGCCCAGGTGTGCCATGTCGACCCTTTGACTCTATACGTATTTATTACCGGTGGCTTAAGTAATGCCGGTACTGCTCGCAATAGCTCCGCATCGCTTAATGCTGCTACATTTTTGAGTTCGTTCACGCGCATTAAAAAATCTTCTACTTTTTCCGATGCTTTCCCGCTAAAAGATATATTCCATGAAGCTATTATTTTAGTTAGGTCCCGGGGATGCCCTCTAATATTTTCCGCGACGGGTGGTAGTGGGAAATCGTAATTTCTGTGCTTACCTAGTCGTGGGAAATGCTCTTCCTGCCTATTCTGCATGCAGTCTAATATCGGCGGGGGTGCATCTATATTCAATAAATTTTTTCTTCCCATATAATTTGTTGGGTCTATTACCGCCCAATCGCGTAGCTGTGTTTCCGGAACCCCTATTTTCCTTTTGTCCGGTGTAGTTACTTCTATGTATTTTAGTTTCGGCTTTGCATTGCCTCCCGAGTATCCTGTCGCTAAGTCCGTACTGATCGACTCGCTTCTCGGATGCCTAGATAATGCTTAAATTTGGTCTACTAATTTATCTTCTAACTGCTGTAACTCGTCTTTATGTTTTTGCGCGGCTGGGGCTAGTGCCTCCTTAATTTCTGTTAATCTACTACTCATTTTCTTTATGGCTCCTAATTTTGTTCTTAACTCGCCTGTCTTTTATTGCATTGATTTTTCAGAGTTTGTTTGTTCTATGACGCGTGTTCCCTCGTTTATTTGTACATCGTCTGCATTGTCTATTTGTACCTCGCGGTTATCCTGTTTCCTCGCGATTACCTCCTCGGCGATAAAAACTTCTGTGATAAATTTAGATAGTAATTCTTTCCTCCTATTCCTATCTGCCGCCTGATCTTTTATGTTACTTTGTTTGAATATCGTATCTGTATATCTGCCCCGTAGTCTGCGCTTAAGACGCTGGGTTATGTCACCGATTTTTCCTGTAGTCAGTAATTCTAATTTTTCTGCTACTGCTTTTAGCGCGTCCTCGTCTAAGCTATCGCAAAAGGTGTTTACCTGTTCGCGGGTTAATTCTACAATATCGTCCTCTATGTCCGACATTATAAAATTTACTTTTTAGGCATATTAAAAAATTATAATTAACCTCTCGGCCCGATTAAAAAAAATTTTCTTTTTACTTGTCGGCCCGTATTTTTTTGTTTTTATTTGCGCTTGAGCACAAAGAAATTGTGGTAGCCTATTATTTAAGTATAATTATTTAAATTGTTCAACTTTGGAACGAGCATCCAAAATTTTTATTTATGTTTAGAATTGTTAAATTGTAAAATTTCTATTTAAGTGACTGAGCAATCCTGCAGAAAAATTTATTGTTTTTCTGCTATATGTCTGTCTCTTAATTCCGACAGAGTATTATTATATTTTTTTGAAAGAAACAAAAAACGCATGTATAGCCCTGCTTGTATTTTTTTGCTATGAGTCTAGTCATCTCAGTTTAATGTTTATATTTATTTCCCTTATCTAGGAATCATAGGAAATATTACTCGTCAGCAACGATTGACAAATCGTACGCAACCTAAGTCTAAAAAGGAAGTCATTTTCCTTTCTTTGCTTTTGCTTTAGTCAAGGAATTTCGTTGAAATATTTTTGCGATTTACGCTCAAATTCTCATTTACTCGGTGTTGGCTGTGTTGCCATTTATTTTATTTCATACTCGGTGAAATTCCTTGAGTACGACTTGTGCCGTCGGATCGGCTCTGTAGCCTTTGTTTTCAATTTGAGTTAAGCCAGCCTGTCGCGTGACTTTACTTAACCTTGCTATAGGCATGTATTAGTCTGCGTAGGCCAGAAATGCTGTAAACTCCGGCTCGTTGCCTTATAAAATATATATAAAATATTCTTTTTTATTTTCCTTTTGATTTTACAGCTTTCCTGACTTTATAATCAGACAAAATTTATGCACATAATAATCTTCATCGTCTTATTCTAGCATCTGAATTATTCTGAATACCTTAATGCTAAGTCTTACTTGCATAATTACGGTTACTTTTAACTTCCGTTGTCACCATTATTTTCATAACACGAAATTTATTTTATTAAAACATATTATTAAACAGTTTTATCCTCTAACTGTTGGGCGCTATCTATGACGGACAGCCGCCCTAACTTTAAAATGAGTTTACTGTTCGATTTTATAATTATTTATAATTTATTTTACACGTTGGGCGCCATCTATGACGAACATCTCTCGCCTCCGGGCGGAAACTGATTTCTTTTTGAATAACATTGCGTTTTCCGCCCCTCTTGATACGGAGGGGTCGAGAGTTGCTCGCGCACAGAAATGAGTGGGCTCCGGCTAGGCTCAGTTTGTTTGATCGCGGAGAGTGGCGGGGCCCACGAGTCCGAAGGCTATATAAGCAAGGATAGCATGCAAGAGTAATAAAGGACTCGAAATAATTTCGGGTCACAACAGAATGATATTTGATAATCTAATATATACTTATTTATTTCTAAGATACTTAAAACAAATATTTACAATGATGTACAAGAAAAGTAGCCATACTGGCTCATCACGGAAACGGGAAAGCGCGTAGTCGCCTCGCGACTCGAACAAATAATTTACTCCGGAACTCGCCGGCTCGAGATCGAGAGTTTAGAGAGAGAAAAGATAAGCTTGCCGAACATGTCGGCCCATCGCGGCTCGGGTTCGGCGGCATTCGCATACTATAATTAATATGTACTCACTCGTCCACCAATCATCCCTTCACACTTACGGACAAATTCGCCTCGCGTTTTCCCAGCTGCGGCGCCTCGAATCGGCCCCCTTACAGGTGCTTCCGCGCTCGCGGCTCTCATTCTCCCCTGCGCGTAGATTCGCGACGTCGGCCGGCCTCGGTGACAAACGGTAGACGAATCCCTCTCTCCTCTCTTTCGCGCCTCGCGCGTCCCTTCGGCAGTCGGCTCCTTGCTCCCCTCTCCTATTCTCTTTCCCTCTTTCTCTCTAGCGGCACGCTGGGATGCCGCGTTGCCGAAATTCGTAGGCCGCGCGCGGTTACTTCTGCCCGCTTGTGTGCATGTATGTGTGTGTGCGAGCGCTGCGTCTCCCGACGCCTCGTTGCCTGTTCGCATCCTCGCTCGCGGGCGTGGGCTAATTTGCCCCGTTACAGTCTATTTGGACTTGTAACAGAGGATGATGTAGAAAACATCAATCGCAACATAGATAAACTCTACCAAGATCAAAACAAAATGATTCAATTAATAGACCAAAAAACTCACATCGTATCAGCCGGATTTGAAGAGCCGGATTAGAACAAGTATTCGCAGAGAAACTGACCACTCTACTAAAAGAAGACGAGGAGTTAAAATATATTTTAGAACTAACTAGCTACCTCAGGAGCGTAGAATCGAAACTAAACCACGAGATCGGGAGTAACGAAAATCTTCTGGTTACACTAAGAGAAAGAATTCCTTGTGGAAAATAAATCATTCATTTGTCGCAGTGCGAGTTGATAGTATTTGTGGCAAATGACAATTTCTTAACAATAAAGTAATAATTCTTAACTATTAAGAACTTGTTCCTTTGAGAAAAAGCATCAAAATTTCTTTCGAAGAAGTACACATTTCCTAACAGTTACAGAATATGACGTTAAATGAAAATCAAGTAAAAAAAATGATTGTATAATAAATATATTATAAGTAGAATATTCACGATCAGTTGAATAAAATATAACTCTGTGAATATTGATCGCATTTTGTCAAGAAAGTTACGCATTCACGAGCCGGTTCACTTTTGGGAGTCCCGATACAACCAACCGTTACTATGACTATACGGCATCTCGCGGCCGGCACGTGTTTTTCCCGGATTCAAAACTCACGTCCCAAAAAAATTGGAAAATACCCGGTTGCCAGCCAAATATAAAAAATAATTAATGAAAAGCTAAAATGAGTGTATTTTTGTATGCATATATATGCGTATTTTTGTTATTTTTTATGTATCATAACATATATTTTTGTCAATAACTATGATAATTAATGCTAAATCATTTTTATGAAAATTGCGTGGGTTATTAGAAAAAATATATATGTGCGCCCACGGGGCCCCCGTAGATACGGGTCTACGCGGCGGAGCCACCTTAATTAATAAGTTATTTTTGTAAATTTTTATTACACTTTACATTGTATACCATGAAAGTAAAAATAATTATCGGCAAGTTTATACCATCAATGGCAATCTCCATATGTATGCAAAAAATATAGAAAGTATATCTTATAATTTAGTGTATTTATTTATAGTTCTATTAATAAGGAATAAAAACATTAATTCCTTATTACAATCAAAATTAAATATTAGTCATTGATATCTTAAATGTTAGTGATTAAATTCTTAACTATTAAGAACTAACGTGTTCAACGTCCAATACAAAATTGAAATCACCGAAAACTTAACTGTTAAAAAATATTCACTTGCCCGTATTCAAATCCATAATTCTTAACAGTTAAGAAATATGCTTTGCCGCAAGGATTTCTTTCTCTGAGTGTATTCTAAGATTGTTGAAGGAAGGCAAGGTACACCCTGAATTACTAAAAACGGAAATCATCCATCAAATAACCATGGACATAAGAAGAATCACAGTAGACTTAGACTTCCCCATTCCCTCGGAGCACATACGAGCTGAAGAAATCATTAAGATGTCAAAAGTTGACGCAATACACCACAATGGGAGAATCATCGCGGTATTACACTTACCTTTAGTAGAAAGGATACCGTATCATTTGTACAAGTTACACCCACTTGCTGTACCACAAAAACACAATAACAAATTTTCCGGTCTGACATATATACAATCATAAAAATAATTTTTAGCATTAAGTGCTGATGAGAAACGATTTTTAAAGCTTGACCATGATACTCTAAATGCATGTATTAAAACACACAATGCATATATATGCCCATCAGGAGGACCCCTCAAAGAAGTGTCAACACCAGAAGACTGTGAAGTCACAATGTTGTTAAACTCAAGCATTGAAGGACTAAAAACATGTGATGTACGGTACAAATACGATCCTGCAGCCCACTGGAACTATTTAAGCGTAGATGGATCATGTCTGTACTCGACGGTAAAAGAAGAACTTCTAAGAATAACATATTCAGGTGAAGCAGATCAAACAGTAAAAATAAACGGCGCGGGAATTGTAAGACTGGCTACAGGTTACGTAGGAAGAACCAAAGAAGTGGCACTAATCAATGAGGAAAACAAGAGAATAAAGCAACAGTACATTTACAAACCTGAAATAAATTTAGAAATAAATTAAATCTTCCCAAAGTTAAAAGGAACAGAAGGAATTTTGAACTTCTCTATAAACACCAAATCAAAAGAAGTAACTTTCTGGAAAGACAAAGGACAATCATTGCACCAAATAATGGACCAAATGAACAAAATAGTAGAACACAAAAGAGAGACTAATCGTACTAATACCCTAATGTACGGGGGTGAACACTTCAAGTTACGCTTATTCTTATAATAACAACAATAATCATAAGCATTAAAAATAACATAAGATTTTATGTTTCAAAAGGTGGCAGCACGAATACTCATTACCCATACACGCTACTGTGCAACCCTAAACACACCCCGAAACCATAACAATAGAACCCAACACAAGTAAAGATACTAATGGCGTATCCAACCAATCCAAAACACCGAAACGAACATTATCATTCCTAGCATCTGGACGGATTAAATCAAATAAAGAAGAAATCGAACTATAATATACGGTTTCAAATCCATTTTTACCGCATTAACTAACCATACACTATGTACATGGAAACAACTCAATTAACCAAAACACTACAACGTAACAATCAACACATTAAAATCATTTTTAGGATGGACCAAGGCAAATCATGAACTCAAGACCCATTGCTGTTACTGTGTTTTTTGACAAAAGCATCCCATTATCGGACATCATTGCTTCCTTTGAAAAAGTAGAAACGCCAACTACAGTGGAAATCAAACACAACAGCATGGACCCAACTACCAATAAAATTATAATCAGTTTCAAAACTGAAGAAGAAGCCAGAAAAGCAACCAAACTGAATGGTTTACCTACAACATCAATAACGAAAAGAGTACAACGACCCAAACACGACCAAAGAACCTTAGAACGTCCAAGGACTCAAAATCATCATGATCTAATAACCATGAATCTACGATACTATCACGGAACCATAAAATCACAAGTTTATCTGAATAAGTCAGATAGTTTAAAGAATGATAAAACACGGCTATTCTGTACTCTACCATGGACCGGTACTGATAGGGAAAAAGATGAAATTTTTTTTAGGCACTTCGCAGAATTCGGACCAATGATATATTATGAGACTGTAAGAGACAAAAAACAGAGATTGTCCTTTGGATATGTACAATATTTCAATATCCAAGATGCGGAGAAAGCAATTCATGGATCCAACCCGGACTACAAGGCGACCTATGCGGAACCAAGGAAAAGTTCCAAATATAGCATACAGGGACCTACCACCAAATTCCATGAATTCTGCGAAGAAACAATACCAATAGAACTTTACCACCTACATGAGCAAACTTGCAAAAAGAAAGCCGCACGGGTCGATAACACCAGAAAAATAACGAAGGACACTAAAATAACGCAACATGATCAAAAAGAAAGAAAAACGGACCCAGACCTAAAAGGACTATTAGATGAAAACATCAAGAGAACCAAAATAGAACATACAAGTTCCGAAGTAATCATGGACCAAGATAAACAACATTTCGCACCAAATGGACCAAACTAACACAACATAACCTATTTTCTTTCAGAATGGACCATCAACATTACCAAATCACTTCGGTGACTCTACTAGAAGACCAACTGAGTACTGTAGTACTGGAGTACCAACCGCTTAATGGTCATAGAAGATGTAACAGCTTATGTGAAAAGCTTTGGCACCAGCAACAATTTAAAAAAGTGTCCGACAAGAAGGACCAAATCTTAAAATAGGACGTCTAACTATCCAATACAGACAGTTCTTTCTCAGAAGAACAAGGACCAATACATCTGCACCCACCAATCGCAAGACCTCTGAGTCAGATAACTTGCACCGCATGAGTAGGCCAGAGTCAAACCAAATCCAGGTATATATCCAAGGGAATGTGAATACAGCGAAACAATTGTTTAAAATCATTGGACCATGCACAATCACCATGGAGGACACAGGACCAAATGACCAAATGCTAAAAATAGAATACCAGATTCATATTCATGCAGAAAAAGCCATGATTTTCCAAGAACACATACAAAACAAAAACAACGAAATGACCAGCCAAGAAACAACACAAGAAGGACCAGATGCTGAAAAGGTGCGACCCAGCGCAGGACCGTTATTGATGCCAGATTTAATAACCGGGCGTTTAGATGACACGGAGAAGAAGAGACTATGTGTTCTGATACCCATAGGAAAACCGCGAGAAGTATTTGAAGAGGACTTCATAGATTGCGGAAGGTTGGACCACGTCACCCGTGTTCGAATGAAAGGACAGGAAAACAACAAGCGTTTTCTAAGATATATGGCATATATACAGTATTTTAATGAAGAAGATGCGACCAATGCCATGGACAACTGCTCGGAAGAATATCGTCCAAAATGGGCAACAGTAAGACAAAACAGTAAGAACATGCTTAAGCACAGGAAATACCATGAACCTTGCGGTATGGACATAGACCTAAGGAATGAATAGGACCACGTTAGTATATGTAGGAAGCAAATGCATAGGATGTACAAAAAACACCACTTCTGTGGAAGTTGGTTATAGCATGAAGATTGGGACCAGCACATAACGAAATGCAATTACAACATGCACTATTTCTGCGGAAGGTACATACGAAGTAAAGATTGGAGCCAACACTTAGAAAACTGTAGTTACAAAAAATTTTACCACAATACCATAAAACACAAACAAAGCAAAAAGAATAACTATGAGAAAAGAAACAAAGACCACTCTAATCCACCAGCACCAAGCACCACGGAACTCAAATCTCTACTACGGCCGTACGAAGAACTACCAGAAGAAGTACGAGACTTAATCATCAGCATTTATGACATACACCTATCACGAGCAGAAGTCGTGAGAGAATCATCGCCAAGCATACTAGATATGGACCAGATAGATTTTGAAAACCTCGACAATATTAGTTTTTAAGTAACATTAAGAATATTGGATCAATAGATTTTTAAACCTTTATAAATTTTATTTTTAATATACTATATATACACTAAAATTCTTGCACCACATTTATTGTTATGAACATGGACCACCTTAATTTTAGAATAATACATATCAATATTATAAATGATAAGACATTGTGCACAAAACTCAAACGTCACAAATTTTCTTAATCAAGTCTATGTAAGAAAAAAAAATCAATGATTTGATTCGGGGTTTAACAAAAGGAAAGAAACATAACACAACCTCAACAAAATTCCGTCCTAAACAGAGAAATACATAAGGGAGAGAGAAAGTTACAGCAAGGGTACCAAGTGTCTAATCATGTCACAATGAAATTCGAGTTCCGACGATCCGAATCTTGCGGAGATATTCCAAACAAATGTCGACCGAACCATTTAGCGACGAAAAACGAACTGGCTGGGACCTAAACACAAGTTCGAACCACGTGAATCCAAATCTTTTGAAGGCATCTACACAATGTTTACCGGATTATTTGACGACGGAGGACGAACCCATGTTCAAAAGATTGAATGAGAAAAATAACCAAATCTCTCAAAAATGCCTCTGAAATTTCTTAATAACATCCATCAACAACTAATATTCACAAAAAGTTATTTTCTTTTCTTTCATACCAAACTTCAGATCAAATTAAAACTAATAATAAAAATTTTCTCGCATAAACTTACGTAATACCAAAAAGACGAAACCGGACCATAGACACGAACACACTAACAAATATTGATATGTTATTATATAGCGATACGCGAAGTTCGCCGAGAACGACGAAACTATTTAAGTAAGGGGGGATGTTAAGTGACGGAAGTTGTACTAGAATAATTAAATTAATATATTGAATACACATACACAACTTCCATCATTTAGTTTTCCCCATGTATTGGTCGAGGTCACAAACTGCTCCGGTTACTTGTTTATTTAGAGTAGTCATGCTCCTCACCAAAGTTAACTCAAAGAGTAACCAAGTTAACAAGCATAAATAAAATATATTAAGAAAAACAAAAAAACAAGATAAGAAATCTTTTCTTTTTCATTTAATCGCCCGAAGAGTGTAGACAATAATAATATTAAGGAGTTAAACAAAAAGTTTAATCGCCCCACGTGCGCGCAAGGCCCGAGCCTGTACAGGACGGCTGGATAAGACCTTCCCCCCCCCCTCCCCCCGGCTTTAATAAAATTATTCCGTTAAGAAACAATACGTTCCTTAACATTTCATAATTAATCTGTGTTGTAAAATTGTTTTATTAATTGTATTGGTGCTATATTGTAAAGTAGTTGAAAATTTTTGGAAAATATGATAGCTTTAGAGAAATTTAAAAGTTATCTAACATTTGCATAAATAATCTATGTTGTAAAATTGATTTTTATTAATTGTAATTGCTCTATATTGTAAAATAGTTGAAAATTTTCAAAAATATGTAATAGCTTTTAAGAAATTTAAAAGTTATTTAATATTTGCATAAATATTTACCCTTGTCCTTTAAATTTATTTGGTTTGTAGTACTAATGGTTCTGCGCTTATGATGCGATTGTTTAAATTTAGTTTGTTGTAATTTGTTTATTTTCGTCTATGGTCCCTTAAATCATTAATCTATTTAATAATTATCTTTATTTATGCCTTAATTTATTATTTATTGTCTAATTTTGCATTAATATATGTATATGCACATATGTGGTCGCATATGTATGTGTGACTTTTAGCTATGTCTATGAAAGTTCTTTTTACTGGACGCATACGCCATCTCTTGATCTAGATTTATACTTTCGATCGAGTGTTGGATCGTTGGAGTTATCGATACACGGGTCAGGAGGTGCTGCCACTGGCGTTAGCTTTAGAGAAATTTAAAAGTTATCTAACATTTGCATAGATAATCTATGTAGTAAAATTGATTTTTATTAATCGTATTGACGCTATCTAGTAAAGTAGTTGAAAGTTTTTGAAAATATATGATAGCTTTTGAGAAATTTAAAGTTTATCTTAGGTTTCAATGAATAATCTGTAATGTAAAATTGATTTTTATTAATTATATTGGCCTTATATTGTAAAATAGTTGAAAGTTTTTGAAAATATGCGATAGCTTTTGAGAAATTTAAAAGTTATCTAACATTTGCATAAATAATTTATGTTGTAAAATTGATTTTTATTAATTGTATTAGCGCTATATTGTAAAGTAGTTGAAAGTTTTTGAAAATATATAATAGCTTTAGAGAAACTTAAAACTTATCTAACATTTGTATAAATAATCTATGTTGTAAAATGTACTTTTATTAATTGTATTGGCGATATCTAGTAAAGTAGTCGAAAGCTTTTGAAAATATATGATAGCTTTCGAGAAATTTAAAAGTAGTCTTAGATCTACATAAATAATCTATATTCAAAAATTAATTTTGAAAAGCGTAAAAATTTTCCGAAAAATAGAAAATTCTTTTTTTGTTCTAGCTTTTGCGAGTGAAATTTAAAACAATAAGTATGGTTTGTAAGTTTTATCTTGTTATAAATGCAATGCGTATAGACTTGGAGAACAAATTTTCAGAATAAAATTAAAAAATATAATATTTTGTTTGTGCAACTAAAATTTAAAACAATAGGTGTGGTTTGTAAAAAAAACCTTTCAAATTTTATCGTGTTATAAAAGGAATCCATATGGGCTTAGAAAAAAAATTCTTTAAAAATAAAAATTCAACAATATCTTGCGTTTGGTTTGCGCGAGTAAGATTAAAACAATCTATGTGGTATGTAAAAAAAAAATTCATGATTTTATTTATTTTATAGGAAAATTTTTTTTAGATTAAAATTATTAAAATAGTTGTATTTTGTTTGTGCAAGTAAAATTTAAAACAATAGGTGTGGTTTGTAAAACTATTTTCAAAATTTTATCGTGTAATAAAAGTAATGCGTATTTACTTGAAAAATTTCGTGAAAAATATCATCAAATTATGAAAAAGAATTTTTAACATTGTGTTTGGCTTGTGCAATTATCATAACTTTGCTTGTCTATATTCTTAGTATTTATTATTTATTTATGCGTTTAATATGTTCCATATGTCTATTGTATATATTTATTTATTTATTATATGTATATATATATATATATATATATATATATATATATATATATATATATATATATATATATATATCTTTATGTACATATTTCCAATATATTATCGTGCATCACGTTAGGCGTGTTGAGTCAGGGACGGAATAATCGCTGCGAGATAAGCAAGACTCTCGCAGGGAAGTATTGTTTACTTATTTTGGTGCGCGTTATGTTAGGTATCGAGTATTCATTATTTATTTCAATTAATTGGATAAATAATTAAAATAATTTAATTAATTCCATATTAGATGTATTTTCTCTGGTGTGTTTTATTTGTTTGTTGTTTGTTTTGTGCGCATTTGTATTCAAGGTGATTAAATTTTGTTTCTCCGTGGTATTTTTATATTTTTAGGTTCGTATACTGGTTATGAATTCTTTCGAATGTTGTAAATACTGCCTTTCATATATACAGTGCGTCTCATAACTATAGAAACACCAAAAATTTTTACATTTAAATCTGTGTATTATACCTTTTCTTAAAAAACCTGTAACTTTCGAAGCAAAAAACCAAGGATAATTTTAAAAATAGCAAATAAAAGGCAATTTTATTCTCTTTAAGACGTTACCAAAATATTGTGTCTACATTAACTTATGAAAAATTCACGGACGGTTTAAATAAAAATTGAATACTAGATAAAAAATTTACATTGATTTAAATGGGTCTAAAAATTTAAAGTGTTTCTATAGTTATGAAACAACGATAACTTCTTTAATGTTGATGCGAAAGAAATATTCTAGTAATGTTTTAAAGAGAATATATTTTCCATTCATTGGCTTTTTGCAAAATTATCCTCGGATTTTTGCTTCCAAAGTTACAGGTTCTTTAAAAAAAGGTATAATATACACATTTAAACGTGAAAATTTGTGGTGTTTCTATAGTTATGACATGCACTGAATATATGGTATATATATTTATATATAAATATATATATACACACACACACACACACACATATATATATATATATAAACTAGCAAACAAAAATTATATAAACACAAAAATGGAAGCATACACTTTAAACCTAAAAGTGTAAAATATGGAAGTAAAAAGATTAAAATGCAGCTTTTAATTCATGAAGAGTATTGATTTGAAGATTTTGTTCTCTATGTGGTTTAATTTTATAATTTTACACTTTTGACAAAAATTAAAACGTACATTTTAAACTTTGTAAAGTGTAAAAAATTATTGCATCTCTTAAAAAGATTGATTCCATCAATTTACACTTTTGTGGGTTCTGCAGAAAGATTAAAATCATCTATTTACACTTTTACGGATGATTACGCTCGTAAATCTCATGACAGGAAAAAAATCAAGCTATATATATGCTGTCTAGGATGCTTAAAGCTCTCGGAGAAGATGTCTAGGTACAAAAATACAAATATTTGTTCGAGGTCATGACCCAAGAATACTTTTTCTCTCGCCCTGGTAAAAATCTTATCAAGCTAAACTCGAAAATCTCAATAACCGCAATACATTTATTCACAGACAGGCCGAACTTGTTGAATACCCTATAACCTCAAAACACGTATACGCAGATAGATCCAGCTTCAATCCTGAATGCTCCAGAACCTGCAAACATTTATAGATCGAAACAGACCTTATCGAAACAGAAATTATAAATCTACTTATTCCATAATCTCGAAACTCATATACATACATGCCAAATTTAAATCTAAACACCTTAACACTCTTAAACACAAACAGGCCAAGCTTTAGCTTAAATGCCTTGTAACCTCAAAACTCTTATACACAGACAAACCAATCTTAAATCGAAGTACCTCATAACCTCAAAATTCTTATACATGAACCGGCCGAGCTTTAACCCAAATACTCTATAACCTCAAAACTGCTATACACACACGTTTAAGCCAATCTTAAATCCAACCCAACCCTCACACACAGATAGGCAAAGCTTACACCTCAATATCCCATAACCTCCAAATTTTTATACACAAACAGGCCAAGCTTTAACCTAAAAACCCCATAACCTCAAAACTGTTATTTACAGGCAGGCCCATTTTAAATCGAAATACCCCATAATTTTCGAGCTTTAGTACAGCGATACGCTAAGCTTGAACCTGAATACCCCATAACCTCGAAATTCTTATACACAAACAGGCCAAGCTTAACGGGGTATGAGCGAAAAGTAATTTTAAACTTTAAGACCCAAATCTATTTTGTAATTGTTAATAAAGATTATTTGAAACCAGAGACAAATTTTCAGTATAGGTTGCCTTGCATTTCGAACAGATATTTAATTCTAAAGTTCGCCCGTTTAGCCCGTTTAATATGCAGAAAACGCATTTTTCGCGTTTGAAATAAAAAATTCATGCATTTGTAGGAAACTTTTCTAGATTATTAAAGTATCAAATTAATCTTTAGCTTTCCAATTTTATGTGCATACAATACAAAAATAGGGTTGCCTGGCGTTTTAGAGAGATATTTATAGAATAACGCAAAAAAGTACTGAAAACAGAGAAACACCTTAGAGGTTAGAGTCAAATCAAGGTCTATATTGATCTTTTCAGAAAGAAATAAGATAAATATGCGTTTGATATAAATATGAATATTCAAAGTTTTTTAAATATTTAATTTGTTAACATGATACATTGTCATAAACTTCTCTATTGAATAACGTTTTTTCATAAGTTACTGTTTTGACTAGCATGCCGCTCGGACCTCCTTAAACATGAAAATTGTATAACTGTTGAACACAGACAGACCATTTTGAACCTCATTACATCATAAACTTAAAACTCTTATACATTCTCACGGACACTCAAACTATTTTTAAGGCAAGAGGGTAAATTAAATAAAGTCAATAATAAGCTTTTCTAATTATTTTATTTTTTTTTAACTCCGCACTTTGAAATGTTGGGTTATTAAAATCTACAATACTTAAAATAAAATTTAAAAAATCAGTCAATTCGGGTACAAAGTTAATCTGAAAAATTAATTGAAATTTGCAGAATACTTCAAAGGCTGTTATGAAGTCGTCACCTAACTTCATTACCTGCCTCTCCGCTCGCAAATAATAAGATCCATGAGTCTTTCCAATTTCTTGGATTCTACATATTATAACTGGCTTCAACTTATTTTTAAATTTCACACCTGCTTCTAGGATGTCGTCAGTTATCTGAAAATAAATTAAAAAACCTCGTTAGATTTAATCCTAAATTCAACAAATGATTGTAATTTGTATTTTTCAACTTACTGGCAAAAAGCGGATCAAATCCGGTGTAGGCACAGTACCCATCTCGGCCAATTTTCTTTTTCGCCCTCGCTTTTTTTCCTGTAAGGGTACTTCGAAAGTTGTTTTAGTTTTAATTATTAGTTATACATTTTAGAATTTAAATTTAATTGAAATAAATACGGAATGATTTTCAAAATACCCTAATTATTAACCAAATTGATATTTATCTTTAATAGGATGCATGTGAAAGATACGAAGCTTAAGGATTACGGAAACTATATTTCTCTTCAAAACATGGAAGGCACTCTTTTTATAGAGAGCAGGAGCAAAATATAAATATGATATGCATGGCAAACACAAAAGTACATAATTACTACCCACAAATCTTTCGAGTAATAAGTTGTATCTTAGCACTATTGCTTGACAGAAAGGTAAAACTTTTGAATTCAAGCATATCTTTGTGAGAGCAGAAACAGCTGAAATTATATATAAAATATATATGATAATCATATATCGAATTTACCTTCAAACTCTTGTGCAATTATCTCTGGTATTCCCCTTTGAAGCAGATGCTCTTTCAGAATAGAAGAACTACTGCAAATGTCCTGAAGTATACAAAAACGAAGTTAATATGATAAAAATAAAGGGTTAGGTATGTTTGAAAAAATATCTCATTAATCGAAAACATTGTAAACATTAATTTAAAAAATGCAATCGTTACAACGGTTTCTTTTTTTATAAAATTTAATTTTAGTTTGATACTTACGTTTGTAAAATTGCCATTCATCATAAATTATATTTATGTCGCATAAAACAAGATTTGTCTGCGAAAACGCCATTTGCAACCGTCAACAATAATAACCTGCGAGGTGGCGCGAAGTGGCGCAATTATCCGCAAAAGTGTAAGTGGGTGATTTTAATCTTTTAGAAGAACCCTCAAACGTGTAAATTGATGGAATTAATCTTTTCAAGAAAAATGAAATCTTTTTACACTTTATACAAAGTTTAAAATGTACATTTTAATCTTTGTCAAAAGTGTGAATTGATGAATCAAACTTTTTAAGCAATGCGATAACTTTTTACACTTTACAAAGTTTAAAATGTACATTTTAATTTTTTTTAAAGTGTGAATTCATAAAATTAATCTTTTCAAGATATATGAAAATTTTTTACACTTTACAAAGTTTAAAATGTACATTTTAATTTTTGTCAAAAATGTGAAATCATAAAATTAAACCACAGTTAAAAGCTGGATTTCAATCTTTTTACTTCCAGATTTTACACTTTTGGGTTTAGAGTGTAAATATACTAACTTACAATAGAATTTTCCCGACAGAGGATGAGCACAAGACTAGAAGATGGAAAATTGCACAAAGAATATGCAACACACACACACACACACACACACACACACACACACACACACATATATATATATATATATATATATATATATATATTTTATATATAGATCTTTCAGTCTTGTGCTCATTCTCTGTCGGGAACATTTTATTATAAGTTAGTATATGTATGTATGTATGAGGCATTCTTTTTCGACGGGAGACCCCATGCTCTCCAAAATTCATTTCATCCTAAAAATCGTGCTAGGGTGCAAATGAAAGCTTAGAACCTCTACCTTCTTTACTAAATGGCATATTTTTGAAATTTTCGTTATTCTAACCTCTCTGGCCGCAAAAGCACGAAGACGTCATAGCGAGCGAGCAGTTCTCGAGTTTGACATTTGTGTAGGTGGTTGAAAAATTATTAACAAAGCTTTTCTGTATGTCTTTCAACCCTCTGAACACGAATTTCAACGTATTTATAGTTTATCACTTAAGCGTTCCTACATAACCTCAAAACATACCCCGAAACCACATATTTACGTAATTCCCAGTCGCAGATGTCATAAAAATTCAAGAACAACGCCTATTCTTATGTATTTTGTTCCGCTGAACACATATCTGTACTTATTTTCGGTTCATCACTAAAGCATTCCTACATAACCTCAAAAAACATCCCAAAATAGCAGTTATACGTAGTTTCTAATCACGGATGTTGTGAAAAAATTGTAACCAATGCCTATTCTTATGTATTTTGTTCCGCTGAACACGTATCTGTACTCATTTCTGATTCATCTTTAAGGCGTTTGTACATAACCTCTAAAAACACCGCAATATAGCAGTTATACGTAGTTTCTAATCGCAGCTGTTATGAAAAAATTAGAAACAACGCCTATTTTTATGTATTTTGTTGCGCTGAACACGTATCCGTACTTATTTCTGGTTTACCACTAAAGCATTCCTACATAACCTCCATGTTTTTTATTTGGTGTGAAGCTTCGACTCTTTTGTATTTGTGGAAACGCAGGAGCCTCATCAAATCTGTTTTTAGCCATTTAGCGATCTTGTCATGTTCTTTTTTGTTTTGAATCAGTTGGTTTACACGAGAGACTACTTCTTGCAGCCTCCCTTTTGAATACGGCTCCAACACCATCGTATGCTGCATTGCCGTGAGCAGTCGTGTGGCAGTGCCATTCAGCCTGCACACCAACGTCTGTTTCATGATTGATGAGATTGATCATTTGGAATTTATTTTTGAAATGCTGTTTAGCACCGTCAGTGAAATAAATAATTTTTTTCATGCGCCGAGTTCGTTTTATATGTGGAACTAGCATTTTCTGCACGGTATAAACAGCTGCTGTGTCATGCTTTGTGCTGTCTGATAAGAAAACTAGAGATTTGTGTTGAATTACCGAATTTTGTTTGTAGTAGTAAACCACAGGAAACACGGTTCATTGAGTGTTGTTAAAGTGGAAAGCCTGTGACGCCTCCTGAACTTCGTATTTGTAATTTTCAGAGAAGTCTAACAAAGCTAGCACTACACCTTCATCAAGATTCTTTTTTTATCTTCGAAGAACTGAGACTGTTGTTTTGCTATGAAGCTATGAGGTTTTAAAAGAACTAATTTATCGCCTAATTCATTAATGAAATCATCTGTAGAAAGAATTTGCGTTAGTAACGTCGATCGATCTGTCCCAGTCCAGGCACTAAATTGCACTTGATGAATAGCTCTTTCTTCCAATAATTGTTGAAGGAATTACAATAAGCTTAGAACACTTGGACATCTGCTACAGTTGCTTAAAAGACACTGATCGTTGGGATGGTTACAAGTAATTGCTTGTAGGCATTCTTTATAGTCAGTTATTGGATTTGTTGAATCTTTAGTGAGCTTTTTTATGTTAATTGCATCCAATAATAATTCACAATTCTTATGAATCGTGCAAACACAAACGCAATGTGTTCCACTGGCACCTGGAAGAACACAATGTTTTAGACGAAGCTGAGCAAATTTGCTGAAGCTTACAGTAGAGTCAGCACGATTTTCTTTGTATGTTATATAAAGTGTTTTCAAATCCATTAACATAAGGCGCTTCTGCATCAAATAACGACCTTCTAAGCTTTTCACCGAAATAACATCTTTTTTGCCAGGCATTATTCTGCTATTCGCATCATCTTCGTAAAAATCAATAACTTTTCTTACAATATCTTCGGGCAATTCCCGACCTGATTTTGCAATAGTAGTTTCTAGAATACCTTTTAAAGCTCTAAGTTCTTTAGACTTCTGGGCTAGCTGCCAACTGCATCCGAATTAATTTGCAATTTTATTTGCAGACCATGTTTGTATAATTGTCAGGATACTCAACTTTTGTGGATCCTTAGTTGATAAGCTTGCAAATTTTTCTTTTAATCCATTTAGCATTTCTTACAATTCAATTCACCTTTTTGACCGAACATCAGCCTCAGTTAAAAGTGGTGGAGCAATATCAGGATTAGAGCAATCAATACCTATACCAATCGAAAAACTCATATCAATATCAATTTGACTATCGTCCAGTACATTTTGAGATGACTCAGAATTTATTATCTTAATATCATTACTATTGCGGTGCCTGCATTCCCGATAAATTTGAGCACTTGTAGGAAAAGAGGGAAACTTTCGCTTCAGAGGTTTAGAGAGAAACCTCAAATCTTTCTCCTTGTTACCAGAAACACCTAAATCATTATAGGGGTTGCAGCATCCATCACCATGCACCAACTTTGATTCTGACATATCGAAAATGACAAGCTAAGATTAAGTGATTACTGGAAAGAAATATTTCGTTTAAGAGACGAACTGCTTGTTGCTATTAGTTCTGAAAAGAACTAAGAAGTACTATTCTGGCAAAGAACTGTTTGTAAGTACTAGTACTAAAAAGTACTGTTTGTGAGTACTAGTTCTAAAAAGTACTGTTTGTGAATGTTAGCTCTAAAAAGAGCTGTTTTGGGGGAATAGTTCTGAAAAGAACTGTTGGTAAGTATTAGCTCCGAAAAGAAATGTTTAAAGAAAATGCCCGTAACGCCCTGAAAAAAATGTTGAAAGAAGCTCTAGCAGAACTGTTGAGAGTGATCCTGAAAATAACTGTTAAGAGTTATTCTGAAAATAAGTCTTAAGAGTAGCCCTGAAAAAAAATGCCGATGAATTCGCTCTAATTATCCTGAAAAGGACTGTTAAAAAACTCAGATGGAAATAAGCACCAAAAACAAATTAAATAAATAGTCGCAGTAACCAGATACGGTAAAGCGAATTTCAAGTCTTGTATTTACCATCTTCCTGAAACAACTCTGTTGCGTTTAGTTATGCACCACCTAGCGACGATAATTTGAAGTAAATATTATATCATGAGTCGAACAGAAAAATTAAAATAATGTGATACTACACAAGTTTGAAAATCAACCTATTTACACCAAACTTGGTATACGGGGGTTTTTGAGGTCGCTGATAACGAAACCGACCCTACGAAACCGAGGTCAGGTTTGCAAAATTCAAGATGGCGAATCTAAGATGGCGGACAAATTTTTTGAAAATTAACCGATTTACACCAAACTCGGTATACGGGGGTTTTCGTGGTCGATGATTACGAACCCAAGGCCAGGTTTACAAAATTAAAAATGGTGGATTCAAGATGGCTGACGAATTTTTTTAATATCAACCGATTTACATCAAACTTGGTTTACGGGGGTTTTCGTGGTCGATGAATACGAACCCAAGGTCAGGTTTACAAAATTGAAAATGGTGGATCCAAGATGTCTGACGAATTTTTTTAATATCAACCGATTTAGTCCAAAATTGGTATAAGGGGGTCTTTGATGTCATTGATTTAAAATCATTTGTTACTTATCAGAAGTTACTCTGACGCTACAACTGTTACGAAACTTGTATATTAGACAAAATAAAATAGATAATGTATTTTACATTTCTGTTTTAAATCAACTTTGTTCTGAAACTTTTACCACCTTTACGGTCGGAATATACGAGGTCAGTCCCAAAAGTATCCGACCTACGTTCATATCTTCGCGCGGAAAGACTCAGGCGACCTCTGGAGGGTACGAACGTCACCAGCAACTCCTAACCTTCTCATCAGTAGCCTGAAATACCGATGAAACGCCTTAGTTCCCGCGCAGCGTGTATTTGTTTACAACGACTTTTTTGCATTCGTCGCAATTTGCTTATTGCTAAAAATGGCAGAACGAACCAAACAGCGAATTTGCATAAAATTTTGCTTTAATCTCGGTAAAAGTTGTGCGGAAACTATTGAAATGTTGCAAAAGGCCTTTAAAGATGAGTGTATGGGCAAAACACAAATAAAAGAGTGGTATAGGCGATTCAAAAGTGGCGCACATCTGTTAACAGAGGGTTGAAATACATACAGAAAGGTTTTGTTAATAATTTTTCAACCACCTACACAAATGTCAAACTCGAGAACTGCTTGCTCGCTATGACCTCTTCGTGCTGTTTCGGCCAGAGAGGTTAGAATAACGAAAATTTCAAAAATATGCCATTTAGTAAAAAAGGTAGAGGTTCTAAGCTTTCATTTGCACCCTAGCATGATTTTTTAGGATGAAATGAATTTTGGAGAGCATGGGGTCTCCCGTCCAGAAAGAATGCCCCATATATATATAATAAAAAAATAGAGACTCAAAAGGAGTCTCGAAATAAGTAGAATTACGTATAAAAACAAAATATTCTAATGAAGAAGTCACTATCCAACTGGGTATAACAATAGATATACACGTTCGAACAAAAAAAGAACATGAAATAAATTGCACATATATAAATATATATGTACATATTAAAACGTAAACCGAACAACAGAATAAATTAGGGTAATTAATGTAATGCAGCATGAATCAGAATGGCACAAATTTCATTGATAATAACTACTAATAATACTAAACATCGACAAAGAAATAATAACCAATATTTACACTACTCTTGGGCTGAGTGGTAGACTTTGGACAAGTTTGTCGATGCTTAGTCATGTTAGAGATTAGCAGGGTCCGGTGACAAACCCTGCTAACCTTGGTGAGACGTTTTGGTGCACCGGGGATATGAAACTCACGCATATGCTTGGGCAATTGAGGGCTAGCAACTGCTAGCCACAAAATTCACAGACAGCCGTGGGACGATCTGGAGCATCATCGGAATGATAACTAAGGACATGCTTCCGAAGATTGAAAGCATTTGAAAATGACTTGTGGCAAACAGCGCAGATGTCCTTCCGTGCTCCGTAAAGAGTTGTTCATTGGCACTAATATACGGGCAATTGGGAACGTCGGACTCGAACAATACCCGAGGATATTCGATCACGACGTCGTAAAAGCTCTGGTTAGGCGGAACATACTTTACAGCATTACGAGCACAGCGACAACTAACGAAAGTGTGCTCCATTGTTGCACGCCAGGTTGATGAAGGAGACAGGACGAGAGCGGCTGAGCATTGTTAAGGATCCAAGACGTAGACTGCTTTTCTCGGCTTCTCGTAGAAGAGCGACCGAGCCGCTCTGCAGGTACCCGAGGTGTAGACTGTTTGGTTTTCGTCCCTCGATTTAGGCAGAGGAGAAGAGTAGTCGAGCGCTCTGCAACTACCCGAGGTGTAGACTGTTCGTAACTTCGCGAGGCGGCGCGAAAATTCAAAACTCAGTAATTTTAGCTGTGCGAAAGAGCATAGTATTGGGCGTATAACATTATCAGGTTCCATGCCGTACTTCCGATGTTAACAACCTCTGAAACTCAAATTGCAAAATTGACTACCTGATGGCACACACCAGGACCCACGTACACCAGGTTACCTGACTACTGTTTAATCATCTCAAAACGTATGCGACATTTCGCTAGATAGCGCGGTGTGACACACATATTTTTGTGGTGTAGCGCAGCCACGATCCCAAGCCGATATGTCTTGGCCCCCCTTCGCAGTTATTTAATGTGCCGACGGAGTTTTCTGCGAAGCCTATTCAAATCAAAAGGGTGCAGGAATAACCACAACTTACAAACATTCTTGGTGTCCCAATGCATTACATTGGAGCTATTTAAAAAGCCATCATCATCATGGATATCCTTAAATTATCGGTGCCCAGCGAAATAGAAGGTGGGGATATTTACCCCGACCGATGGCTCCAGCGAGGGGTTACTCGCGGGATACACATTCAAGGGCGCCGAATTAAACACCCCAATCACCCCTAAAGAGCTGTTTGATAAATTCATACCGTAAATAGGCTTGAATTTATTCTTATCGATACCCGCAAGAGTTTCCGAAATAAACCCCTCTAGGTCCCCAACAGTACGGAAAAGACGCGATGGATTGTGATTACCCTGGAAACAGAAAAGGAAAAGATTAAAACATATTAGGAAAAAAGAGGAATTTTACATTACCTCCATCAAATCTAAAAGTTCGGCTGTCGTTGGCAAGCAAGCCAGGTCGGATTTCATAGCTTCGCAGCCGCATATGAGTAAATTCTTGGCCTTTGATCAACATCGACTGCAGCATCATCAGCACATTCGGCGCATTAGGAGATAAGACATCTCAAAACAAACTAGCACACGAAAATTATATAGACACAAAAATGGAAGCATAAATATACTAACTTACAATAAAATGTTCCCGACAGAGGAAGAACGCAAGACTGGAAGATGGAAAATTGCACAAAGAATATACTATATATATATATATATATATATATATATATATATTTAACAGAAAGGTATTTATAAAAATAATAATAATTTGTGACTGTTTAATAATATATTTTGTTTACAGGTTTTGCAATGAATCCTTCAACCAGATGTTCGGTACAACAATGTAGCTGCCTCCGCTGCAGGTCCTCGCGGGAGGCAGCGGCAACATCGGCTCCTGATGGAGAGGGAGGGGGATGTTCAGCTTCCTGGCCTTCTATCGCGTCCGGGGCTGTGTTCCTTAAGAGCACACCTCGGGCCCTTAATAGGCGTTCAACTGTCCCCCTTGGTGAGCGATCCACGGCTTCAGGAGTGCTGCCCCGAAACATAGTGGCCCTTCGCCTCTAGACGCCACCCGGTACCTCGTGAGGGTGGATCGTCGAGGCCCCGCCAAGTGGAACCGGGAGCTCCTTATCTCTACTATCCCGGATTCCCTTCAGCCCCACCCTTATGGATGAGGACCAACTCCTTTGCTCCCCATCGACAACGGACTCTGGCCCCGTTACTCGGCTTGCATGCCCTATTTTCTGTGAATATATGTTTCGACCTATATTCATATGTAAGAACTAGCGTCCCCCGTCGCGGCTTCGCCCGCGATTTGAGTGTCTGGAATTCATTTGTTAATAGAATTGATTCAATCATATAATTATGATTTTCTGTTTCATTTGTAATAATAAATCAATAAAAAATGTCTTAGTCTGAAACTTCTCTGTAAACTACGTTAGCGACGTTGCCTTTTGGAGCTAATATTACCAGATTACTGGCGGAGCCTACCTAGAACATCCCACATAAAACTGTCCGTGAGAGAAACAGTTTTCTATCAAGTCGATGCCAGCCATTTTCAATGACTGCACTTGAGATTTGTTGATGGTCATGGCAAAGCACAACTTGATTGGAAACTGTATTCTCTTAAACTCAAACGGATAGTCTGATGGGATTAGAGGTATTCGCGGAATAAGAACTGATTCCCCGCGAGCACTTCCAGTGATTATTGTAGCTTCTATAACATTTTTACGAAGAGTTTTTATTTGTAGTCTAGTTCCGTTACACAATTTAGGAGGACAAAGATTTCTCAGCAACATTATAGGCGCTCCAACTTTGAGGTTCAATCTATAAGGTGGAAACACGGGTGGAATCAAACTATTTAAAAATTCAACAGGGTAGTGGACAGCATCATCGGTTTCAATAACAGAATCAAATGATTTATATTCAGCAATCTGTTCTTTAAAAGCATTCAAGAGTAGCTCATTAATGGTAGCTGCTTTATCATTTTTTGGCGTTAAAATAGCTCGCTCGCACAACCAATCTATGGGTTTATCTTTTATATTATTCACATCAGGATATATCTTGGAAATACGTTCTGATAATGTGGTGACTACCGTACATAAATTTGATGGAATAACAATCTCATCTTCTACGGACGGGAAAGTTCCGTTGCCTATTTGGAGTAGTGTTTCTGCGAAAATTCCGGCAGATTCATCATTATTTAAATAAACTCTCATATTTGTGTGCAGAGAAAGTTTTTGAATATGAGGCTATAAATATGACTTCTTTATGCAAGAATTCACTTCAGCCGCACGTGTAACTCTAGGTACAACAGGCAATGTTTGCCGGAAATATCCAGCTAATAGAATAGTGACTCCCCCCATCAATCTATCATTTCCCCTTATATCTTGCAATGTTCTATTGAAAGACTCAAATCCACCTTTATGGGCCATTGTGCATTCATCCCAAACTATTAACTTACACTTTTTCAAAACTTGTGCCATATTAGCCTGTTTTGAAATGTTACAAATTGGTGTCTGGAGTTTATTTAAGTTCAAAGGTAATTTAAAAGTAGAATGAGCCGTTTTACCTCCTTGCAGCAATGTAGCTGCAATTCCTGAAGAAGCAACAGCTAAGGCTATACGGTTGTGTTTTCTTATTTTCGAAAGTAAAAGATTAATGAGGAATGTTTTACCGGTTCCTCCAGAAGCATCAAGGAAAAACATTTGACCGCTACTTTTCTCGACGCTTTCTAAAATTATTCTGTAAACGTGAGACTGTTCATCGTTCAGTAAAATTTCGCTATCAGTTATAATTTGTTCCAGAGCATTCGTATCGTAACTGATTTCTCGAATATAGTCTCTTTTTTGTAGAGATAACTCATCTCTAGATGGCTGAGGCAGACCATATTGCTGCAGACATTGACCACCCATTGACAAGAAACTATCTTCCAGACAAACTAAGCATTTATTATAAATTTTACTCAACATTGAGTTGATGATCCCATCTTGTAAGTGAGCTTCCATTTCACGCCGAATATCTTCTGAAAGATGATCTTTGTACTTTTCCCAAAGATTTGAAGCATCAGATAAATGACAAAATAATAACATAACCGCAAACAAATTTCGCAATCTGAGCGGAGAGTCACAAAGTACTGCTTCTTCTAAAGTTGCATCCCAGTGCTTTTCGTCTTCTAATAAACCTAAGGCTTTACACGCTGCCTGAAATGTAGGTTGTACAATGCCATCAACAGTTTTCAGTTCCAAAAAAGATTTTGGACCTCGAACTTCGTGAAGCAAAAGGGGTAGATAATAACACTCAGAGTGATTAGGGTGGATGGTATATACTCTACCTAGAGCCGTATCTTTCTTTACTTCAGGCCAGTCACTGACATCATCCCCACGTTTTCTTCTTCCACATTTATTTTTCTTCCATGTGTAATAAGATGGAACTTCAACGTAAAGAAGCGTTCTTGCAAAACTATCTACCTGGCATAATTCAAAAAAATGCAAGAAGTGTAGTTTTAGGAGGATGATTTATGATATTCCTCAAGCGATTAGAATCTTTTTGATCGAAGTAGACGCGTTGACCATTTTCTAAATGAACAGCGAGGTGAAAGACTGTTGGCAATCTTTCATGAATAGGGAAACTTAAGATTCTCCATACTGCCTCGGAACTACTGATATATCGACCACTTTCATAAATTTTAACTTCGTCTTTTTTATCTTCTATAGCGAATACATCCTAATCACTGCCTTTGGTGATATATTTACAAACATACTTTATCGATTTAACAGAGTTGCAGTATTCCACATTGATATGAGCTTCAAAAATCCGCGAAAGAACAGGATTGTATGGTACGACCCAGCGGTTATCAATGGTGATGCCATTGATTTCAACAATAAAACCACCATCTTCCGGTTTCCTACGTCGATATTTTGGGTATCCATCATCTCCTGTTTGAGTTTCTTGCAGAAATTCTTTAGGAAATTTTTTGCTTTAACAACCTTCTTTCATGCAAGGCGACCTGTTATTTAAGCTACCGCAAGGTCCGTGGATCATGTTGGCCTTGACGATTTCATAAAGAAGAGGATCTTCGGCTGGGTCTGGTATTTCTGCGCTAATAACATCATCTATCTGATCTGGAGTGAAACGTAGTTTAAGCCACAATAAAATATGTATGTGAGGTAAACCTCGCTTCTGCCATTCAACAGAATACATGTAACATTTCATTTCTCCACATAATTCACCCTTCGTTAATAATGCTATAAGCGATTTCACTTTCAAGTGGAAGACCCTAGCTATGATATCATGCCGGTCGTAAGACTTTTGGCCATGTAGTAATGCTTCTGTAATGTCGCTCCATCGGGGATTACACGTAAATGTTATAAATAAGTCCGGACGACCAAAATTGCGGACGTACGTCATAGCATCCTGGGCCTTTTCATGCATATACCGTGGTGATCCAGTAAAAGCCGATGGAAGCACTACCATCTGACCTAGTTCGGCGACATCGGTATCTTGTCTTCCAATAGCATCTTTTAGGTGCATATAATTGTCTACTCTAAGTTGCGCCTGGTTGTTCCGAATAAAGTTTAATCGTTCTGTTTCAATTTTCGCGTACATATCTACTAAGAATTGATTAAAGAGAGATCGACAGTACAGTAAATGGTTGATCTCTGTTTCTCGGATCATGATGCGGTATGAATAGAAATTCATTGCAGATACTGTTTTTTTAAAAGGTAAATTTGTTTTTGGATCGATCTGATAAACATCTACAGAGTAACCGTCCTCACCCCGGCAAAACAGTAAAGGATACTGTAAGGCATCATACGAACGATGCACCTCATTTATTTTTTGTAACGTATCATCATGACTTTGTAATACAATATCTCCTTTTTCAAACTGCTGCCCAACTATGACCAATGTAACTTCACTTGCTGCTGGAGCATTATATCGGCCACGATGAGCATTGGCTGGTTTCCTATCAGCATGAATTACAACTTCGAAGTTTTTACAATTTTGAGGTATTTTTTCGAGAGTAGTCTTCAAATCCTTTATGTAGGAGTTATAACGATGCAACATCGTCTGCAGTTGTTTTACCAGATTCTGGCGTACGTCAGGGATGTGACCAGATCTTATACGTACCTCTCTTTCATCCTCTCCAACAAAATAAATCTGTAGAAATTGAGGATTTTGTTGGGGCAAAGGTTGTAGACCACCAATTAAATGATACACTTGACCTTGTACTTTGAAAGTAGGCATAAATCCATGTTCCTTGATTTGTTTGGCTCCGAAAGATGTCATTTGGAAACAGCTATTATATTTTCTAATCCTGTCCATGAAATGTACATGGTCCGGGTGAGAGCCCATGATCAAACTGAAAAGTGGTTCGGGAAGACGCAAAGTAGGTGGCAGTTGCACTTTGCCGGCACTGCAGCACATTCCGGGTGGCTCAGTTTTATACTTTAAAGCGCCACAGTGTTTGCATCTGTGACTCATAGTGCCGATGGATACAGTTTTATCGGTTTCATATGATATCTCTGGATCGTATTTCATTCCGGAAAGAGCTTTAATCTTCCATGGAAGTAAGCGCCTTTCTGAGCGTAATCCTGGACGGCTTTGTTCATAAACACTAACAGCGGCTCTATGAACTTCCGGATGATTTTGCTGGTAAGAAGAAGCAGCGGCTCTATGAACTTCCGGATGATTTTGCTGGTAAGAAGAAGCAGCGGCTCTATGAGCTTCCGGATGATTTTGCTGGTAAGAAGAAGCAGCGGCTCTATGAGCTTCCGGATGATTTTGCTGATAAGAAGAAGCAGCGACTCTATAAAGTTATATAATAACAAGTTCATAAACTTCCGGATGATTCATCTGATATTTTTTAGCGGCTCTTTTGAGTTGATTTTTCCTTACGTTATTTGTGAATCTTGAATAATAAGGTTTCTTATTACGCTTAGCAGAACTGGATATAGGATCAGAAATTTCAATACTCTTTGCGGGATTCGGTATTTTATAAGAAATATTTTGAACAGTTGTAGCGTCATTGCAAGGTAAATAAACATCAAAATGTCCGTTTGATAAGTCTAATGTGAAACGAAGTCTCTTAATGGGACTTCCTTCTACACCGAATCTTTCATACAGATGTCCATTGCGATATACCTCAAAAGTGAAACCAAATATTTGTGCAGCAGCTACTAACTCGCATAAACTTCCATAAGTGGAATGTTTTAACATATCGATCGAGTATTCCTCAGAATTTCTATAATTATTTCCTATATCATCATGAGACATGATCGCAAAATATTGCCAATTGTTAACAATATGATCTACAATCTGAATACGAATCTCCCGAGACAAAACTTGAGTGTCGTACAGATGAAAAGATATTGCATTGAAGAGGCAAGCACCATCCGCCAACATGGGAACTACTTTATGTGGCGTCATAACGCCATTTATGCTCAATATTTCCACAATCATCGTGACAACGCAGGAAAACCGTGATATTACTCACAATAGGCTAGAGTTCTCAGTTCTTCACTCCTAATGCCTTTTCAAGGCTTCATCGCCTCTATATATAATGAGACTCGATTATTTCTCTTGTGGTTGAAGCTCAGCGTAGCCATCTAGCGGCTCTTTATCGGTATTACATACTTTAAAATTCATGAGAGATATCAACACTGCACGTTCCCTTCGTATTATCATTTCGAAAGTTACGACACGGAAACAGTCTCGTTCTGTTATACTGAAATTTTTTTCTCTGCGAAAATTTAGTAAGAAATGGAAGAAGCGTTTCAACCGTTTGCACGCACGGAGGGTGTGATTTTTTCGAATTGTTTTTTTCCTAATGTCGTACCAGATATGATGCCGCGAGAACCATCCTGAAATCTCTTTCCCCCACATAAATATAGTACAGCTGGAAAAAATGCACATTTGACGCATTTCACCCCCTGGGGGTGAAATTTAAAAAGCTAAGAAATTTCTGAGTAATGATATTCCAGATATAATGCCGCAATAACCATCCTGAAATCTGTTTCCCCGCAGAAATATAGTGAAAAAACGAAAAATGCATATTCGACGCATTTCACCCCCTGGGGGTAAAATTCCGAAAAACCCAGAAATTGCTTTTTTCCTGATGTTATTCCAAACTTTTTGCCGCGAGAACCGTCTCGAAATCTCCTTTTCCTGCAGAAATATAGTAAAAAATCGAAAAAACACATTTTAACCCTTTGCATCCCTTGGGGGTGGAATTTCAAAAAACCGTTTCTTAGTGAGCACCTACAATGTGGGTAGAAGGTACTCACAATTTTTCGAGTTAATCGGATGAGTGGTTTTGGCTGGGCATTGATGAATCAGTCAGTCAGTCAGTCAGGACAAGTATTTTTATATATAGATTGGTATTATTTACATTATTACTAATTACGCTATTTTTCTTATCATTACCATTTCTAACACTGTACGGTGAAAGAGTTGTGTTTTCCTAACTGGTAGGCAGGACAATTCGGTAATTTTCAATTTTACTTATAAATTCTTGATTTTTTTGTTGAATAATTTTCATAGTTTTCTCTATTTTATTTATTGCAGTTTCATAATTGTTGTTTGTAGTCTCATGTGCAATAATTTTTCCGATATCCTTTTATATTTCGAAGTTGTCGCTTTCAATTTTATTAATTTTCAATTATTATTTTAAAGTCATGATCGTATTTCTTTGCTTCACTATTGTTTTCGACTAAATTTTTCATTTCAAAATTAAATAGCTCTATATTATCTACTCTGTCTATTATTGCATTATAATTAACTTCAATCTTATTCAACAAATTGTTTGTTATATTATGAGACGTTTCGTGTAGCTGTTTGTTTTTAATTTTTAAATCATCAATTTCTTGACAAAGCACTTGATTTTCATTTAACATCTCCTCCAGCTGGGAGTGTTGTTTTAACATCTTATCCTCTATTTTCTGCATTTTGGACCCAATTGACAGTGCTAGAGTGTGTATTGCTGGTAACGAATCTAGCCTTTTAACAATTGAATCCAATCTGTTTTCAGGAGAGGTCGAATATCTAGTAAGTGCATTGTCAATGTTTCTAGATGTCGAATTGGCGTACTCCACCAGACAGTAGACTGTCGTCCCTTTTTTAAAGATAGTAGAATCTAACATGCGTATAACCGACGCATTAACATCATTTACGCTGCTGATATTACTTGATTTAAATGAATGCGATGCGTTATCACCGTGGGTGGTCTCGACGCTCCTGGCCATGACGTCGCGAGGAGATTCCCTGCTGTACTCAGCTCCCATGTTGGATGTAGGAGGGCTCAGTGACGTCACAGGAGACATAGAGGCCACTCGGAGCTGGCTGCTGGTGGAGGCGGGGCGTTGCCCTGGCAACGGAGAGAGTGAGGAGTTGGAAGGCGCAGCCTTGCTCGCTAGATTGGCTCGCGCAACTGTTACTGTCCTCTTATTGGCTGGAGTGGAAGCGGCTAACTCTTTCTCTATTGCACTCATGCTAATATTCGTCGCGCGCGGAGCTGCCGACTCGAGCGACGACTTCTTCGACTGTATACAGTCCTGGCATGCTACAGCTTTGGATTGGAGTTGTAGCGCACCTCGTTGCGCGCGTGTAAGTACTGCAAGAGGCTTGTATGCTGGATGACATGTGATATTGCAGATGCAGCACTTACGTAGTGAGTTGCTGCTCCTGGGGACCTCCCCGCAGATGGCGCAACTGTCGGCCATGGTGGCGGTGGTGACGTCGATATTCGTTCTGCGAGGGAAAAGTGTCGTTATTTGGACCGGGTTATTTGGCGAGATTTACCAATTATTAATTTATTTAAGCTTTATATGGCTGCGGTTGTATTCAGAATTTTGAGAGTGTGGTGAAGGAGTATTGGTGGTTGTGTTGTTCATTTAGGGGTTTTCATGAATTATTGTTGTTTAATTCTAGGTTAGGGTTCCAGAGGCAATCGACCTGTTCCTTTATTTCAGCTCGCATTCGGCTCAAGGTGCGTGCGTAAAGGGTCAAGGGATTCCATCTTGAAGTCCCGGCCACGTGCAAATTTATAAATTATCACTGCGGATGAAGAGAAGTTATGTTTGCGAATTAAATTGTGGGTTCGAGTAAATTTAGTAGTTTATTTTGCGAGTTAGTATTGCGTACAATTGTTGATGGTTTTATATCGCGTTAAGTTTAAATATTTACTTCATAGATACGAATTATGAAACTATATTCGTAGCTGATAAGTAACTAATTTTAAAAAACGTAATTATATAGTGCCTGTGCATGGTTACACTTGGATATATATAACTCATCCATGTTATCATTATAATTTTTCTCAGTCACAAAACGTGTTTTAAATTTAATTTTTTAGCTTTACAATTTTTCATTTGCTTTCAGATATGACAAGGGGGGGGGGGGCATGTTCATGCATTCAAAAAATACTTTTAATTTTATACTCTAATCCACGACTTGAGTAAAGGATTTCGAAATTTGCTTTCCTAGCAACTATGGCTTCCTCGAAAAGTTTCAATTCGTTAGCCTTCGCCATTTTACGGTAAAAGGACGTTACGTTTGTTTAACCCCCCTGCGCAGAAAGCCGAGTATACTCATCCAAACCTAACGTCATTTTTGTATACATTTTGTATCACAAATTTAAATCTTTACTTTGTTGGGACATCTACAACCTCTCAAATTGAAGCTAAATAGTATAGCTATTATTTAGAAAATGTTACGAATTTGCAGAAAATATTGTTGCAGACTTACATTCGATCTAGTCCATATACACGAAAATAAACTTCTGCGCAGGAGGGTTAATTCGAAGTTAGCATGACTAAGTTTAGCTCGCTTTTGCTTGCTCACTATAAAAGGCGTTTTGATATTACGAAAAGCATACAAGAGAAAAAAAAGAAATCTTAAAAATAAAACTTAATGTAGGTCAAGAAGAGAGAAACAATGAAAAACAATGAGTTCACGAAGAAAAATCACGGATATACTATTGCATAAAGTATAAAAAAAATTAATAATCGAAAGCAATAAAACTAAAATAAATTTTAGCAAACAAAAGCGAAGTAAACCAAACTAAAATTCAGTACCAATATTTCTGCATGCGTGCAGTAAGAGTACGCAAGGTAGGGAAAAGCTCAACTACTGGGTGATTTGTAGGGTCGCATTCGATAGTGTGGTATTGTTTAAATTCGATATGTACTGAGGGGTATATGTTCGATAGGTGGGATATTACTAACTCAGAATATTATGGTAAAAAACATATTTTAACGGAGGTGAATTATTGTAAGCTAGTGTTGTTTACAAAAAATATAAAATTGTATTGCAAAATTAGAGAATATTTCAGAAGTAATCAAGGGTTGATAATTAATTACAAAATGAAAAAAATTACAATTACAAAAATTACAAAATAAATTTCAAAATGATCAAAATTTTAATTTAAAGTAAAAATTAATTACCATGATAGTAGCAAATTTTACAATTCATTTAACCAGGTCCTTAAAGTAAATTAAACTTTTAGACAAAATATGTATTCAACTATACAAGGTAAATAGAAAATATTTATACTAAATATTTATTTTGAATTTTAATACAAATATTTACCACAAATAATATACTATACATGTTTCGATATCCAAGATTTTTAAACACAATATTAGAAAAAAGTTTTATACGAAATTTTATAAAAAGTGTACGTAAGTAGACTAGTTGTAACCTATTCGTAACAAACGAACACAAATTATCGAAGAAAAAACTACTGTCTAGTTCGAAGAAATTGTTATTCACTTATTTTTGATAAATTCAATTCGCAACGATTAAATCACTGTAATAGAGATTGTAGAATTGATGGAGGATAGGTGTAAAATGGTATTGATCGGAAGGTGGGAATGTATAGTACGTGGGAATTTATAGTAGTGTGCAGTGGAGAAAATAAACAATATATATTACATAATTGTGCATAACATACATAAAATATAGGAGAAATGTACGTTAAATATTAAATTATGATCATATAATAGTAATCAAAATGTTATCTTTTATTTTCGAGTGAGTGAGGTTTGTAGACTTTACCCTTACAATCAATACTACTCAGAAATGATTAATATTAATTTACTGAATTTTATGTTGTGAATATACTAATTTAGAAAAACGTAAAAAAAGTATCTATTCAACGTCTATTTAATTGAAAATAATTTCCACTGCATGTACTCATAAAATAATAATGTATTTAAATCTTATTATATTTACTCCAGTTATGTACCAGTCAAGTACCGGCCATCACTCTGCAAATTTAAGAAAGTGATGCGCACATACTTACGTACCCATAGTAATATAACACTAAGTAGTCTGTAAAAATAGCGTCCTTTGTTGTGCAATTATTTATTTATTTGTTAGCTCTGTGTTCCGGTGTGATTGTATTTGTAAGTATGAATGAACACGTGACTGTATGAAAGTATGCACGATTTTATTGTAAACCTGACGAGCTACGTGAGATTATTTTCTTTTTTATATACATAACAATGTTATCCACTTCTTATTGTTTTATAATGTATGTGCGTATTTATAAGCTTGAATGATCCTGTGTATGTATAAAAAGGATGTATAAATAAGTATGATATATTTCATAATTGACGTGATAGATAAATATTGTGCAAAAATTTGTTATTATAAGACTGACGATCAATATGTGATATTGTATATAATAATACTGACTGAAATGTAATTATAATGTAAAATGAATTGTACATATGTATGTTATTTTTTGTTTTAAGGGAAAATAAAATGTTATATATCTATATATCTATTGCTAATCAAATTTATTATTTCTGTAAATATTTTGAATTCAAAAACAAAATTTTATTTGTTACACTTTTATTCAAAATCGTTACACAAATAAATTAACAATTGAGTCAAAAAAGATTTTTAAACCCAATATTAATAAAAAAATGTTGAAGTAGATTATAGAGTCTACACTGTACCTAATGAACACGTGCTGCCAAAAAATTATTTTTCAACTACCTTCTAGAATTTTCGTTTTGATAGTACACAAAAGTTTCGAGTCTGTTGATAGTTACAAAGAATTTTATTTAAATAAATTTTCAAAATTAATACTCGAAAAAAAATGACGAAATTTCACCACGCACTCACTCACTGTTTACTATACTATATTTTGTATTTCTATAATACTAATTATTTAGGACATACGGATAAATTTGGGGATATTTTTTTCGTACTTATGCCAATTTGGAGAATGCAAAAGAATCAGCATATAATGTCCCTGCCAATTATTGATAGCGTGGGCTACTGCCTGACGTCAAAAAAAAGATGGCTGCCTGCGAGATTACCTCTTGGCGAACATACAAAAATGGCCAACTACACGCTGTCGCGGCGTTGTCGAGCCCCTCGTCGCGGCCGCGTGCATATTACTCGCGAAAATACCGACTATGTCTTACAGGTGTCACTTTATATTTAAGGGATAACACCACTCTAGAGGCCGAAAAAAGGCTTAATTTTGACAATTTATTCTGGGATTATGGGAAAAGGAATAGTATTCATATTTAGATGGTTCATTTAACACATATTGATGTATGAAAAAAAAATTTTTTATTATGATTTTTGTACAAAATGGCGGCGCTACAGCAGATCTGCGGAAAAAGATTTTTTTGAAGGTGCTCCGCGGGCGCACCAATTCCTCGAAAACCGTGAGAGCTGAAACAAAAAACAAAAAATTTTCTGAAGCTACATACTAATAGCTATCGAAGTACGTAGGATTTTTTTTTATTCCAATTTTTGTATAAACTGTGCAATTCTGAAAAAAACGTATGAATTTTCGACTAAAAAAAGAGTAGTAAATTGTTAATAAAACAAGTAATTTTCAAAATATCAAAAAACGGCTACGTACTTCGATGGAGAATATATTTGTGAAGCTACTGTAAAAATTGCAAGTCGATCCATGCAATGGTGTTGAAGCTATGAGTGCGCCCAGTTTGAAAAAACCTGTTTAGAGAAAAACGCGTTTAAAGTTTTCGGAGCATTTAAATCCTGGAAATTTTTGTATACCTCTAATCTGCGATGCCTGCACCGTACATTTGGCCATCTCTATTAATGCCTGACTCCTCCTCTTCCTTCCTGGCTGATTTTGAGGATATCCGGGCCTCTCTGGCATTGTCTGTTAGGGATCTCTCGGAAAACTTGATGCGACGCGCATCCGCCTCCACGCAAAAATTATAGCAGTTCGGTCCGATTGTCAAGCCGAAGTGTTGCATCAGCTTCATGACACTTGAAAGGCCATCATTGTAGATACCTACAGCAATATATACTGCGGTATCGAGCACGTGTTTGTCACTAGAGAAAGATTTTGGAGCCATAGACCAGACAGTCGCATTGAAACTTTCGTTGCTATTTTGTGTGATGCCGCCTAAGCAACGCGTAAGTAGATCGTCACTGCTTAACTCTTTATAAATTGGCGAAATCGCTTTATAAACTTCTTCAAAGAGAGGTGGTTTATGTACAAAATCTTCTCCAGTAGCTTGAGCCTTTTGCCAAGAGCACCATGAAGTTTCTTCGCGCGGGCATCTTTCGAGTCTCGGTTGATCATCAGTAGACAATTTGTGGTCCAGCGTTGCGTAGATTTCATTGCGCATTTTCTTCTCAGAATCATGATTCCTACGAATTGCTAAACCATAATAAATTGCCAACTCGTCTATGAGCTTGCCAGTAAGCTTGCCTTTTCCTCTAAGTCCTTTTATTTGTTTTTTCAAATTACGGAGACGAGAACCCATCCGCTTCTGCACATGATCGATACATTCTTTTTTTTTTACGGTGAACTTTTCGTAGGGCTCAGAATCTATGATTCCTTTGAAGGTTTTTGAATCTCCGTCGCCCACGTAATTAGCGTACTTCAAATTGTGCAAAGATTCTGAGCGCTGTAACATTTCGATGACGGCGTCCACTTCCATCTTTCCTGCGGAGCCGACGTGGTTCGCTTGGCATTCATCTTTGCGAGTTTGGCTCCACTCCTTGAACTCAATGGTGTCAGTTTTGGTTTTCCAAAATTCGCAAGCTTTGCAATATTTAGATTTCACCAGAACATCGACTACTTTGCCAGTATACCAGCCGATAAGTGAAACAAACCCGTAAAGAGATGAAAAACCACGCTTCCCCCACGAACCATCACCAGATACAGTAATGCCATTTGGATCGTCAGTTTTTTCTCGTTCTTTTTTAGCTGCAGTTTTCATACTGAGCTTACAAACAGCTTCTGCTTCAATGGCAATTTTCTTAACAACTGTATCGTAAAACGATTGAAAAATTGACCGCGAGAGATCCATGAAGGCGCAAACAAACTTTATAATGCCATTCAATCCTATTCCTAGTAATCGCATGACAAGAACAATTCTGCGATTAATATCATATCCTTTCTCAATAAATGGACAACTAGGAATAGTAATCTGATCACAGTTTTTACATGAAATCACAATTTTGAAACCCAAGCCTCGCTTTCCAGTTTCGGTGAACGTTACATCGGATTTGCATTTTTTACATACAAGAGCTTGCGATATCGCGGAGAACACTGCTACAAAATTCAGAATTCGGTAACCGAAACCTTCATTTACTTCAAAATCATCGAAGTTTACATCTGATAATTTTTTAGCCGATGTACTAACGTTCTCCAGGTTTGGCTTCTCCAGCTCGTAACGATTTTGCGGCCGTCGGTTTGATATTCTCGGTCTTTTTCCACTACTCCTTCCTCCTTGGCCGGTTTTTTTGTCACAATACACGACTTTTCTCGAACTCATATTGTTTATACGAAAACTTTTACAATAACAAAACACGTTATTAATATTTGAACGAAAATGTACAGGAAGAAAATAAAGCGTCTGCACGGCGTCGCTTGGCAGCTGTACTAGTTCACACACACACACACACTTCTATTCAGTGTTAGTACACCCTGGTGGACTTCTGAGGAACCACAATTTTTTTTATCACCTAATCAGTTTCTATGTCGTCTTATTGTATCGAAGGCTACATACACACTTAATAGATCAAACAATATCATTCAACATCTGCTTTTCACTTCAGACATAATTTTTTCAAACCTTGTCTTCTATTTTTACAAAAGGAGGCCAGGATGGTAATAGAGATATACTAGGCATGCCTAGATACCTGTAGGAGATAATAAAAAATGTTCTAAAGTGCTTAAAAATCATGCAAATTCCCAAGTTTTATAGAATTCAACAGTTAAAACTTTTAAAATCAAAGGGGTATGATCTATATAAATTATAGAAAAATAATTTTTTTTTATAATGTATTCTTGATTTATATGGTGTTTATAACTAAGAAATTAAATTTTAGGCACTAATAAAGTCAAATAAAAATGTTAAACACCTTAAATTATCATTTTATTCGTACTGCGATTTCAACTCTGACAGTATAAATTATAGTTTATCATATAGGACTTTATTTGCTTTACCGATGCAGACAATTTCAAGCTTACTTCTATCAGCTGTTAAATGTTTTGTTTTGATAGTATTGGGAGTTTAAATTTACCATGCGACCTCTGGCGGGTACATAGATGTCGGCCATTTTTCATACATTGATATAGTTTCCCATGTTAAAATACGAAACATGGCGCCGATGAGTGTACCTTTTCACTATCGCCACGGCTGCCGCAGTGGTAGTTTTCTTCTTCAATAAAGAGTGGATGGAAAACGGTGTATTATCATAACAAATTCATTAAATGAGATAAGTATCAAAGTGTAATTACTAATTTGAGCATTTAAAAAATAAGGAAATGACACAGTTCTGAAAGGTTGGTCTTAAATTGTTGTATATATGAATTATTCACACTTTGTATAGCTATTTTTTTACATTATACTTATGTGATATCAATTTTTTTAGGTTATATGAGTGTAGAATGACGTATTTTATGTGGTATGCTATTTAAATGTATTCGTATACTAACAAACTATTAGTTTAACCCGCTCTTACTCAACATTATATTTTTAGATCCTGCGCGCAGCCTCCTAACCAGCCAAAAGCATGAAATTATCATTAATATGCAAGTATTATAAGATAAATGAAATAATAAGTGAATTTTCAATTTTTTTTGTTGTTTCCAGAGGTGGTAGGGTACTTCTGAAAATTGTGCAAGTGAAAAATAAATAATCTCTATAGCTTTATTTACTAGCTGGATGAATTACAAGTAATATGAGCCCTGGTAGACCTAATTTCATAAACCTATGTGCCCAGAAGGCTGCGCGCAGGAAAATAAAGGTGTTGGTCAATTATCTAAGAGATAGAATAGCGAAGGGGACTTTTTTAAGGTGAAATGTGTTGAAATAGTATACATACTTACTACCGAAAAATGTTATTTATAAAATTATTAACTTTGTATTTCTTGTTTTTTAACTAAAAATCATATTGAAGCTCTATAGGGATCATACCCCCTTAATAAATATCTAATCGTATGTTCTAAGTTTTTGAATTATTGATGAAACATTCATATTATAATTACTTTAATATTTATTTTTTTAACAATAATATCACGTCTCTCGTAAAGAAGTATTATCCTTGGAAATTTTGGGAAGAAATTTTCTCATTTTCTGGCGAAAGTCTTCAAAAGATGTTGCTCCCGATATTTTCCAGGTTCCATAAAATATCATACTACAACTTGCAACAGAATAGAATGAACCCCATTTTAATGCTCGTAAAGCTAGTTTTGTTCCTGTGTCATTATAATTATTATTTTTAACCGAACATTTATTAAACAATTTGGGACTTGTTTTTCTTAAAGCTGACAATGAGCTACTGAACCCGCTAACAAAAAAGAGGCCAGTTATTCCAGCGAGGATAATTGCACCTGAAAAATAAACAAATAAGAATATTAGTATAAGAGAAACAAACATATACATGAGACATTAAAAAATTGTTATACCTCATTCTTAATCTTAAGGTGATGCTAAACTCACCCGTCACCGACAATTACGAGAAGCCACCCTTTTCAATTAATTTGCAACTTTTAGTAAATATCTCTCTGGAACATTATTGTCATAATTAAACACAATAACTTTACATATATATATTTACTCAAAACTGAAAATTATATGAAAATAGTGGTTCCCCGTATTTGCCGGTAACACGGGGGTTTAACAATCACCTTAAGGCCAGGTTACTCCAAAAAACGTGATTTTTTTCAATATATTTTATTCATAGTACAAAACATGTTGAGTAATCAATTTTTTTTACATATGAAAGCACATATATTAAATTACTTGAAAAAAATTTTTTTTGTTCAAAATGGCGGTTTTGAAAATGGCTGCTGAAACTCGTCTGATTAGTAGATGGATGACATCATTTCTTGGAAACGAATTATCTGAAAGCAAAACACAAAACGGTTTCATGTTCTGTATCGAATTGGCTATGGCCTCAAGCAGAATGAAACATTTTCAATGAAAAAAAATAAAATGGCGGACTTTTGAAAAAATTCAAGTCCGCCATTTTGTTTTGTTTTTCATTGAAAATGTTTCATTCTGCTTGAGGCCATAGCCAATTCGATACAGAACATGAAACCGTTTTGTGTTTTGCTTTCAGATAATTCGTTTCCAAGAAATGATGTCATCCATCTACTAATCAGACGAGTTTCAGCAGCCATTTTCAAAACCGCCATTTTGAACAAAAAAAAAATTTTTTTCAAGTAATTTAATATATGTGCTTTCATATGTAAAAAAAATTGATTACTCAACATGTTTTGTACTATGAATAAAATTTATTGAAAAAATCACGTTTTTTGGAGTAACCTGGCCTTAAATATAATTTGTTAACATGTTAAGGGTGACTAATGTATGACAATTTTCAGTTTTTCTTAATTACAGTCAGACCTCGCGCACTCCCGGGCTTAAAAATACCCTCGGCTAGAGTATGTACCAGACCCAGTTTGCGGATGGCCGATCGTTCGGCAAACGATCCTCTGAGGCCTGGCCAAGAACTCTAATGAAACGCTTTTATGGTAGGGTCGACATTAAAAGCTGAGCCTGAGCCTGAGCCATGCCTTAGCCGACGGTCTTCCGACTCGCGACAAAACGTAGTCTGAGCCTTGGGCCAGGCCTCGCTATAAATATCGAATATTCATCGAGTGGGTCCGGACAGCCCTGTCTTGCCGGCTTTCGACCATTTACAAGTAAACGGCAAACTATCGTTTTAGCCAGCTAAAACCTCGAATGAAACGTTTTTATGGTCGGGCCGACATTAGAAGCTGAGATTGGGCCGTGCCTTAGCTGACGGTCGGTAAAACATCGTCTGAGCCTTGGGCCAGGCTCTACTCAGATCTCTGCGAAAGTCATTCGAGTATCGCAAAGTAACGTCTAGAGCTTGGGCCAAGCCTACTTGCCGTTAGATGAAAAAAAATTGTTATTTTTGTTGATAATACAGCAATTGAAAGAATTCAATTAGTGTTATTCTTAAGTAATTGATTATAGTAGAAATGCAAATAATTATATATATTTACACATTATTGTATTACATATTATTTATCTTGCAACTATACTTCTAATAAACGCTCTTACATTCTACATATTACGCTTGTGATCGCATGCTTTGGACCGAATACGCTCGGACGCTACATGTCAGTCGTTTGGAACCTTCCTTATATATGAACCAAGAACCATTCCATGCGCTTGCGGATTTACATTTCTTACTTTTCTTATAGGTAGCTACCTAGCGGATGCAAATGGGTTTGAATAGGATCGTCTGGTGCCTATCGCATGGCGGCTAATTTGAATTCCAAAAAGAGTGAAATTATGAAGTAAACCAAAATTTATTTTAATCTATACACAAATGCATTTTTTATGCTTTTACAGCAATGTTATAATAAATTTTTTTTTTCAAAATATGAAATATTTTTTGCATATTTGCATACCAATAAGAATACATGAACAGTTTAACAGAAAAACTAATTCAGAAATATAATATATCTATTTTTAATATTATATGTGAATAATATACTAGCATTTAATATTATACATTATAAATAAAATTTTCTTTTAATATTGTATGTCTGCGTTTCGAGGCATATTTAAAGTCACGATACAAATTCTGTCGGTTAACGAGGGAATTTTCTTTGTTCTCGCTCATTAGCCAATCAGGGTGGGCCTTTAACAATGCCACGCTTTAAACGCGCGTCGCGACGCTTCGCAAAGCGCGCTCGCTCGTCCAGTTGCTCCGCGGATCGCCTAAGAGAAGGTTGCCCCCCCCCCACCTCGCTGTAATTACATCCTGCAATAAAGTAACTTTTATTATTGCTATTAATTACACGGAATGCAATTATTTATCGACCTTGCCCAAAACATGTACATTCATATTAAATGCTTTTACGCAATATATATTATATCGTGCATTTAAATGGGATAGACTAAGTAAAATAACTCTGACCTGCGAACTCCTCGAGATAGCCCACGCTGGTTATAGCGGGCTTCCTTCATTCGTTTATCAGGGGGGTTATTCTCAAAGTGATAAGCCGTATATCACAAGCTTTGTCCAAAAAATAATTACATACGTTTTTTATGTAAATATTTTTGGACACATCTTGTGATATACGGTTTATCACTTTGAGAATAACCCCCAAACAACTCTCTCTCTCTCTTTCTCTCTCTCTCCCTCTCTCTCCCACCCTCTCCCTCTCTCTCTCATTCACCCTTCTGACATAGTATGACTCCAAATGTATGTATTTTTTGTTATTATTAAGATTTTGCTTGTTATTATTGTTTACACTACTCGATAATATACCAATAATTTATTTAATCACAAAATAATTGTTTTTAACAATTATTTTACACCTCTGTATGCTTAAAGGCTTAATTTAATATATTTTACATTTTGCTGTCATAGTATGTCAGTCGAAATAGTCCTGCTGTCATACTACGTATTAGGCTGGAATTCATAGTCGTGACTCAAACTCAATTTCAATCTCAATCTCAAATGGCAACTAAAATGGAAAAAGTTTCTTAATAGAAGTAGCACATCTTGGTTGTTTCCAAGTTCGCGGCTATGTAAAATATCATACTATATAAACTATAAAATGACCAAGATGCGCTACTCGAAGCGAGAAACGGTTTCAAGCTGAGTATCCATGTTTGAGATTGAGATTAAGATTGAGTTTGAGTCACGACTATGAATTCCAGCCTCGCTGAGTTTCGGCAAGGAGACCGTATATTATAAACTCGTAGAGGCGACAACTGCCCTGTTAGTGCTTCAACATGGCGCTGCCGTCTGCTATCTATGTTCCTTGCTGCGACGCATGGTTGTGAAGCTCAAAGCTGTGCGTGTAGAGCCGGGAGACGAGAAGAAAGAGACCGAACACAATGATTAAGCTTTGACGTAGCAATCAAGTTGAGTAACGTAAGAATTGCCGGTAGGAGGGCTCTCTCTCTCTCTCTCTCTCTCTCTCTCTCTCTCTCTCTTTCCCTTTCTCTTCTCCTTAGGCAAAAGAACTTATTTAGTAATAAATCCGTTGCAAATGGTCGTGGAAAAAAGTATACAGGAATTTTTTCTTCTTTATCGAATTCTTTATATGACAAAGTTGTTCCGAAATCAGTAATATTGTACTTTTTTTGCAAAGTTGAAAAAACTTTAATAAAACTTTATTTTATTTTATTTTAGCGCAGTATACTTTAATATAGTTTACTTTAGTATTGTATTGACATGGTTCACTAAACTATACTTATATGTGATAACATTTTAAATTACAAATATCACTGTTATTTAAATGTTTGTAAGTATCGTTACAAAGAAAACATACAGCAGTTTTTTAAGATATATTGGACTGTTTATTTAGTTTTCTATTTATTGTGAAAATTATTAATATAATGTAGGACGAGCGCATTAATTAAGAGCATGTGAAAGGGTCCCTACTCATTGCTTGCCATGCGGAAAATATTCAAAACGGTTTTCTGCCCCAGTGGAAATGACAACTCAGAAAAACTGTGAAAATCACACGTACAATGTACGTTTATATCTATTACAAACAAATATGGACATTTTTTCACACTTTGTCGCAGTTCTTTCATAGTTTTTCTCAATTTTTCACACTTATAAAAGGTCAACGTTTCCTATTGGTCAAACATTATTTTTCACAACAGATAATTAAAGTAGACGTTAAGAGCTTCACTTTGAGATGTCAACGTCCAAAAAATATTATTTCCATGCAAAATTATACGCAAATAAAGATAATGATAAATAACGTCAAAAATATGTGAAAATGAAAGATTTCGTATTATCTCGTCATTTTCGACATTTTTGTTATTTATGATGTTTTTTATCACTATCTTTAGCTGCGTATAACTTTGCATGGATATAATATTTTCTTTAGCGTTGACGTCTTCAATTAAAGCTATTAATGGTTACTTGAATTTTCTGTTGTGAAAAAAAATTTTGACCGATTGGAGTCTAGTTATTAACGACTCAATAAGAGCCTTTATTAAACACAAATTGCTTAATGGTAATGTGATCGTAGATCAAACTTGGCACTAGAAAGGGTATTATTCACTGTTTTTCCCGTTTGTAGAATGCCAAAAGCATTCGAAAAAACCGGGTATGGTAAATGTTCACTCAAAAAATTTCTTTTATCTTTTTGGTCGAGTTGCTTCTAATTTTCTGTACAATTGCTGGCTGTCCTTGTCTAATCACAGTTTTGCTATTTATTTAAATAATTCGTCTTAAAATAAGGAATATTTTGAAACCTAAGAAAGTACCTAACATTATTTTCTTTCATAGAAAATTTCGGATTGCGAAAATTGATGTTAGGTTTTGCGTTCCGAAGTTTTCTCGGAAAGGAAATAATGTTAGGTACTATGTTAAACGAAACTGCAAAAACAATAGTTTCACAGATTAAATCGATAAAGAAAGATGAAATAAGACGTGAAATCTTAAATGAGATCGCCAACGAAACTGAAATCCATCACAACGTTACAATATTGGAAGATAACAATCACTGTGAAAATTTCAAAATTGAAAATACATTGCTACGACAGCTCAACACCGAATTACAAGAAAAAATGCACTATTAAAAGAACTGCTAGATAAAGGGAAGAAGGAAAATGTCAATGTCACTAAAAAAACTTTTGCTGATATAACCTCCAATATTATAATCAAACCTCAACAGAAACGAGTTCCTAGAATAATTGCAAAAAAACAGACCAAAATAGTAAAGAAAACATCAAGCAATATGTCACACAGTATCTAAGTAGAGAAAAGTATATACAACCAAAAACAATTCATATAAAAACGATGATGAAGTTATTATCAATGAATGAGGCAAGTGCAAATGAAGCCGAAACAATCTTAACCAACAAACTTCCTACAAATCAATTTAAAATTGAAAAGGAACAAGCTATGAAGCTAAAGATGAAAGTAATTGGAATACATAACTGTTTAAACATAGATTTAAATGATATAGTACAAGACATAAATACTAGAAATTTCATAAATAATGACATAAATGTGAGGGGCTACATATATATATATATATATATATATATATATATATATATATATATATATATATATATATATATATAAACAGCAAGACCAAAACACAAAGCGTGCTACTTAAGGTGACTGCTGAAATATACAAGTACATCAAAGAAAATAAAAGCAGAGTTTTCGTCGGCTTTCAGAGCTGCAGAATTTTTGATGTAATAAATGTAAAGCCGTATAACAACTGTGGAACATTTGGTCATAGTGGTAAAAATTGCGAAAACAGTAGGATTTATTTGAAATGCGCTAGATCGCACAAATCATATGAATGTGATAAAGACAATACTATCAAATGTGCTAACTGTATATACAGTAATCAAAAATATAAGTCCAAAAATATCATAAATCACATTGCAGCAGACAGTAAGTTATGTGAAATTTTAAAAAACAAAATAATAAAATATATAAACACAACTAATTACTCAACACATCCTACTATACCAAGATACATAGGTAATGTAGGAAATGTACTTCAACGACCAGTCACAAAATTTTTCTGATACACAAAACGAAGAATCCAGCAGCCTGGATACACAAAAGAGTAATCCAGCAACCAGGAACAAGTCCATGTACATCAACAGGACCAACTAAAGCAAAGCACAACAAAAAACAACAATCAGCAACAACAACAAAAACATCAAAAACCAACAGGAATTAGAAGTAAAAAAAAAACATAAAATGGTATATAATTTTGAATATCTAGAAACTATACAAAAACATTCAGTGCAAAAAGAAAAAACTTATGGTAGTATTGATACTCTTAATAAAGTTATAAATAATAAAAATGATTTATTACTACATGTAAATATAAGAAATATCAATGCAAAATTTTAACAAATTGTTAATATTACTTGAGAGTTTAACCAAAAAACCTTCCATTGTAATATGTACAGAAACTTGATTAGAAACTTTTGTTCAGGAAAATTATAAATTACATGAAATACGAGTAAAAGTAGAATTAATCAAAATAATGGCGAAATTGTTTTTGTTAATAAGAATAATCTTCATACAACTAAAGTTGTTTAATCTGGAAGGATTAAAATACTTAATACGAATATTACTTTAAATAATGTCAGTAGTATGGAAGTTTCTGCTATATATAGATCTCATGATATACCTAAGACTGAATTTATACTAGATTTACATAAATTCCTAAATAAAAAAAGAAATATCAAGAAGCATTTAGTGATAGGATTTAACAAATGTAATAAATATGCAAGCTATTTGGCCGGATGCTCTTAAATAAGCGTAAATTGTACCTATATACAAATCTGGAGAAAAATCTCATGTTTCAAACTATAGGCCGATTTCATTAATATCAAATGTTGCTAAAATTTTCAAGAGAATACTATATAATATAATATATGACTTAGTTAAAAAAAATAATATAATATCTGATCACCAATTTGGTTTCATGAAAACTATAGGTACAAAAGATGCCTTAAACTACATTACCAATATATTATACAAGAATTTGGATCACAGTAAACCAACACTAATAACTTTTGTGGACTTGACTAAAACATTTGATACTGTCAATAATAAAACATTACTGAATAAACTATACTGTATATGAATTAGAGGGCAGGTGCTGAATTTACTTTCAAGTTATCTCAATAATAGGAATCAAAAAGTTAAAATAAATGACAGTGAGAGTGATTACTTAAAAATATATACGGGTGTATCACAGTGTACCATTTTAGGTCCACAACCTTTTATTATATATATTAAGGATTGGTACGAAAATGTCAAAATAATTCAGAAGAACTAATCATAATATTCTCCCGACCCTACCTCGAGTCGTTGCCAACTCGACTTTATTCGCGCATATTTAAAATAAAATTCTGATATTTGACAGAATGTGAAATATTAATATAACGCCGTTCCTTCTGGCATCACTGATAATAGGCTAGGTCAAAACAAGTAAAAAAATTCACAAGAAATTATCATAAAGTTCTCCCGACTCTACCTCGAGTTGTTGCCATATTGACTTGATTAGCGCTAATGAAAAATAAAACAGATTTTCGACAGAATTTAAAATATTAATAATACGCCGTTCTTTCTGGCATAATACTGTAAAGATTCGTGATTGTTATTAGTATTTAATTTAAATATTATAATATTTTATTATTTTATTTAATTATTTATCTTTCCCCGAGGTATCAAAATGATAGAAAGGAATAAGGAAAATATAGGATGAGTATATATGCGTGTTTGTATAGGAATATAAATAAAATGCTATATATTATTTATATAAAAATGTCAAGTTCAAGACTCGCATTTATTCAGCATCACAGTTCCACACCATCAAAAGAATTTGCGCGTACTCATATATTCGCGAATAGTAATAAATAAACTGACGAATATATAAGTTAGCTGTCCAAATCGTTTTATAAGAGTAGGAGGAGTGAAGGTCCTGCTTGCTAGGCGGCTGTGCGCTGACTGACCGTCCTCTGATCGGCAGCCAGATCAATCCTGTCGGTTCCTCGGCCTCGCGACTTTCATCGACGACTCGACCTCGCACCGCTAATGTCGCCTAGCAACCCGGCTCCCACTTTTCTTACCCTTTCCATCAGTCATGTCTCACATGAATGTAGGCACACATCCTTATTTTCCGCGATTCCTCTTTGTGCGGATATTCGCTTTGCGACGATCATCCTAACGCACAAACGCGATTTTCAATTCATTTACTCATCTTCACTTTATATATTCTTATCATTCATTCATTGCATATGTCAATAAAACATTCACAAGAAATTATCATAAAGTTCTCCCGACTCTACCTCGAGTTGTTGATTAATTTCGAGAGTTTATTAATCCATGGTACGATTGGTAAGAAAATGTCAAAACAAATCAAAATAATTAACAAAAACTTATCATAACATTCTTCCGACTCTACCTCTAGTTGTTGTCAAATCGACTTTATTAGCGCTAATGAACAATAAAACAGATATTTGACAGAATCTGAAATATTAATAAACCGCCGTTCCTTCATGCATCATCCATGGCAAAACATGTCAAAATAATTAACACGAACTTATCATAACATTCTCCTGTACCTACCTCGAGTTGTTGCGAAATCGACTTGATGAATGCTAATGAAAAATAAAACTCTGATATTCTACAGAATTTGAAATATTAATAAAACACGATTCCTTCTGGTATAACCCGTGGTAGGATTGCCTAACACAAGTAAAAAAATCACAAGAACTTATTGTTAAGTGACGAAAATGGTGTGTTTAATTAATTAAATTAAATACTTGTGTTCGTAAACACTGAACTCCTACGTACACAATTTTCAGCACTTAAGGGGGTATCCCTATATAGATGGGCAAAAATAAACTGAAACTTTGCGAATTTTTTTTTAAAAAACTATACAAGATTTTTATTTGAAAATTTTTTGGTTTATTATTCAAACATTAAATATGCATTTCTTATTTTTTTTATTACATTATTTTGTTTATGCTAGTGATAAAAAAATGATGAACCATGAACTTTTTTCTTCTTCCTACAATTTTGTGTGCACAGTTTCTCGGCGAGTTTTCAACTTATCACAAAAAAAAACTCCATTTTGAAGGTAATTTCATAATCTAGTCGATGAACCTACTTATTTTTTAAATAAAAATTTATTTAACCACAATTTTGCAATTATAATAAAAAAAAAATTACAGTTTTTTTTCAAAAGTCCACCATTTTGCTATGGAATTTTTTTATACTTTTAATTTAGGTTAGTCGACGAGATTTAGACCTAATAATAACAAAAAACTTTTTTTTTATGTTTCAGAGAGATACGACGACGACAAGTCTGCACACAAAATTGTAGGAAGAAAAAAAAAGTTCATGGTTCATCATTTTTTTATCATTAGCATAAACAAAATAATGTAATAAAAAAAATAAGAAATGCATATTTAATGTTTGAATAGTTGTATAGTTTTTTCAAAAACAATTCGCAAAGTTTCAGTTTATTTTTGCCCATCTACATAGGGATACTCCCTTAATTTCAATGTATGAGTCGAGGTCACAATAATATCTTGTGTCACCCGACTCAGCATTTCAAACTCTACCTCCCCTTAACACGCGCTCGGCATGCGTGCGCTGCCCCGTAGATCTACTGCAGTTACTAAGCCATAAGAAACTGTAGGAGCGAAACGAGGCAACAATCGTCGTGACGTCACGGAGGAGAGGAGAGACCTTGAGCGGGGGTGGACGCTGCAGCTAAGCCACGTTTTACAGTTAGTCGTGATTGAGCCAAGTTAGAGTAGCCACGCGCCTCATCAATACAGATTTTTGTAACGCAAAGAGCAACCAAGGTTAATAAGCATAAATAAAATATATTAAGAAAAACAAAAAACAAGTAAGGTAAGAAATATTTTCTTTTTGATTTAATCACCCGAAGAATTTATTCAATAACAATGGTAAGGAGTAAAACAAAGGCAAATCCCAAATGCAGTGACGTGGCTGCATTCTCAAATCTGAAACAAAGAGCAATTATCATAATTCCAATCGGTTTTTTTGGTTATAACAGTAAAGACATTTCTTTTAGATACATAATAAATCGATTTCATTATTAATATTAATAAAAAAGAAACGCGTTCACACTTTATACTTCAAATACATTTTTTGTTCTTAGTTTGTTCGTAGAAAGTAATTTTAAATATAACATTTACTGACTTGAACAAATTATACACACGAACAAAATTATCTGTGTAAATTTGTTAGATACACACATATATAGATATTGGAAATTGGTCAGTATATTAAAAATTTCACACACAATTAGTTTACACAAGGAGACGGCAGTATAAGTTGGTTTTAATTTTACAATACTATTTTATTTTTTTTTGCACTTTAATTTTTTTTATTACTTATTCGGTTGAGGATTTGACACACGGGTAACTTATATTTTGGTAATATAGTCACAAGAAAAATAGCACATTGTCTGTTTCACATACGTCTTTTACACTGAACATCTACACACACACACACACTTTATTTTAAGGCATTCAAGAAAATTCATAATTTTCAATTTAAATGAGCAATAATACATATAAGTACACAATTTTTAAGTAGCGTTGTTACCTTCAAGGATAAGTTAGTCATTGCTTAAAGAAAAGGGGTGTCGTTAACACCAAGAGCCTTATTGTGGAAGCCTCGCCTCTTGCTAGTAAAAGTCCAAAAGCTGGTACCAAGCGGGGCGCATCTCAGAGAGCAGGTGTATAGCCTCTAATTGCTGTGAACATAGAAAAATAATACATTTTTCTTTATGAATCCAGCAAAAATAGGGAAAATTGACAGAACATAAAAAAAAAATATTTTACCTTGAATGTTGTTGAAAAGGAAGACAGAATACTGAGCGTAAATACACATTACACTTACCAATAATAACAAGCAGCTTGCACAAGCTGTTGTGTTCATTTGGGTAGCCAGTGTCCCAGCAGCAAGCGCAGCGAGGGACAGGGCAAATATGATTGGTCGAAAGACAAAGTGATGGCTCGCAGATGGCATACCCCAGGTGATGAGTACATGAGTCAAGCCTTGTCATCTGAAAAACATATAGATCAATGAGCACACACAGCTCCGTTTTTTTTAATCATTTCAATTTTTCTTTTTTATGAGAATTATTCTTTACAATTATAATACCTTACCTGATTTGAACCCAGATTTTTGTCGCTTCAGATATTTTCTGATTTGAACAGTAGAAAACTTGGCACACCAACAGTTCAATTTTCTTTCAGCAAAGACCGCCAGCATAGAAAAACAACAATAATTTTTCACAAAGCAAAAGTCTTTACCTGGAAATGTTGTAAATCTTTATGGTAAAAACATAATGAACACTCATCTGACAGGTTAACAAGCAAAATCATGGGCTCCAAGCAGCTCCCTTTGTACAGAACAATAATACGCTTTCGGGTATTCAATATTTAAACACGTAAACTACACTTAGCAGCAAACAACAACAGTTGAGTTAACCTCGAACTTAACACGCTGCAGCAGATGCACATGGCTATAGTGACGAGGGCCTAGGGACTTTCTCGCGCTCAGCACCAGGCGCGCGGAACTGACTCTAGCGCGGAGTATAGCTAGACTCGCAGCGCAAGGAGTACAGCAGCGGCCTCATTGTCGGGCGGGCGCCATTTTCAGGGCGAGCGCCTTTCAAATGGGTTTTCAGTAATTTCGTAGTTTAGGTTGATTTAACTTATTAATAAAATCTCATTAATAATAAAAACAATAATTATTATTAAATAAACAATTTTTGCTATAAATATTTAATAAAATATTTTTATTCAAAATTATTTTTGCGAAACTTCCTGAATAATACCTTTTTATTTTTATAACAAATATTTAAATTTTTGTTGACTTCTTTTTGATAAGGAAATCATCAACGCTGATAATAATGTTGGTTTAATATCTCGCGTGGCTAATTTAAAATTTGACATCATTCTTTCATATATGTATTTGAATTTTTACAAGATTAAGTATTAATTTGACAAAAATAATCACGTTTTGTTTAAACTTTTGTAAAACAAAATTATATTTTGTTTCATAATTTTTGAGTTTCAATTCTATAAATATCAAATTTTAATTACCATTAAAATTTAATTTTTGTTCTTTTCTTTTTAGGCATATAATATTTCTAATACAAATCAATTTCGCTCTTCTATTAAATAGATTTACATAATAAATGTTAAAAATCTTATTTTTTTTTTTGGCTAAAAACATAATTTTTTTACAAAATAAATTTACAATAATTAATTGATAAACATACCAATCTCTAACATCTAAATTTTTGTTCAAATGCCACAATGGCCAATGGTTCAGCGGAATTCGTGGCCACCATGGTCAATAGTTTCGCGCTGCTCAACTCTACCAATGGTATTCCGATATTTGATGGAAATACGAGGGTAGTTCAATAAGTCTTTAGAATAAAGTATAAAAACAATTTTTTTTGGGTAAATTTTTTTTTATTTTTCAACATAATCTCCTTGGAGCTCTATACACTTGGTCAATCGCTTTTTAAGTTTTTTTAATCCTTCAGAAAAGTGCGTTTTCGGAAGTTCCTCAAAATAAGCACTTACAGAGTCAATGACGTCTTCGTTGTCCGTAAATCTCTGTCCACCGAGCCATTTTTTCAAGTTTGGAAATAAGAAAAAGTCACTGGGGGCTAAATCTGGTGAATACGGTGGGTGTTCGACCAATTCGAATTTTAGTTCTTCAATTTTAGCCATTGAAACGAAGCATGTGTGAACTCGGGCGTTGTCGTGATGAAAGAGAATTTTTTTTCTCGCCAAATGTGGTCGTTTTTTTTAAATTTCTTCTTTCAGCTGCTCCAATAATGATGCATAATACTCACCAGTAATTGTTTTACCCTTTTCCAAGTAGTCAATAAGTATAATTCCACGTGCATCCCAAAAAACTGTAGCCATAACCTTACCAGCTGACTTTACGGTCTTTGCCTTCTTTGGAGCTGGTTCGCCTGTGGAAATCCACTGTTTGGATTGTTCCTTTGTCACAGGAGTGTAGTTGTGTATCCATGTTTCATCCACAGTCACAAATCGACGAAAAAATTCCTCAGGATTCCGACTTATGCGCGCCAAAAGAGCCTCAGAGGCGACCACTCTATTGCGTTTATTCTCAGCTGAGAGCAAACGCGGCACCCATCTTGCCGATAGCTTTTTCATGCCTAATTTTTCATGTAGAATTGAAACAACTGCACCTATAGATATCCTTGTGGCCTCAGCTAACTCACGCACTTTTAATCTTCTATCCTTCAACACCATATCGTGGATTTTATTGATGATTTCGGGAGTAGTTGCTTCTACGGGCCTTCCTGAACGTGGTTCGTCACTTATTGATGTACGACCACGCTTAAATTCATTTACCCAGTTATAAACCGTTGCTAAGGCAGGGGCAGATGTGCCATGAACTGAGTCCAATTCATTTTTTATCTCATATGGAGTTAAACCCTTTAAATGAAAATGTTTAATTACCGCTCTGAACTCGTTTTTTTCCATTTTTCTTAACAAGCAATTTTTTTTTTCAATTGGTTATAAAAACACGTAAACTCAGAAGATATGGACTGTGACTGCACCATATATCTAGTCGGGAGTGGTGCTGACTGAAAACAGATGATTTGGAGCGATTCCCGCGCCATCTGTTGGTCATTCTAAAGACTTATTGAACTACCCTCGTAACATACCAGTCAAGGATTACATGGAAGATCTCAGCCATGCAGCCTCAAATATACCTGTGCCGGTGAAAGAACAATTCTTAAAGAATGTCATTCAAATACTAACGGGCGCTGCAAAAAGAAGTTTTAGAAATAAAACCATAACCACAGTCGATGATCTGGTGAAGCACCTGAAATACAGGTTTGGACCAGGAAAGAATTTCAGCTACTATGATAGCAAAATACATAATGCTCGCATGAAACAAGGAGACACCGTCGGAGATTTTTATGACGAAATAAATATGCTTTTAGGCAGTGCCAGGAACGCCTTAAAAGAAGAAAAAGGAGAAGATTACGATGATCAAATGATGATACGATAACGAGGAAGCTATCAGACTGGAAACAAGCATGGAAGCCAGAATTATCCCAGACGTGAGGCACAATAGTAACCAACGGACCTACAGAACTCAGGGATACCAGGAACACAGGCGAATTTACAATCATGACAGTCAACCTAGGTTCAGGGACGACTACAATAACTATGCAAAACCTAGAGAGTCAATACGTTGGATACATGGACCATGAACCTCGAGAAACCGAGGAGCTTTATGAACAATGCGGACCACAGTATGACAATTATGTAGACAATGACACTCAAGAACCACTCTATGTTGGATATATGGACAGGGGACCAGATCAAACTCACTATCAACCTAGGAAACCCTATGAATTAAAAAATCAAAATGAGAATAGAGGTTATTATGGACACAACAGGGATCAATACGAGCATCGACCGCAATATGGACCCGAAGCCCGTTTCGATCAAGGATATCTACAGAGAAATAATAATCAGGCGCCTAGATTCGACAATCAATGGCCCAGAAATGAATACCATCCAAGGCTATTCAATCACCATACTGGATGGTATCAAAATCATCAGCCCAAACAACCGGACAAGCGTGATTTCACAAACAACTATTATGAAGACAACGGGAATTACAACAGCCAGGAGCGCTACAACTTCCCCACAAATAATGAGGGAAATTTAAACTCCAATGGGGCTCGCCAGGAACAGAGAATGGCGGGCCAGACTACGAATCTATACCAAAATCAAGACATGCCCAGAATGACCCAACAGTACCAAGGGCAAGGCCAACAGTACAACCAGGTTAACCAGTACAACCAAAGAGAACCAAATCCAGAGACCCAAACAGGATCAGCATCAAAAACCGAACAGAACCAACCAACCTGCATGGCACAACCAAAAGGTACAGCACCAAAACCGCAACACAGAGCAAGTGAACAAGGTGATGATGATATCGAAGAGCCAGGAAAGGTCTACAGGATTGCACCTTGCACGAAACATAAAGACGGAAATGAAGATGAAGAAAATGATGAACCAACAGCCATCAGACCAAAAGTACCGGAGGGAAGAAAACTATGGCTAACATTCATGCTGGACAATAGAGCAACGGTCGACCTAATAAAAATTGATGCCTTGGACCTATATACAGAGGTAGATAGTGACCAAACATGCCTGTTAGGAGGAATTACCCCAGACACTATGGAAACCTTAGAGTTAGTATACATGAACATAAGAGGGAAACCATACAGATTTCAAGTAGTACCAGATGATTTCCCGATAGCATGTAGTGGCACGCTAGGGAGGAACTTTTTCAAGTAAGAAGAAGCCGTTATCTCATATTATAATTATACACTCATGATTAGTGGTGATGTGATGAACCCAATACCATTCCTGACTTCAGAAGAACTGAAACAAGAAACAGGTTACGTGCCAAGGCAAGTTCACGAAGAAACAAATAATTTCCAAAATGATCCCACAACTGTTGAAATAGAGGACAGAATACTGCAAGTTAACAAGGAAAATCAACAAGGAAATACACAAAGGATCAAATACACTATACCAAAGAAGACAAGACAGGTAATAAAAATTAATCTGATGGGTACTAACCTAAAGGAAGGATATTTGCCAAGAATAAACATCGGAAATAAGGACGTATTTCTAGGAGAAGGAATAATAAGCAATGAACACAATGTTAGCAAGGTGATTGCCATAAACACCAGCCATGAAGATGTGACAATAGAAGTGGACCCAAAGGAAATACTAGAATTTGAAGCCAATCCTGCATTTGTAATGGACACGAAAAGTGAATTTGATGGTGAAACTACTGTCAATAAGACGAAAAGGCTAGAAAAAGTGAAGAGCCTAATAAAAAGGGGACACATGAATCAAGAAGAATCGGACGTAGTGGGCAAGATAGTTGAAGAGTACTATGATAGATTCTTATTACAAGGAGTCAAGCTACCTTGCACTGACAAGATACAGCATTCAATACCTATGGAAAATGACTTACCCATCAATCCGAAGCAATATAGAATTCCACCCGCACACATGGAAGTAGTGAAGGAAAGCGTTGGGAAAAAGTTAAAGGACAAAATAATACAACCATCGAACTCACCGTAGAAGTCGCCAATATGGATAGTCCCAAAGAAACCCGATTTAAACAAGAAAAATATAGGAGATGCTTATCCGTTACCGAACAGAGCCGATAACATGGATCAGCTAGGCGGAGCAATGTATTTTTCAGTCTTTGATCTAGCAAATGGTTTCCAACAAATTCGTATGAAACCTGAAGATTGCTACAAAACAGCCTTCACGACGAGGAATGGACATTTCGAATACACCAGAATGCCTGAAGGTATAAAAGGGGCAACCGCCACATTTCGAAGATTAATGAACAATATACTCAGGGGACTTCAAAATGTAGAAATGATAGTGTATTTAGATGATATAATTGTGTACTCACGAGATTTAAAACAACACTATGACCGAATAATGAGATTAATGGAAAGACTCAGAGATGCAAACCTAGTGTTGCAACCAGACAAGGTAGAATTCTTTCGCAAGGAAGTAGGGTTCCTAGGACACATAGTAAGCGCAAAAGGTTTGGAACCAGACCCGGAAAAAGTATCTGCAGTGAAGAACTTTCCAAGACCCAAAAATGCTAAAAATATAAGAGAATTCCTGGGTCTGGCAGGTTATTACCGAAAGTTAATCAAAGACTTTGCAAAAGTAGCGAAACCCTTCAGTGAACTACTAAAGAAAGATAAAGATTTTGAATGGTAAGATGAACATGAACAAAGTTTCGAAGCACTCAAGAAACCTCTATGTGAAGCACCCATTCTGCAATTCCCCGATTTTTGAAAAGTATTCACCTTAACCACCGATACTACAAATTTTGCGATTGGAGCCGTACTCAGTCAATAAATAGACAATTTTGACCACCCAGTCAAATATTTATCCAGAGTACTGAACAAAGCAGAGACAAACAACAGCACCACGGAGAAAGAGTGTTTGGCAGTAGTATTAGTCTTACACCAATCAGACAAATAACTATTGTAGCGAAAATTTATCCTAGTAGCTGACCACGAACCTTTAAACTGGATGCACAACAGGAAAGATCCAAGACAACGACTAATGAGATGGATGTTCAAATTTTCGGAATATGAGTACACATTCAGGTACAAGCCAGGCAAACTCAACAAAAACGCAGATGCGCTATCGAGAAACCCACCTGAACAGCTACCCTCAGAGGAAGAAATAAACAAACAAATACCGATATTAAGGGTCATGGTGCAGGAACAAAGGAAGGAAAAAGACAATCAAAACAAAGCCAGAAGTGTAGCTTCTACATCAAAAGAAAGAATACTAATAAGTTTTAGACCAAGAGTACACTCAACGGGAGAACAAACAAAAAAACTAGGGAGACCAAAGGGGTCAAAAACCAAGAAAACTGCCCCTCCTCTAAAACACAGCATGATAGCACAGAGAACTCGAGCCAAGAATGCAGTATCCAGCCCGATTGGTGACTATATAACGCAGGGAGCAATGTCCAAATTCACGGCCAAGAAAAATACTGAAAACTTTAGCATAAAGAACAGCAGAGACAGCGAGGATGACCGAAATCTAAACCAAAAAGAAGTGCAGTCCACAGTCGCAGAAAAGCAAGCAGATCTAGACTCAGACTCGTCCATGATACCTCACTTTTCACCCTCGAGGCGATCGATGATGTCCTCCACAGGAATAGACGACAGCGAAACCAAGTCAGAAAAACCGTCGATACCAGATTCCAGATACAGTGGTTTAAGGCAAGACGAGACGGAGCAGTACCAGGGCGAATTACCCAGTGACGAAACAATCAGTGACATTGAATCATTAGCCAGTAACTCAACTAATAAAACCAATATTGAGATCAGAGTAACATCAATGCAAACTACAGACACAGAATCAAGCTCGGAAGATGAATCCGTGAAAAATCTATCAATAAAAACCACTCTGAGTAGACAAGAGTTAGAGGAATCAAAGAGGAGATTAGAAGAAAGCCTAAGAATTCAGAAAGAAAAAACTCAGGAAGTGATATCAGAACCAATACTCATTCCATCCCATTTCTCTGATGGAGATGAAGTAGAGGACGAAATGCAGTATCATCTACATACACTAGACCCAAATTATGGGACTGTCAATATGGACGAGATAGTAGCCTAGAGAGTCGCGAGATTATTAAGCCAAACACATACATCCCTCGCGACGCAGCGGGAAGAAATATATGGTACTAGCGGGGATTCAGCAGATGATGAAAGCTTAGTAAGAAGTGACAATGAAGAACTTGAGATGAGCAAGATAATCCTCAACCTCGAAGGGCAATGTCTGAAACACCAACAGTATCGCAAAGGGAACCCATTGGCAGAAGCACGCCAGGAATCAACAGAGAAACCAGAAAAGAAATAAGAATGCCAAAGTTATGGGAAATAGGAGAAGAAGAAAACACGCCAATAGTTATCGATTATTCGAAACCACCGAACATAACAGTAGCAATATTCTTGCCCGCAACACCACCAAAATGACCTATGAACCAATATCAAGATCTTAAGGAAAAGAACAAAACTACTTTGAGTGATGACACAACGAGTACAAGCACCACCAGTTCGCTAGGGTTACGGAATAATGTCACAACCATGAGCAATGCATCACATACAAAAGAGATAATTTGGTGCATTTCATATCCAAAGACTGTGATAACACTAGCTCAGTAACAAGACTTTTAGTGGAAATAGGAGCCATCAACGTACAAAATATGAAAAACAAAAAACCATAAGTGGGATAAATCCTAATGACTCCGTACAGAATTCATAGTATTTTTTCTTTAGTAATGAAGGACAGATACCATTTACACAAATGTTAATCAATTGTAAAACCCACAAATATAGGCAACCTAAACATTGCATTATCAAACCTGAAAGAAAGTCTCTTAAAACAAAACATAACCAGTTTCAGAATATCTCGGAGAGGAGAGATGACAGACCAGTTTGAGACAGGATTGTTAACAGAATTAGTCACAAAGTATTTTGAAAACACTCGAATAAAAGTCACAATCTGCAACTGAAAAGTGCAATTACCAGACAAAAAGGACCGCACAGCCATCATCGCGGCACTGCATGATAGTCTGACAGGCTGGCATAAAGGAGTGAATCAAACTTATCAAAAGATCAGAGAGAGATACTACTGGCCAAAGATGAGAAACGATGTACTGGACTGCATACGGAGATGTCCCAGCTCTCAAGAAAGAAAGATAGACCGTTTCAAGACTCGAGAGCCAATGATCATAACAGATACGTCCATAGAAGCCTTTGACAAGGTATCAATAAAATACAGTAGGAAAACTAAGAAAGACACCAAGTGGAAATTGTCATCTACTCACCATACAATGTAACCTGACCAAATGTCTAATCGCAATACCAATTAAAAACCTCAAAGCCACCACAATAGCAGATGCACTAGCAAAACACCTAATCTACAAATTTGGTGCACCGAGAGCAATACTTTCAGACCGAGGAACTAATTTCTTGTCAGAAATCGTAGAACCATGCTAAGGCTATGTAAAATTGATCATCTAACAACTTCGGGATACAGGCCCCAAACCAATGGCTCCCTTTAGCGGAGTCATGCACGCCTAATAGATTTCATCAGAACCTACTCAGAAAAATTTGATGATTGGGATAACTTGGCCCCTTTTGCCATATTTTCATATAACACAAGTGTACACTGCTCGACCAATTTTACCCCGATTGAATTAATGTACGGCCGCATAGCCCGCTTTCCAATACGCATACCCTCCGACGAAAGTTTTCGAACCTACAACATTTACTTACGCGACCTAATCCTACGTTTAAACGAAATGAAAATCATGGCTGGTCAAAATCAGATAAAGTCCAAACAGAAATCCAAACAGCAATATGATAAAAACATCAGGATATTCGAGGCAAGGGTGGGAGGCTACGCGCGATTTTTAAAAGAAATCAGGACCCCAAAGGGAGATAGCTTTTACAACAAACCTTTAAAAATAGTATAAATTCTAGGCAGGAACAATGTAATTCTAGTATTGCCTAATGGCAAGAGAATAAGAAAACGTATGTACAAACTAAAAGAAGCAGTACCTCCGGATGAAAATTAATAACTTGACAGATTATGACTCTATTTAAACTACAGGCATCATCACAATGGACTTAAGATTCATGATCTTAACCCTCGCCAGTGTAGCATCTTGCCGCAGTAACTATGATTTAGAAAAAGTAGAGTCAAACCCTGGCATCTACTATGAGCGAAGGCAAACAATTAGAATAAAAAGGGCTGATTGGCAAATTACCATTTACACAAATGTTAATGAATTTCTACAAGCCCATGGACCCCTTGAATCATTCAACCAAGTGTACTCCAAATACATTATAAAGTTGCTTGAACACAAGTGCAAACTAGCATTGGGGATGGATTTCATTGAATTGAAACACCAAACACTGACCCACTTACAGACACAAATAAATGATACCATACAAAATCTCGGACACAGTGAATATGCAGGAACAAGAATTCCGCGTAGCATCAGGACCAAAAGAGTGACACCCTTAGGAGCAATTAGCAGCATTAGCAAAAGTCTATTTGGACTTGTAACACAAGATGACGTAGACAACATCAATCACAACATAGATAACCTCTACCAGGACCAGAACAAAATGATTCAATTAATGGACCAAAAAACTCACATCATATCAGCCGGTTTTGAAGAGCTCTACAACATTACTAGAGCGCATCAACGCGTGCTAAAAAACATAGAAAAAGTATTTACAGAGAAAATGACTACTCTATTAAAAGAAGGTGAAGAATTAAGATATATTTTAGAACTAGATAGCTACCTCAGGAGCGTAGTATCGAATCTAAACCACGTATTCAGCAGCAACGAAAAGCTTTTACCTATTCGAAGATGGTTGAAAGAAGGCAAGATATACCCAGAATTACTGAAAACGAATATCATCCATCAAATAACCTCAGATATAAGAAGAATCACAGCGGACCTAGACTTCCCAATTCCCTCAGAGCACATACGAGCTGAAGAAATTGTCAAAATTTCATAAGTTGACGAAATACACCATGATGGAAGGACCATTGCGATATTACATCTACCTTTAGTAGAAAGGATACCGTATCACTTATACAAATTGCACCCGCTTGCTGTACCAAAAAGACACAATAACAAATCAGCTGGTCTGGCATATATACAACCATCAAAAGAATATTTAGCATTAAGTGCTGATGAAAAGCAATTTTTGAAACTTGACCATGAAACTCTGAATGCATGCATTAGAACCCACTACGCATATATATGTCCATTAGGAGGACCTCTCAGAGAGGTATCAATGCCAGAAGATTGTCAAGTCACCATGCTGTTAAACTCAAGCATTGAAGGCCTGAAAACATGTGATGTACGGTACAAGTACGATCCTGCAGCCCAATGGAACTATTTAAGTGTAGATGGATCATGGCTGTACTCGACGGTAAAAGAAGAACTTCTAAGAATAACATGTTCAGGCGAAGCAGACCAAACAGTAAAAATAAACGACGTGGGAATTGTAAGACTGGCTACAGGCTGTGTAGGAAGAACCAAAGAAGTAGCATTAATCAATGAGGAAAACAAGAGATCGAAGCAACAGTACATTTACAAACCTGAAATAAACTTAGAAATAAATCAAATCTACCCAAAACTAAAAGAAACAGAAGGAATTTTGAATTTCTCGATAAATAACGGACCAAATGAACAAAATAGCAGAACACAAAAGAGAGACTAATTGTACTAACACCCTCATGTACGGGGGACTAACACTTCAAGTCGCGTTTATCCTCATAATAACAACAATTATCATATGCATCAAAAACAACGCGGGGGTCTTATTTTTCAAAACGAGGCAGCACGAATACTCATTACCCTTACACACTACCATACAACATCAAACAACACCCCGGAGCCATAATAATAGAACCGAACACAAGTAATGTAATCAATAACACACCCACTAAATCCAAAGCACCGAAACGAACAATATCATTCCTAGCATCTAGAAGGATGAAATGAGATGAACAAGAATGCGAACTATAATACACATGTACATAGAAATAACACATTTAACCAAAATACTACAATATGTAACAATCAACACATCAAAATCATTTTTAGGACGGACCAAAGCAAAATCATGAACCCAAGACCCATTGCTGTCACCGTGTTTTTTGACAAAAGCATCCTACTATCGAACATCATTGCTACCTTTGAAAAAGTAGGAACGCCAACAACGGTGGAAGTCAAGCATAACAGCATGGACCCAACCACCAACAAAATAGCAATAAGGTTCAAAACTGAAGAAGAAGCCAGAAAGGCAACCAAACTCAATGGTTTACCTACGACATCAATAACAAAAAGAGTGCAACGAATCAAAAGTAACCAAAGAACTTTAGAGTACCCGAGGACCCAAAATCACAATAACCTAATAACCATGAACCCACGACACCACAACGGAACTATAAGATCACAAGTTTATTTGAACAAGTCAGACATTTTATGGAATGACAAAACACGGTTATTCTGTACTCTACCATGGACCGGCACTGACAGGGAAAGGGATGAAACTTTTTTTAGGCACTTCGCGGAATTCGGACCAATGGTGTATTATGAGTCTGTAAGGGACAAAAAACAGAGATTGTCTTTTGGATATGTGCAATATTTCAATATCCAAGACGCGGAAAAAGCAATTCATCGATGCAACCCGGACTACAAGGCGACCTATGCGGAACCAAGGAAAAGTTCCAAATATAACGTACAGGGACCCATTACCAAATTCCATGAATTCTGCGAAGAAAGACTAATAGAGCTTTATCACCTACATGAGCAAACTTGCAAAAAGTAAGTCGCATGGGATCATAACACCAGAAAAATAATAGAGGACACCAAAATAATACAACGTGATCAAAAACGAAGGAAAACGGACCCAGACCTAAAAGAACCATTAGATGAAAGCACCAAGAGAACCAAAATAGGACATACAACTTCCGAAGAAGACATGGACCAAGATAACCAACACTCCGCAACAAAATATGCGACACTATAAAACTATAAAAAAAAATGATGAAAAAATGAACCTAACATGAATGTAGATTGAACCCAAATAGGATCAATAAAACAATCACACCACTTAGACGTGCAATATAAAACATGACCCAAATCAAACACAATAACATACGACCCGTGAAATCGAAAATAACAATGTACAACCAGCTCGTGTACCAAAAGGACCTAATTTTCTTTTCTACTTTCTATTCTTTTCCATTTCATTCAATTCTATACCTACTTTATTTAACATACTCCATACCATAATGAACCCAACTAACGAACAGACCTTACCTTCTTTCAGAATGGACCAAAAGTACAGAATCACCTCTGTCAAATCGTCGAAGGACCAAGTCAAAGTAGTGATCGTTGAGTACCAACCACCCAACGCCGTGGAACACATTACGGCATACGTCAAAACATTCGGGACCAGCAACAAGATTCATTTAAACGTTCGACGAGAAGGACCAAACAAAAAAACAGGAGTACTAACTCTAGAGTACATGGACCAAGATAGCGCCAACGGAATTATACTAAAACATAATTATCAAGAAAGTCAGGACAAACAATCAGACAGCTCATCAGCGAGCGATGATACCCCAACCGATGATAGATAGATATACTGTTTATTCATCAAAGACGAAATTTTTACAATTGCATGTACATGTATAGTTATAATAATTAAAATATCAGTCAGTATTATATATTTGTTATCTTACATTAACATTCACTTATTGCATTTCTTATGTATTAAATAACATTATTCGCTATAACAGTTCGTCAGTTTATAAAATCTAAATATAATGAACTAGTCATAGTCAGATGGCATATTACAGAGCACGCTTCGTCAAAATACATAGAATAAAATAAATACAATAGAGATAACATATTACGATAAAAATAAAAAGAATACATACACATGCTTTACTAAATTTTTACGTATAACTATCACATCAAAAATTTAAAAACACACTCATTCATATGACACTTTTACAATTCACGCTAATAAATACATTCACACTTAACACTTAACATATTTGATAAATAAATAAGTTAGATAAATAATTAAATTAAATAAATAAATAAATAAATAAATAAATTTAAATAAATAAATGAATTAAATAAATAAATTTAAATAAATAAATGAATTAAGGGGGTAACACCGTGTGACGCGCCTTTTTTCAACGTTTATTTATGAATTTTTTTGAGGTATAAAATAAAATGCGATCTTTCTCAAATTTTTATATGTTTTTATTGATGTTTACTAGACAAAAAAAATATTTTTTTTTATAATATTTATGATCTTTTATTTTGGTTTTGCCCACCTGCATTATTATAAGTATATATATATATATATATATATATATATATATATATATATATATATATATATATATATATAGACTCCTCGTTTTGAAGGCGATGGTGGGGGGGGGGGGGGGGAAGCACTCAGGCTTCTGTGATCATCTGAAATCAAAAAAACACATAGATTATTGTTTGTTAGATGTCTCGCTATTACGCTAGCCTTTAATATGCATATATTTTTCATAAAAAAAAAATTGCGGACTTTTAAGCAAAACATTTTTTTTTGGGTTTTTTTTTGGCCAAAATTGTTTAAAAAAATTAATTTATTGTTAAAAATTTAAACGTTTCAGAGGTTAGCGTAATAGTCTTGTATGTTAAGAATAACTGGTAAAAATTTCAGTACGATCGGTTGAATAGTTTTTTGTGAGTGCTTCCCCCGCGACCAAAAAAAGTGGTTTCGAGAAATACGCGTTTAAAGTTTTGATAACAGATTTCTCGTAAAAAAATCAAACTTACCTTAATCGGCTATGCCTGGTCCATAGAGTAGTCCTTCGGTTTCATCAAAGTTTTCATCTGCAGCAGCCCTGAGAGCCCTCCGTAGAGTGCTAGCCTGTTTTGAGTTGATTTCAGCGTTTTTGTTCGCTTCTAAAATGCGTGCATTGTCGACAACGTCGGAGTAATCCCTTGCTGTTTGGCCAATTGTTACTCCCATTGTCTCCATTATTTTCAGCACAGGTAGAAAACCTTCATTGAAGATAGCTAACAGTGTAGCGATATCCAAAACTTTTTTGATCCATTATTGAGCAAAAAAGATTGACGCCCGCCTGGGCAACGCCGAGTAATCGCATGACGAAAGTAAACCGTCGATTTATTTCGTACGCGTTTTTGATCATCGGGCAAGAATCAATAAGATAATCTCGACAAGAGCATTTTACACTCAATTTGAATCCTAGTCCTCTTGGTGAATTCATAAGAAATTTTATGGCACTGTCACATTCTTTACACTTCACAATATTTTCTAATACACCAAACACTAAATTGAAACAAATAAAAACGTACTTGAAAGACGGATCATGAGACACTTCAAAAGCATCGTTATGTTCGATTTTTTTTAGCAAATGTACTGACAAATGTAGTATCTTCTTCCGCGGTAAATTGATTACCGTGAAAAGATCTTTTTTTGCCTCCTTTATTTAGATGCCGACTGTCTCTATTGCCGCGTCGGTCCATTTTCAAACTTGATGTTTACACGTCGAGTGAATAACGGTTACTGCTGAAATGTCCAAAATTTTGTAGGTTCAAAATTTTATACCTGTATATATCTATGTCGTATACTATAATACGTTACTTATAATATGTACACCTGCGTAGATATATAAAAATAAAGACAGAAGGGACAAGAGAGTGGGGACGGCCGGAGCAGCTGCTGCCGACGAGCATTGCTGTTTGGAGCGTTACAATATACCTGCGGCGCGCTCGCTTCTTTTGGCTATATCTTTAAAAGTATTTTAAATTTCAATCAGAAATTTTCACACAATATTTTCAACATATTTTACTTGCGAAATATGTAAAAAACCCAACATAGATTTTTTGAAGTCGACACACTGTGTTACCCCCTTAAATAAATAAATTTAAATAAATAAATGAATTAAATAAATAAATAATTCAAATAAATAAATAACCCAAATAAATATCCGAGTCAGATTGGGAATACACAGAGATGAACAAAATAATGTATAAACCGATTCTCGAAAAGTTCACCTCTATGTATTCCCGTCACCATGTAATTGTTTAAGGTGCCTGCTAAACGCAGTTTTAAATTTACAAAAAGATGACAGGCACCTCACACTGCTTGGGAGCGAATTCCAGAGGTGCGTACCTTGAACTCTAAATGAGAATAGGCCCTTATCGGTGCGCGACCCCGGAACCGAGAGCTCTTTCGTACCACCCCTACTTGAAGTCCTGGCCTGGTTTTTTTCACAGAGGGCAGTAAGATATGGTGACTGCCGCATGACAACCGCTTTGTAAAGCAGCAGCCCCATAAAATACTCCCTCCTCACCTTCAGATCTAACCAGTCCAGTTTTTCCCTGTAGGCGGTGATATGCTCATCACGCCTAACACCACATATGTATCTCACAGATGAATTATGTAAACGTTGTAGTTGTGTCTGGAGTTCTCCTGACACGTCAAGAAGAACCACTCAGCAATAGTCTAAATGAGGTAGTACCAGTGCACATGCCAGCTGCTTCCTCCGTATCTCTGTGGTGCTTGAACGGAATAATTTTAAGCTATACAGAGCTCTATTTACTTTCCTACTGACCGCATTCAGTTGCGGCTTCCATGTTAACCTTCCGTCCATCACCACGCCGAGGTTGGTGACTGTATCGACAACGGGAACGTGTACGCCGGTCTGTATCTCAATGCCTTGCAAATCAAGATTCTCAACCTGTTTGATGTTATGATCAGATCCGAAAATAATCGCCTTTGTCTTGCCGACATTGAGGCGTAGGCCAGCTGACGTTGCCCAGTTCTACAATGCTCGTGCTACAGCCGACATGTGACTGATACCATCACAAAGACCTTTCAGGCTCACTTGAGTGTAGGTTTGCAAGTCGTCAGCGTAAAGTATATGTTCTACACCATCTAAGTCTAGTGCGTCTTGTAAGTCGTTTATGTACAGGCTGAAAAGCAGGTCTCCCAGGACTGAGCCCTGTGGAATGCCAAGATTGGTGGTTAGCCAACCTGAATCCCCGTTTGTGTTTGTGACGACTTTCTGTCGTCTCCCCATAATATATGACTTAAGCCACAGGAGAACACTCCTGGAGAATCCCATGCGCATCAGCTTACGCAGCAGTTTAGTGTGTGAGATGGTGTCGAATGCTTTGCTAAAATCAAACATCAACAAAATAGTCAATAGTTTTTTGTTGTTGTTAATGCCTGATCTTATGTCTTCCGTCAGTTTTAGTAGTGCTGTCTGTGTACCGTGATTCTGTCGAAAACCAGTCTGCATCGGGTCAAAAGTATTGTTTTCTTGTAGAAAGTCAGTTATTAGGTCGTGTACTATTTTTTCCACGACCTTAGAAAGGAAACTCAGTAGGGCAATTGGTCGGAAATCTGACACCGTAGATGAGACAGGCTTCTTCTTCAAAGGCACCAATTGAGCTCCCTTCCAAGTTCCCGGAAAAATGCCACTGGACAGAGAGGAGTTAAAGATCTTAACAATATGATCTCCCACAAACGGAAGAGCCTTAGCCACTATACTTTGGGGAATGCTGTCTTCCCCTCTGGCCTGTGATGAGAAGTGGGCAACAGCCAGGACCACGTCCGAGAAGCTGACTTCTCGGAAAACAAAGCCGTCATCACTGGCAGCGGTCAAGACGATGTCAAGTTCTTCATCACTTTCATTTTGGGAGATCGACACCCCTGCAAAGTGGGCATTGAGCTCTTCCGGCGAGAAACCATGAAGCTCCTCTCTTGTCTTTGGCAGAAGGCCCAGAGCCTTGAGCTCTTTCCAGATATCTTTCTTATTATCAATTGCTTCAAAAATTCTATTTAAAATCTTTCCCTTGTTTCCTTTGTTCGTAATTCAGCTTCAGCTGCAAGGCTCTGATACTCCCGCCACAGTCTGTCGTCTTTGGTCCGCGCATAGCGTCCTCGTACAGAGTCACGTTTTTTGTATAGATGTATCAGTTCAGCATCAACCCATGGTGGATTCGTTTTCTTTTTCGGTGTGAATTCTTTTAACGGTGCAATTTTATCTATCACAGACATGAGGTTGACACTGAGGCACTCTAATTGACTGTCTACACCCGCCGCGGGACTATCGATCTGCGACCAATCACAGTCAGCTAGGTGAGACAGGAGGTCGTCTTGCTGGATCGATTTAAAATCCCTGTAGCTGAAAGATTCAGCCACAGCGGATACAGCAGTTTCGACCCCAATCTCGACCTCTATAATGTTATGATGACTGGGAAAGGCGCCGGTCGATTGTCCCTGCTCAGTACAACGTCATTATTATCTGTCAAGATCACATCAATCCACGTGTGAGAATCTGTGAGATGATGAGTCACACCATGATCAACTATTTGAAGGTTAAGATCATCAGCCAACCGCCTAACAAATTTTGCATCGGCTGACGTTCCGAGTAGGTTCGCATTCAGATCTCCCATAATAATTTTATGACTAAAGTCTTGCGTATGTGTCGTTAGTTTGTCTGTTAAGTCAGAGCTCTGTAAAAACGGTACGTGTGGTGGTCTGTATATTAAAGCAACAAAGACGGGGGAAGGCTGCCCTGCTGAACACTGCATATTAAATATTCAGGTATAAATGGCCTGCCCTCCTGTGTTGTTCGAGAGCTGCATAGTAAATTGGCCTTGAAAGTGTTATGAATGTACAGTACCAACCCGCCCCCTAGTTTGTTGCGATCAAGTCTAAGTAGTGAATAGTCGTCGATCTGAATGAGATCACTCCCAACATCAGGGTCAAGGTGTGACTCAGCAACTCCAAAGAGATGGTAGGGAGGACGAGCTGAAAGGTGTTGTTTAATCATGCCAATGTGCCTCATCAGAGAGGTAACATTGGCAAAACCTGCTCTCAGTCCCTTACAGTGACCCCCCCCCCCCCCCCCCCAGCAGTGTCTGCCTTGAGACTTCTATATTTAATAAAACATTCCTTTGTTAATAATTCATTTATAAAAATTTTCCCAATGATAATCCGATCCCTTGTATCCTGGTCAAGAGCTGCAATGTCGACATCTCTAGCATGAAAGCCAGTGATTAGCTTTTTGGCTCGCATTATTTTCTCGCCTAACGCACTGCTGGAAAGGATAACAACCCATGGTGACCGTCTACGTTCACCATTTATATCTGCTGATGCCGCAGCTGTCGGTTCCTCTGACCGAAGCAGGCGTGTGCCTATTATATCTGATTTTCGTGTTGATGGAAGGACACGGCACAGTACCGCGTGTGCAACGTCCACACGCTTAGAGATATCACCGTCGAAAATGTTAGAAATAATTAGCTCCGTGTTACCGCTTTTAATGTTTTTACTGTGCATTGTCCCTCCATCAATCGTTTGCACCCGCGTGCTTCGTGCAGGTGATGCTGCAGCATCATCATTATCAATATTGTTCTTATTCAATCGACTAGATGATTTTTATCTATTATTTACAACTTCGATGAACCCGTCATTATTGTTATTACAATTGTCATTTATGTCGCTTATATTACTATAGTTGTCGAGTAGATTACTATTTGTAGTAGACGCATTATTATTATTATTACATTTGTTTGTACTTGTCAGAGAAACGGTATTGTTCTGTGTACTGGGGAGCACTGCAATTTGTTGGTATTCAATTTTGTTTAATATCAGTTGGTTATTTTTTTTAATGTTTTCTACGTTTCTCTCAATTTTATTGATAGTAGTAGTATATACAGAGGTAAAGTCTTCTTTTGTTATTATTTTTCTCATATTCGTTATTATTTCTTTGTTGTCACTTTCAACTCTATTGATTTTATTGGTTAGGGTTTGAAAATCATTTTCAAAAGTATTTATTATAAAATTATCAATTTTTGTTTGTGACTCAAAATTAGTCTGTTCTAAATTATCAATTTTTTCAAGCAACGTATTATAAGTTACCTCTTTTTTGTTCAACAAATTGTTCGTGTCGACGTTACTATCGTGTAATTTTTTATTTTTGATTTTTAAGTTGTCTATTTCTTGACAAAGCACTTGCTTCTCCTTTTTCATCTCCTCCGACCATGATGTTAGTGGCGACAAAGATGAGTCGTGGAAGGTAATGGTGGTGTGTCTAGGATGCAGCAGGTGTCGCCTCAGTAGTCACGTAGTTGCAGTTCGAGTCAGCAGGTGGCGCCTTGGTAGTATGGCGCTGCGTGCTGTGTGTCCAGATTGAAGTGGTACCTCTGAGTATATTATGCTTCGTGCTTGGCTCCCGTCACTCTGTCGTATTCACCTCACTTAACCTCAAAACACCTGGTCGGGTGTTGTTGCTTGGATGTTGAAAAGCCGTGCCGATGGACCAGTGGAAGCTGTGATTTATTATCACAGCTATAATTTGTATGCTCCACTGTGCAGGCACCACAACAGACCGGCTCACTGACACAGGAGGCAGCAGAGTGGGGTGTAAATGCAGGAGCCAAAACACGAACAGGTGTACCTAGCAGACGCGCGAGGACGAAGCGTCGAATGATACGAACACTTCTTCGGAAGAACAAGGACCTAGTTCTCTACATCCGCCAATTGCAGACCCTCTGAGTGAAATAACACTACACCAACTGAATAGACCAGAGCCAAACCGAGTCCATGTACATTTCCAAGGGAGTGTGGAGGCAGCAATACAATTATTTAAAGTCATTGGACCGAGCACAATTAACACAGAAAGCCAAGGACCAAATGACCACATGCTAAAAATAGAATATCATATTTATATTCATGCTGAAAGAGCCATGAAGCTCCCAAAATACGTGCAAAAAAAATCAACGAATCGACCAACAAACAAACCACACAAAAAGGACCACACACGGATAAAGAAAGACCCAACGCAGAACCAGTAATGATGCCAGCTTTAATAACCGGACGTTTAGATGACACGGAGAGGAAGAGATTATGTGTCCTAATACCCATAGGAAAGCCGCAAGAAATATATGAAGAGGACTTCATGAAGTTCGGACCCTTGGACCACATCGTACGGGTAGTGATGAAAGGACAGGAACACAACCATCGATTCCTAAGGTACATGGGCTATGTGCAGTATTTTAACGAAAAAGATGCTGCCGCTGCCATGGACAACTGTCCAAGAGAATACCGTCCAAGATAGGCAACAGTGAGACAATTTAGCAAGACTATGAGTAAACACAGAGAAAACCATGAACCATGTGGCATGGCTGTAGATACAAGAAATAAACTGGACCACCATAGGATATGCAAGAAACAAATGGACAAAATATACAAGGTACACTACCTATGCGGGAGTTGGTTGCGACATGAAGAATGGGACCAACACATAACAGAGTGCAACTACAACCTACATTTTTTCTGCGGGAGATACATTCGAAGGACCGAATGGGACCAACACCTGGAAAGCCGGTAGCATACGTCTAACAGAAGAAGAAATCGCAAGAGAACCATCGCCAAGTATATTAGACATGGACCAGATAGATTTCGAGAACCTCGATAATATTAGTTTTTAAGTAACATTTAAAAATATTGGACCAATACCTTTTTATATCTTCATAAAATTTATTCTTTTTTTTAATATAATATACAGACAATAAATTGTTAGACCACATTTATTGTCATTGAGCTGGATCACCTTAATTTTAGAACTATACAAATTTTTATCATGAATGACAAAGCAGTGTGCATGAAACCCAAAAGTAATAACAGATAATGCCAATATAATATTGTAATACATCCCAATCCAGAACCCTACCAAAAGAGAACAAACAAAAAAAAATCACATTAAAGGTACACAGTATCTTACACCTGGTAATGAAGAACAAGCAATAACAGCTCAATCTCATTAGCCGACACGCAAATAGAGGCTACAGTTTCGGAGTTCGACGGTCCGAATCTTTCGGCGGCATCTACAAAATGTCGACCGGACCATTCGGCGGCGAAAAACGAATTGACAAAACCAAAAACAGGAGTTCGAACCACGTCAGTCCGAATCTTGCGGCAGCATCTACAAAATTTCCACTGGACCATTTGGTGAAGAAGGGCGAACCCATGTTTAATAATTTTTTTTTTAATTGTAGTAGTTGTTCGACACCTCAAGAATTCCTGACCAAACATCGACCAAAAACCAACATACGCTAAAAGTTTTTTTCTTTTCTGTGCCAAAGCCAAGTCAAATCAAATCAAACATACAATGACATAAAATTTGTTGACATAAACTTACGATACAATAAAGAAAAACCCGGACTATGGACCCGCGCCCCCTGGCAGACAATGATATGTTACTCTAGAGTAATACACTAAATTCATCGAGGACGACGAACATTTTTAAGTAGGGGGGAATGTTAAGTGACGAAAATGGTGTGTTTAATTAATTAAATTAAATAATTGAGTTCGTAAAAACTGAACTCCTACACACACAATTTTCGGCACTTAATTTCAATGTATGATTCGAGGTCACAATAATATCTTGTGTCACCCGACTCAGCATTTCAAGCTCTACCTCCCCTTAACGCGCGATCGGCACGCGTGAGCTGCCCCGTAGATATACTGCAGTTACTAAACCATAAAAAACTTTAGGAGCGACACGAAGCAACAATCGTCGTGACGTTACGGAGGAGAACAGAGGCCTTGAGCGGGGGTGGTCGCTGCAGCGTGGACGCTGTAGCTAAGCGACGTTTTACAGTTAGTCGTGACTGAGCCAAGTTAGAGTAGCCACGCGCCTCATCAATACAGATTTTTGTAACGCAAAGGGCAACGAACTTTAATAAGCATAAATAAAATATATTACGAAAAACGAAAAAACAAGTAGGTCAGAAATAGTTTCTTTTTGATTTAATCAGCCGAAGAATTTATTCAATAACAATAGTAAGGAGTAAAACCAAAGGTCTAATCGCCCCACGTGCGCGAAAGGCCCGGGCCTGTACAGGACGGCTGGATCAGACCTTTCTCCCCCCCCCCCCCCGGCATAAATAAAATTATTCCGTTAAGAAACAATACGTTACTTAACACTTATCATAACATCTGACAGAGTTTGAAATATTAATAAACCGCAGTTCCTTCTGACATCACCCATGTCAAAACAAATCAAAATAATCAAGTAGAACTTATCATAACATACACCCAACTCTACCTCGAGTTGTTGCCAATTCGACCTGATTAGCGCTAATGAACAATAAAACAGATATTTGACAGAATATTAAATATTAATAAACGGCCGTTCCTTCATGCATCACCCATGCCAAAACATGTCAGAATATTAACACGAACTTATCATAACATTCTCCCGACCCTAACTCGAATTGTTTCAAAATCGACTTGATTAGCGGAAATGAAAAATAAATCACCATTTTCACAGAATTTGAAATATTACTAAAACGCCGTTCTTTCTGGCATAATACATAGTAGGATTGGTCCAAAACATGTAAAATGACTTAAGAGAACTTATCGTAACATTCTCCCGACCCTTCGTCGAGTCATTGCCAAATCGACTTGATTAGCACTAATGAAATCTAATGAAAAATAAAACTCTTTTACTAGACAGAATTTGAAATATTAATAAATCGCCGTTGTTTCTGGTATAATCAATGGTAGGATTGGTAATTAAACGTTAAAATAATTCACAAGAACTCATCCCAATATTCTTCGGAGCCTACCTCGAGTGGTTGCCAACTCGACCAGATTCGCGCAAATTAAAAATAAAACTCTTTTATTTGACAGAATTTGAATATTAATAAATCGCCGTCTTTTCTGGCATAATCCATTGTAGGATTGGTAATAAAATGTAAAAATAATTCCCAAGAACTCATCCCAATATTCTCCGGAGCCTACCTCGAGTGGTTGCCAACTCGACCAGATTCGCGCAAATTAAAAATAAAACGCTTTTATTTGACAGAATTTGAAATATTAATAAATCGCCGTTTTTCTGGCATAATCAATGGTAGGATTGGTAAGAAAAAGTCAAAATACTTAACAAGAACTTATCATAATATTCTCCGGAGCCTACTTCGAGTGGTTGCCAACTCGACCTGATTCGCGTAAATATAAAATAAAACTCTTTTACTAGACAGAATTTGAAATATTAATAAATCGACGTTCTTTCTGGTATAATCTATGGTAGGATTGACAAGAAAATGTCAAAATAATTTACAAGAACTTATAATAATATTCTCCGGAGCCTACTTCGAGTGGTTACCAACTCAACCTGATTCGCGAAATTAAAAATAAAACTCTTTTATTCTACAGAATTTGAAATATTAATAAATCGCCGTCTTTTCTGGCATAATCCATTGTAGGATTGGTAATAAAATGTAAAAATAATTCCCAAGAACTCATCCCAATATTCTCCGGAGCCTACCTCGAGTGGTTGCCAACTCGACCAGATTCGCGCAAATTAAACAAAACGCTTTTATTTGACAGAATTTGAAATATTAATAAATCGGCCTTTTTTCTTTGCATAATCCATTCTAGGATTGGTAAGAAAATGTCAAAATACTTCACAAGAACTTATCATAATATTCTCCGGAGCCTACTTCGAGTGGTTGCCAACTCGACCTCATTCGCACAAATATAAAATAAAACTCTTTTATTCGACAGAATTTGAAATATTAATAAATCGCCCTTTTTTCTGTGCATAATCCATTCTAGGATTAGTTAGAAAATGTCAAAATATTTCACAAGAACTTATCATAATATTCTCCGGAGCCTACCTCGAGTGGTTGCCAACTCGACCAGATTCGCGCAAATTAAAAATAAAACTCTTTTATTCGAAAGAATTTGAAATATTAATAAATCGCCGTATTTCTGGCATAATCAATTGTAGGATTGGTAATTAAATGTTAAAATCATTCACAAGAACTCATCCCAATATTCTCCGGAGCCTACCTCAAGTGGTTGCCAACTCGACCAGATACGCGCAAATTAAAAATAAAACTCATTTACTAGACAGAAATTGAAATATTAATAAATCGTCGTTCTTTCTGGTATAATCTATGGTAGGATTTGTAAGAAAATGTCAACATAATTCACAAGAACTTATCCTAATATTGTCCGGAGCCTACCTCGAGTGGTTGCCAACTCGACCAGATTCGCGCCAATTAAAAATAAAACTCATTTATTTGACAGAATTTAAAATATTAATAAATCGCCGTTTTTTCTAGGATAATCAATGGTAGGATTGGTAATAAAATGTTAAAATAATTCACAAGAACTTTCATAACATTCTCCAGTCCCTATCTCGAGTTGTTTAAAAATGTACTTTATTAGCGCTAATGAACAATAAAACAGATATTTGACAGAATCTGAAATATTAATAAACGGCCGTTCCTTCATGCATCACCCATGGCAAAACATGTCCGATAATTAAAACGAACATATAACATTCTCCCGACCCTACCTCGAGTTGTTTCAAAATCGACTTGATTAGCGGAAATGAAAAATAAATCACCATTTTCACAGAATTTGAAATATTAATAAAACGCCGTTCTTTCTGGCATAATACATAGTAGGATTGGTCCAAAACATGTAAAAATGACTTAAGAGAATTTATCATAACTTTCTCCCTACCCTACCTCGAGTCATTGCCAAATCGACTTGATTAGCACTAATGCAATCTAATTAAAAATAAAACTTTTACTAGACAGAATTTGAAATATTAATAAATCGACGTTCTTTCTGGTATAATCTATGGTAGGATTGACAAGAAAATGTCAAAATAATTTACAAGAACTTATTATAATATTCTCCGGAGCCTACTTCGAGTGGTTGCCAACTCAACCTGATTCGCGAAATTAAAAATAAAACTCTTTTATTCTACAGAATTTGAAATATTAATAAATCGCCGTCTTTTCTGGCATAATCAATGGTAGGATTGGTAATTAAACGTTAAAATAATTCACAAGAACTCATCCCAATATTCTTCGGAGCCTACCTCGAGTGGTTGCCAACTCGACCAGATTCGCGCAAATTAAAAATAAAACTCTTTTATTTGACAGAATTTGAATATTAATAAATCGCCGTCTTCTCTGGCATACTCCATTGTAGGATTGGAAATAAAATGTAATAATAATTCACAAGAACTCATACAATATTCTTCGGAGCCTACCTCGAGTGGTTGCCAACTCGACCAGATTCGCGCAAATTAAAAATAAAACTCTTTTATTTGACAGAATTTGAAATATTAATAAATCGCCGTCTTCTCTGGCATACTCCATTGTAGGATTGGAAATAAAATGTAATAATAATTCACAAGAACTCATCCCAATATTCTTCGGAGCCTACCTCGAGTGGTTGCCAACTCGTCCTGATTCGCGCAAATTAAAAATAAAACTCATTTACTAGACAGAAATTGAAATATTAATAAATCGCCGTTCTTTCTGGTATAATCTATGGTAGGATTGGTAAGAAAATGTCAACATAATTCACAAGAACTTATCCTAATATTCTCCGGAGCCTACCTCGAGTGGTTGCCAACTCGACCTGATTCGCGCCAATTAAAAATAAAACTCATTTATTTGACAGAATTTGAAATATTAATAAATCGCCGTTTTTTCTGTGCATAATCCATTCTAGGATTGGTAAGAAAATGTCAAAATAATTCACATGAACTTATCATAATAATATTCTTCGGAGCCTACCTCGAGTGGTTGCCAACTCGACCTAATTCGCGCAAATTAAAAATAAAACTCTTTTATTCGACAGAATTTGAATATTAATAAATCGCCGTCTTCTCTGGCATACTCCATTTTAGGATTGGAAATAAAATGTAATAATAATTCACAAGAACCCATCCCAATATTCTTCGGAGCCTACCTCGAGTGGTTGCCAACTCGACCAGATTCGCGCAAATTAAAAATAAAACTCTTTTATTTGACAGAATTTGAAATATTAATAAATCGCCGTTTATTCTGGCATAATCAATGGTAGGATTGGTAATTAAACGTTAAAATAATTCACAAGAACTTATCATAACATTCTCCCAACCCTACCTTGAGTTGTTTCAAAATGTACTTTATTAGCGCTAATGAACAATAAAACAGATATTTGACAGAATCTGAAATATTAATAAGCGGCCGTTCCTTCATGCATCACCCATGGCAAAACATGTCAGATAATTAACACGAACTTATCATAACATCCTCCCGACCCTACCTCGAGTTGTTTCAAAATCGACTTGATTGACGCAAATGAAAAATAAAATTCTGATATTTGCAGAGTTTGAAATATTTATGAACCGGCGTATCTTCTGGCATCCCCCATGTGAAACATGTCAAAATAATGAAGAAGAACTTATATTAACATTCTCCAGTCCCTATCTCGAGTTGTTGCAAAATCGACTTCATTAACGCTAATGATAAATAAAATTCTGATATTCGACAGAATTTGAAATATTAATAAATCGCCGCTTTTTCTGGCATAATCAATGGTAGGATTGGTAATTAAACGTTAAAATAATTCACAAGAACTTATCATAACATTCTCCCAACCCTACCTCGAGTTGTTTCAAAATGTACTTTATTAGCGCTAATGAACAATAAAACAGATATTTGACAGAATCTGAAATATTAATAAACGGCCATTCCTTCATGCATCACCCATGGCAAAACATGTCAGATAATTAACACGAACTTATGATAACATCCTCCCGACCCTACCTCGAGTTGTTTCAAAATCGACTTGATTGACGCAAATGAAAAATAAAATTCTGATATTTGCAGAGTTTGAAATATTTATGAACCGGCGAATCTTCTGGCATCCCCCATGTCAAAACATGTCAAAATAATGAAGAAGAACTTATAATAACATTCTCCAGTCCCTATCTCGAGTTGTTGCCAAATTGACTTGATTAACGCTAATGAAAAATAAAACTCTGATATTCGACAGAATTACAAATATTAATAAAACACCGTTCTTTCTGGCATAACCAATGGTAGGATTGGTCAAAACATGTCAAAAAAAAACAGAAGAGCTTATCATAACATTCTCCTGTCCCTATATCGAGTTGTTGCCAAATCTACTTGATTAGCGCTAATGAAAAATAAAACTCTGATATTGGACAGAATTTGAAATATTAATAACACGCGATTCCTTCCAGGATCACTGATAATAGGTTTCGTCAAATATTGTAAAAAAATTTCACAAATACTTATCGTAACATTCTCCCGACCCTTCGTCGAGTCATTGCCAAATCGACTTGATTAGCACTAATGAAATCTAATGAAAAATAAAACTCTTTTACTAGACAGAATTTGAAATATTAATAAATCGCCGTTGTTTCTGGTATAATCAATGGTAGGATTGGTAATTAAACGTTAAAATAATTCACAAGAACTCATCCCAATATTCTTCGGAGCCTACCTCGAGTGGTTGCCAACTCGACCAGATTCGCGCAAATTAAAAATAAAACTCTTTTATTTGACAGAATTTGAATATTAATAAATCGCCGTCTTCTCTGGTATACTCCATTGTAGGATTGGAAATAAAATGTAATAATAATTCACAAGAACTCATACAATATTCTTCGGAGCCTACCTCGAGTGGTTGCCAACTCGACCAGATTCGCGCAAATTAAAAATAAAACTCTTTTATTTGACAGAATTTGAAATATTAATAAATCGCCGTCTTCTCTGGCATACTCCATTGTAGGATTGGAAATAAAATGTAATAATAATTCACAAGAACTCATCCCAATATTCTTCGGAGCCTACCTCGAGTGGTTGCCAACTCGTCCTGATTCGCGCAAATTAAAAATAAAACTCATTTACTAGACAGAAATTGAAATATTAATAAATCGCCGTTCTTTCTGGTATAATCTATGGTAGGATTGGTAAGAAAATGTCAACATAATTCACAAGAACTTATCCTAATATTCTCCGGAGCCTACCTCGAGTGGTTGCCAACTCGACCTGATTCGCGCCAATTAAAAATAAAACTCATTTATTTGACAGAATTTGAAATATTAATAAATCGGCCTTTTTTCTTTGCATAATCCATTCTAGGATTGGTAAGAAAATGTCAAAATACTTCACAAGAACTTATCATAATATTCTCCGGAGCCTACTTCGAGTGGTTGCCAACTCGACCTCATTCGCACAAATATAAAATAAAACTCTTTTATTCGACAGAATTTGAAATATTAATAAATCGCCCTTTTTTCTGTGCATAATCCATTCTAGGATTAGTTAGAAAATGTCAAAATATTTCACAAGAACTTATCATAATATTCTCCGGAGCCTACCTCGAGTGGTTGCCAACTCGACCAGATTCGCGCAAATTAAAAATAAAACTCTTTTATTCGAAAGAATTTGAAATATTAATAAATCGCCGTATTTCTGGCATAATCAATTGTAGGATTGGTAATTAAATGTTAAAATCATTCACAAGAACTCATCCCAATATTCTCCGGAGCCTACCTCAAGTGGTTGCCAACTCGACCAGATACGCGCAAATTAAAAATAAAACTCATTTACTAGACAGAAATTGAAATATTAATAAATCGTCGTTCTTTCTGGTATAATCTATGGTAGGATTTGTAAGAAAATGTCAACATAATTCACAAGAACTTATCCTAATATTGTCCGGAGCCTACCTCGAGTGGTTGCCAACTCGACCAGATTCGCGCCAATTAAAAATAAAACTCATTTATTTGACAGAATTTAAAATATTAATAAATCGCCGTTTTTTCTAGGATAATCAATGGTAGGATTGGTAATAAAATGTTAAAATAATTCACAAGAACTTTCATAACATTCTCCAGTCCCTATCTCGAGTTGTTTAAAAATGTACTTTATTAGCGCTAATGAACAATAAAACAGATATTTGACAGAATCTGAAATATTAATAAACGGCCGTTCCTTCATGCATCACCCATGGCAAAACATGTCCGATAATTAAAACGAACATATAACATTCTCCCGACCCTACCTCGAGTTGTTTCAAAATCGACTTGATTAGCGGAAATGAAAAATAAATCACCATTTTCACAGAATTTGAAATATTAATAAAACGCCGTTCTTTCTGGCATAATACATAGTAGGATTGGTCCAAAACATGTAAAAATGACTTAAGAGAATTTATCATAACTTTCTCCCTACCCTACCTCGAGTCATTGCCAAATCGACTTGATTAGCACTAATGCAATCTAATTAAAAATAAAACTTTTATTCTACAGAATTTGAAATATTAATAAATCGACGTTCTTTCTGGTATAATCTATGGTAGGATTGACAAGAAAATGTCAAAATAATTTACAAGAACTTATTATAATATTCTCCGGAGCCTACTTCGAGTGGTTGCCAACTCGACCAGATTCGCGCAAATTAAACAAAACGCTTTTATTTGACAGAATTTGAAATATTAATAAATCGGCCTTTTTTCTTTGCATAATCCATTCTAGGATTGGTAAGAAAATGTCAAAATACTTCACAAGAACTTATCATAATATTCTCCGGAGCCTACTTCGAGTGGTTGCCAACTCGACCTCATTCGCACAAATATAAAATAAAACTCTTTTATTCGACAGAATTTGAAATATTAATAAATCGCCCTTTTTTCTGTGCATAATCCATTCTAGGATTAGTTAGAAAATGTCAAAATATTTCACAAGAACTTATCATAATATTCTCCGGAGCCTACCTCGAGTGGTTGCCAACTCGACCAGATTCGCGCAAATTAAAAATAAAACTCTTTTATTCGAAAGAATTTGAAATATTAATAAATCGCCGTATTTCTGGCATAATCAATTGTAGGATTGGTAATTAAATGTTAAAATCATTCACAAGAACTCATCCCAATATTCTCCGGAGCCTACCTCAAGTGGTTGCCAACTCGACCAGATACGCGCAAATTAAAAATAAAACTCATTTACTAGACAGAAATTGAAATATTAATAAATCGTCGTTCTTTCTGGTATAATCTATGGTAGGATTTGTAAGAAAATGTCAACATAATTCACAAGAACTTATCCTAATATTGTCCGGAGCCTACCTCGAGTGGTTGCCAACTCGACCAGATTCGCGCCAATTAAAAATAAAACTCATTTATTTGACAGAATTTAAAATATTAATAAATCGCCGTTTTTTCTAGGATAATCAATGGTAGGATTGGTAATAAAATGTTAAAATAATTCACAAGAACTTTCATAACATTCTCCAGTCCCTATCTCGAGTTGTTTAAAAATGTACTTTATTAGCGCTAATGAACAATAAAACAGATATTTGACAGAATCTGAAATATTAATAAACGGCCGTTCCTTCATGCATCACCCATGGCAAAACATGTCCGATAATTAAAACGAACATATAACATTCTCCCGACCCTACCTCGAGTTGTTTCAAAATCGACTTGATTAGCGGAAATGAAAAATAAATCACCATTTTCACAGAATTTGAAATATTAATAAAACGCCGTTCTTTCTGGCATAATACATAGTAGGATTGGTCCAAAACATGTAAAAATGACTTAAGAGAATTTATCATAACTTTCTCCCTACCCTACCTCGAGTCATTGCCAAATCGACTTGATTAGCACTAATGCAATCTAATTAAAAATAAAACTTTTACTAGACAGAATTTGAAATATTAATAAATCGACGTTCTTTCTGGTATAATCTATGGTAGGATTGACAAGAAAATGTCAAAATAATTTACAAGAACTTATTATAATATTCTCCGGAGCCTACTTCGAGTGGTTGCCAACTCAACCTGATTCGCGAAATTAAAAATAAAACTCTTTTATTCTACAGAATTTGAAATATTAATAAATCGCCGTCTTTTCTGGCATAATCAATGGTAGGATTGGTAATTAAACGTTAAAATAATTCACAAGAACTCATCCCAATATTCTTCGGAGCCTACCTCGAGTGGTTGCCAACTCGACCAGATTCGCGCAAATTAAAAATAAAACTCTTTTATTTGACAGAATTTGAATATTAATAAATCGCCGTCTTCTCTGGCATACTCCATTGTAGGATTGGAAATAAAATGTAATAATAATTCACAAGAACTCATACAATATTCTTCGGAGCCTACCTCGAGTGGTTGCCAACTCGACCAGATTCGCGCAAATTAAAAATAAAACTCTTTTATTTGACAGAATTTGAAATATTAATAAATCGCCGTCTTCTCTGGCATACTCCATTGTAGGATTGGAAATAAAATGTAATAATAATTCACAAGAACTCATCCCAATATTCTTCGGAGCCTACCTCGAGTGGTTGCCAACTCGTCCTGATTCGCGCAAATTAAAAATAAAACTCATTTACTAGACAGAAATTGAAATATTAATAAATCGCCGTTCTTTCTGGTATAATCTATGGTAGGATTGGTAAGAAAATGTCAACATAATTCACAAGAACTTATCCTAATATTCTCCGGAGCCTACCTCGAGTGGTTGCCAACTCGACCTGATTCGCGCCAATTAAAAATAAAACTCATTTATTTGACAGAATTTGAAATATTAATAAATCGCCGTTTTTTCTGTGCATAATCCATTCTAGGATTGGTAAGAAAATGTCAAAATAATTCACATGAACTTATCATAATAATATTCTTCGGAGCCTACCTCGAGTGGTTGCCAACTCGACCTAATTCGCGCAAATTAAAAATAAAACTCTTTTATTCGACAGAATTTGAATATTAATAAATCGCCGTCTTCTCTGGCATACTCCATTTTAGGATTGGAAATAAAATGTAATAATAATTCACAAGAACCCATCCCAATATTCTTCGGAGCCTACCTCGAGTGGTTGCCAACTCGACCAGATTCGCGCAAATTAAAAATAAAACTCTTTTATTTGACAGAATTTGAAATATTAATAAATCGCCGTTTATTCTGGCATAATCAATGGTAGGATTGGTAATTAAACGTTAAAATAATTCACAAGAACTTATCATAACATTCTCCCAACCCTACCTTGAGTTGTTTCAAAATGTACTTTATTAGCGCTAATGAACAATAAAACAGATATTTGACAGAATCTGAAATATTAATAAGCGGCCGTTCCTTCATGCATCACCCATGGCAAAACATGTCAGATAATTAACACGAACTTATCATAACATCCTCCCGACCCTACCTCGAGTTGTTTCAAAATCGACTTGATTGACGCAAATGAAAAATAAAATTCTGATATTTGCAGAGTTTGAAATATTTATGAACCGGCGTATCTTCTGGCATCCCCCATGTGAAACATGTCAAAATAATGAAGAAGAACTTATATTAACATTCTCCAGTCCCTATCTCGAGTTGTTGCAAAATCGACTTCATTAACGCTAATGATAAATAAAATTCTGATATTCGACAGAATTTGAAATATTAATAAATCGCCGCTTTTTCTGGCATAATCAATGGTAGGATTGGTAATTAAACGTTAAAATAATTCACAAGAACTTATCATAACATTCTCCCAACCCTACCTCGAGTTGTTTCAAAATGTACTTTATTAGCGCTAATGAACAATAAAACAGATATTTGACAGAATCTGAAATATTAATAAACGGCCATTCCTTCATGCATCACCCATGGCAAAACATGTCAGATAATTAACACGAACTTATGATAACATCCTCCCGACCCTACCTCGAGTTGTTTCAAAATCGACTTGATTGACGCAAATGAAAAATAAAATTCTGATATTTGCAGAGTTTGAAATATTTATGAACCGGCGAATCTTCTGGCATCCCCCATGTCAAAACATGTCAAAATAATGAAGAAGAACTTATAATAACATTCTCCAGTCCCTATCTCGAGTTGTTGCCAAATTGACTTGATTAACGCTAATGAAAAATAAAACTCTGATATTCGACAGAATTACAAATATTAATAAAACACCGTTCTTTCTGGCATAACCAATGGTAGGATTGGTCAAAACATGTCAAAAAAAAACAGAAGAGCTTATCATAACATTCTCCTGTCCCTATATCGAGTTGTTGCCAAATCTACTTGATTAGCGCTAATGAAAAATAAAACTCTGATATTGGACAGAATTTGAAATATTAATAACACGCGATTCCTTCCAGGATCACTGATAATAGGTTTCGTCAAATATTGTAAAAAAATTTCACAAATACTTATCGTAACATTCTCCCGACCCTTCGTCGAGTCATTGCCAAATCGACTTGATTAGCACTAATGAAATCTAATGAAAAATAAAACTCTTTTACTAGACAGAATTTGAAATATTAATAAATCGCCGTTGTTTCTGGTATAATCAATGGTAGGATTGGTAATTAAACGTTAAAATAATTCACAAGAACTCATCCCAATATTCTTCGGAGCCTACCTCGAGTGGTTGCCAACTCGACCAGATTCGCGCAAATTAAAAATAAAACTCTTTTATTTGACAGAATTTGAATATTAATAAATCGCCGTCTTCTCTGGTATACTCCATTGTAGGATTGGAAATAAAATGTAATAATAATTCACAAGAACTCATACAATATTCTTCGGAGCCTACCTCGAGTGGTTGCCAACTCGACCAGATTCGCGCAAATTAAAAATAAAACTCTTTTATTTGACAGAATTTGAAATATTAATAAATCGCCGTCTTCTCTGGCATACTCCATTGTAGGATTGGAAATAAAATGTAATAATAATTCACAAGAACTCATCCCAATATTCTTCGGAGCCTACCTCGAGTGGTTGCCAACTCGTCCTGATTCGCGCAAATTAAAAATAAAACTCATTTACTAGACAGAAATTGAAATATTAATAAATCGCCGTTCTTTCTGGTATAATCTATGGTAGGATTGGTAAGAAAATGTCAACATAATTCACAAGAACTTATCCTAATATTCTCCGGAGCCTACCTCGAGTGGTTGCCAACTCGACCTGATTCGCGCCAATTAAAAATAAAACTCATTTATTTGACAGAATTTAAAATATTAATAAACGGCCGTTCCTTCATGCATCACCCATGGAAAAACATGTCAGATAATTAACACGAACTTATCATAACATCCTCCCGACCCTACCTCGAGTTGTTTCAAAATCGACTTGATTGACGCAAATGAAAAATAAAATTCTGATATTTGCAGAGTTTGAAATATTTATGAACCGGCGTATCTTCTGGCATCCCCCATGTCAAAACATGTCAAAATAATGAAGAAGAACTTATAATAACATTCTCCAGTCCCTATCTCGAGTTGTTGCCAAATTGACTTGATTAACGCTAATGAAAAATAAAACTCTGATATTCGACAGAATTACAAATATTAATAAAACAGCGTTCTTTCTGGCATAACCAATGGTAGGATTGGTCAAAACATGTCAAAAAAAATTAGAAGAGCTTATCATAACATTCTCCTGTCCCTATATCGAGTTGTTGCCAAATCTACTTGATTAGCGCTAATGAAAAATAAAACTCTGATATTGGACAGAATTTGAAATATTAATAACACGCAATTCCTTCCAGGATCACTGATAATAGGTTTCGTCAAATATTGTAAAAAAATTTCACAAATACTTATCGTAACATTCTCCCGACCCTTCGTCGAGTCACTGCCAAATCGACTTGATTAGCACTAATGAAATCTAATGAAAAATAAAACTCTTTTACTAGACAGAATTTGAAATATTAATAAATCGCCGTTGTTTCTGGTATAATCAATGGTAGGATTGGTAATTAAACGTTAAAATAATTCACAAGAACTCATCCCAATATTCTTCGGAGCCTACCTCGAGTGGTTGCCAACTCGACCAGATTCGCGCAAATTAAAAATAAAACTCTTTTATTTGACAGAATTTGAATATTAATAAATCGCCGTCTTCTCTGGTATACTCCATTGTAGGATTGGAAATAAAATGTAATAATAATTCACAAGAACTCATACAATATTCTTCGGAGCCTACCTCGAGTGGTTGCCAACTCGACCAGATTCGCGCAAATTAAAAATAAAACTCTTTTATTTGACAGAATTTGAAATATTAATAAATCGCCGTCTTCTCTGGCATACTCCATTGTAGGATTGGAAATAAAATGTAATAATAATTCACAAGAACTCATCCCAATATTCTTCGGAGCCTACCTCGAGTGGTTGCCAACTCGTCCTGATTCGCGCAAATTAAAAATAAAACTCATTTACTAGACAGAAATTGAAATATTAATAAATCGCCGTTCTTTCTGGTATAATCTATGGTAGGATTGGTAAGAAAATGTCAACATAATTCACAAGAACTTATCCTAATATTCTCCGGAGCCTACCTCGAGTGGTTGCCAACTCGACCTGATTCGCGCCAATTAAAAATAAAACTCATTTATTTGACAGAATTTAAAATATTAATAAACGGCCGTTCCTTCATGCATCACCCATGGAAAAACATGTCAGATAATTAACACGAACATATCATAACATTCTCCCGACCCTACCTCGAGTTGTTTCAAAATCGACTTGATTGACGCAAATGAAAAATAAAATTCTGATATTTGCAGAGTTTGAAATATTTATGAACCGGCGTATCTTCTGGCATCCCCCATGTCAAAACATGTCAAAATAATGAAGAAGAACTTATAATAACATTCTCCAGTCCCTATCTCGAGTTGTTGCCAAATTGACTTGATTAACGCTAATGAAAAATAAAACTCTGATATTCGACAGAATTACAAATATTAATAAAACACCGTTCTTTCTGGCATAACCAATGGTAGGATTGGTCAAAACATGTCAAAAAAAATTAGAAGAGCTTATCATAACATTCTCCTGTCCCTATATCGAGTTGTTGCCAAATCTACTTGATTAGCGCTAATGAAAAATAAAACTCTGATATTGGACAGAATTTGAAATATTAATAACACGCAATTCCTTCCAGGATCACTGATAATAGGTTTCGTCAAATATTGTAAAAAAATTTCACAAATACTTATCGTAACATTCTCCCGACCCTTCGTCGAGTCACTGCCAAATCGACTTGATTAGCACTAATGAAATCTAATGAAAAATAAAACTCTTTTACTAGACAGAATTTGAAATATTAATAAATCGCCGTTGTTTCTGGTATAATCAATGGTAGGATTGGTAATTAAACGTTAAAATAATTCACAAGAACTCATCCCAATATTCTTCGGAGCCTACCTCGAGTGGTTGCCAACTCGACCAGATTCGCGCAAATTAAAAATAAAACTCTTTTATTTGACAGAATTTGAATATTAATAAATCGCCGTCTTCTCTGGTATACTCCATTGTAGGATTGGAAATAAAATGTAATAATAATTCACAAGAACTCATACAATATTCTTCGGAGCCTACCTCGAGTGGTTGCCAACTCGACCAGATTCGCGCAAATTAAAAATAAAACTCTTTTATTTGACAGAATTTGAAATATTAATAAATCGCCGTCTTCTCTGGCATACTCCATTGTAGGATTGGAAATAAAATGTAATAATAATTTACAAGAACTCATCCCAATATTCTTCGGAGCCTACCTCGAGTGGTTGCCAACTCGTCCTGATTCGCGCAAATTAAAAATAAAACTCATTTACTAGACAGAAATTGAAATATTAATAAATCGCCGTTCTTTCTGGTATAATCTATGGTAGGATTGGTAAGAAAATGTCAACATAATTCACAAGAACTTATCCTAATATTCTCCGGAGCCTACCTCGAGTGGTTGCCAACTCGACCTGATTCGCGCCAATTAAAAATAAAACTCATTTATTTGACAGAATTTAAAATATTAATAAACGGCCGTTCCTTCATGCATCACCCATGGAAAAACATGTCAGATAATTAACACGAACATATCATAACATTCTCCCGACCCTACCTCGAGCCAAATTGCCAAATCGACTTTATCAGCACTAATGAAATCTAATGAAAAATAAAACTCTTTTACTAGACAGAATTTAAAAATATTAATAAATCGCCGTTGTTTCTGATATAATCTATGGTAGGATTGGCAAGAAAATGTCAAAATAATTCACAAGAACTTATAATAATATTCTCCGGAGCCTACCTAGAGTGGTTGCCAAATCGACCTGATTCGCGCAAATTAAAAATAAAACTCTTTTATACGACAGAATTTGAAATATTAATAAATCGCCGCTTTTTTGGGCATAATCAAGTGTAGGATTGGTAATTAAACGTTAAAATAATTCAGAAGAACTTATCATAATATTCTACGGAGCCTACTTCGAGTGGTTGCCAACTCGACTTGATTAGCGCAAATTAAAAATAAAACTATTTTATGCGACAAAATTTGAAATTTTAATAAATCGCCGTTTTTTCTGTGCATAATCCATTCTAGGATTGGTAAGAAAATGTCAAAATAATTCACATGAACTTATCATAATATTCTTCGGAGCCTACCTCGAGTGGTTGCCAACTCGACCTAATTCGCGCAAATTAAAAATAAAACTCTTTTTTTCGACAGAATTTGAAATATTAATAAATCGCCGCTTTTTCTGGCATAATCAATGGTAGGATTGGTAATTAAACGTTAAAATAATTCACAAGAACTTATCATAACATTCTCCCAACCCTACCTCGAGTTGTTTCAAAATGTACTTTATTAGCGCTAATGAACAATAAAACAGATATTTGACAGAATCTGAAATATTAATAAACGGCCGTTCCTTCATGCATCACCCATGGCAAAACATGTCAGATAATTAACACGAACTTATCATAACATCCTCCCGACCCTACCTCGAGTTGTTTCAAAATCGACTTGATTGACGCAAATGAAAAATAAAATTCTGATATTTGCAGAGTTTGAAATATTTATGAACCGGCGTATCTTCTGGCACCCCCCATGTCAAAACATGTCAAAATAATGAAGAAGAACTTATAATAACATTCTCCAGTCCCTATCTCGATTTTTTGCCAAATTGACTTGATTAACGCTAATGAAAAATAAAACTCTGATATTCGACAGAATTACAAATATTAATAAAACACCGTTCTTTCTGGCATAACCAATGGTAGGATTGGTCAAAACATGTCAAAATAATTCAGAAGAGCTTATCATAACATTCTCCTGTCCCTATATCGAGTAGTTGCCAAATCGACTTGATTAGTGCTAATGAAAAATAAAACTCTGATATTGGACAGAATTTGAAATATTAATAAAACACGATTCCTTCTAGCATCACTGATAATAGGTTTCGTCAAATATTGTAAAAAAATTTCACAAATACTTATCGTAACATTCTCCCGACCCTTCGTCGAGTCATTGCCAAATCGACTTGATTAGCACTAATGAAATCTAATGAAAAATAAAACTCTTTTACTAGACAGAATTTGAAATATTAATAAATCGCCGTTGTTTCTGGTATAATCAATGGTAGGATTGGTAATTAAACGTTAAAATAATTCACAAGAACTCATCCCAATATTCTTCGGAGCCTACCTCGAGTGGTTGCCAACTCGACCAGATTCGCGCAAATTAAAAATAAAACTCTTTTATTTGACAGAATTTGAATATTAATAAATCGCCGTCTTCTCTGGTATACTCCATTGTAGGATTGGAAATAAAATGTAATAATAATTCACAAGAACTCATCCCAATATTCTTCGGAGCCTACCTCGAGTGGTTGCCAACTCGACCAGATTCGCGCAAATTAAAAATAAAACTCTTTTATTTGACAGAATTTGAATATTAATAAATCGCCGTCTTCTCTGGTATACTCCATTGTAGGATTGGAAATAAAATGTAATAATAATTCACAAGAACTCATACAATATTCTTCGGAGCCTACCTCGAGTGGTTGCCAACTCGACCAGATTCGCGCAAATTAAAAATAAAACTCTTTTATTTGACAGAATTTGAAATATTAATAAATCGCCGTCTTCTCTGGCATACTCCATTGTAGGATTGGAAATAAAATGTAATAATAATTCACAAGAACTCATCCCAATATTCTTCGGAGCCTACCTCGAGTGGTTGCCAACTCGTCCTGATTCGCGCAAATTAAAAATAAAACTCATTTACTAGACAGAAATTGAAATATTAATAAATCGCCGTTCTTTCTGGTATAATCTATGGTAGGATTGGTAAGAAAATGTCAACATAATTCACAAGAACTTATCCTAATATTCTCCGGAGCCTACCTCGAGTGGTTGCCAACTCGACCTGATTCGCGCCAATTAAAAATAAAACTCATTTATTTGACAGAATTTAAAATATTAATAAACGGCCGTTCCTTCATGCATCACCCATGGAAAAACATGTCAGATAATTAACACGAACATATCATAACATTCTCCCGACCCTACCTCGAGCCAAATTGCCAAATCGACTTTATCAGCACTAATGAAATCTAATGAAAAATAAAACTCTTTTACTAGACAGAATTTGAAATATTAATAAATCGCCGTTGTTTCTGATATAATCTATGGTAGGATTGGCAAGAAAATGTCTAAATAATTCACAAGAACTTATAATAATATTCTCCGGAGCCTACCCCGAGTGGTTGCCAACTCGACTTGATTAGCGCAAATTAAAAATAAAACTATTTTATGCGACAAAATTTGAAATTTTAATAAATCGCCGTTTTTTCTGTGCATAATCCATTCTAGGATTGGTAAGAAAATGTCAAAATAATTCACATGAACTTATCATAATATTCTTCGGAGCCTACCTCGAGTGGTTGCCAACTCGACCTGATTCGCGCCAATTAAAAATAAAACTCATTTATTTGACAGAATTTGAAATATTAATAAAGCGCCGCTTTTTTGGGCATAATCAAGTGTAGGATTGGTAATTAAACGTTAAAATAATTCAGAAGAACTTATCATAATATTCTACGGAGCCTACTTCGAGTGGTTGCCAACTCGACTTGATTAGCGCAAATTAAAAATAAAACTATTTTATGCGACAAAATTTGAAATTTTAATAAATCGCCGTTTTTTCTGTGCATAATCCATTCTAGGATTGGTAAGAAAATGTCAAAATAATTCACATGAACTTATCATAATATTCTTCGGAGCCTACCTCGAGTGGTTGCCAACTCGACCTAATTCGCGCAAATTAAAAATAAAACTCTTTTATTCGACAGAATTTGAAATATTAATAAATCGCCGCTTTTTCTGGCATAATCAATGGTAGGATTGGTAATTAAACGTTAAAATAATTCACAAGAACTTATCATAACATTCTCCCAACCCTACCTCGAGTTGTTTCAAAATGTACTTTATTAGCGCTAATGAACAATAAAACAGATATTTGACAGAATCTGAAATATTAATAAACGGCCGTTCCTTCATGCATCACCCATGGCAAAACATGTCAGATAATTAACACGAACTTATCATAACATTCAACCGATTCTACCTCGAGTTGTTTCAAAATCGACTTGATTGACGCAAATGAAAAATAAAATTCTGATATTTGCAGAGTTTGAAATATTTATAAACCGGCGTATCTTCTGGCATCCCCCATGTGAAACCTGTCAAAATAATGAAGAAGAACTTATAATAACATTCTCCAGTCCCTATCTCGAGTTGTTGCCAAATCGACTTGATTAACGCTAATGAAAAATAAAACTCTGATATTGGACAGAATTTGAAATATTAATAACACGCGATTCCTTCCAGGATCACTGATAATAGGTTTCGTCAAATATTGTAAAAAAATTTCACAAATACTTATCGTAACATTCTCCCGACCCTTCGTCGAGTCATTGCCAAATCGACTTGATTAGCACTAATGAAATCTAATGAAAAATAAAACTCTTTTACTAGACAGAATTTGAAATATTAATAAATCGCCGTTGTTTCTGGTATAATCAATGGTAGGATTGGTAATTAAACGTTAAAATAATTCACAAGAACTCATCCCAATATTCTTCGGAGCCTACCTCGAGTGGTTGCCAACTCGACCAGATTCGCGCAAATTAAAAATAAAACTCTTTTATTTGACAGAATTTGAATATTAATAAATCGCCGTCTTCTCTGGCATACTCCATTGTAGGATTGGAAATAAAATGTAATAATAATTCACAAGAACTCATACAATATTCTTCGGAGCCTACCTCGAGTGGTTGCCAACTCGACCAGATTCGCGCAAATTAAAAATAAAACTCTTTTATTTGACAGAATTTGAAATATTAATAAATCGCCGTCTTCTCTGGCATACTCCATTGTAGGATTGGAAATAAAATGTAATAATAATTCACAAGAACTCATCCCAATATTCTTCGGAGCCTACCTCGAGTGGTTGCCAACTCGTCCTGATTCGCGCAAATTAAAAATAAAACTCATTTACAAGACAGAAATTGAAATATTAATAAATCGCCGTTCTTTCTGGTATAATCTATGGTAGGATTGGTAAGAAAATGTCAACATAATTCACAAGAACTTATCCTAATATTCTCCGGAGCCTACCTCGAGTGGTTGCCAACTCGACCTGATTCGCGCCAATTAAAAATAAAACTCTTTTATTCGACAGAATTTGAAATATTAATAAATCGCCGCTTTTTCTGGCATAATCAATGGTAGGATTGGTAATTAAACGTTAAAATAATTCACAAGAACTTATCATAACATTCTCCCAACCCTACCTCGAGTTGTTTCAAAATGTACTTTATTAGCGCTAATGAACAATAAAACAGATATTTGACAGAATCTGAAATATTAATAAACGGCCGTTCCTTCATGCATCACCCATGGCAAAACATGTCAGATAATTAACACGAACTTATCATAACATTCAACCGATTCTACCTCGAGTTGTTTCAAAATCGACTTGATTGACGCAAATGAAAAATAAAATTCTGATATTTGCAGAGTTTGAAATATTTATAAACCGGCGTATCTTCTGGCATCCCCCATGTGAAACCTGTCAAAATAATGAAGAAGAACTTATAATAACATTCTCCAGTCCCTATCTCGAGTTGTTGCCAAATCGACTTGATTAACGCTAATGAAAAATAAAACTCTGATATTGGACAGAATTTGAAATATTAATAACACGCGATTCCTTCCAGGATCACTGATAATAGGTTTCGTCAAATATTGTAAAAAAATTTCACAAATACTTATCGTAACATTCTCCCGACCCTTCGTCGAGTCATTGCCAAATCGACTTGATTAGCACTAATGAAATCTAATGAAAAATAAAACTCTTTTACTAGACAGAATTTGAAATATTAATAAATCGCCGTTGTTTCTGGTATAATCAATGGTAGGATTGGTAATTAAACGTTAAAATAATTCACAAGAACTCATCCCAATATTCTTCGGAGCCTACCTCGAGTGGTTGCCAACTCGACCAGATTCGCGCAAATTAAAAATAAAACTCTTTTATTTGACAGAATTTGAATATTAATAAATCGCCGTCTTCTCTGGCATACTCCATTGTAGGATTGGAAATAAAATGTAATAATAATTCACAAGAACTCATACAATATTCTTCGGAGCCTACCTCGAGTGGTTGCCAACTCGACCAGATTCGCGCAAATTAAAAATAAAACTCTTTTATTTGACAGAATTTGAAATATTAATAAATCGCCGTCTTCTCTGGCATACTCCATTGTAGGATTGGAAATAAAATGTAATAATAATTCACAAGAACTCATCCCAATATTCTTCGGAGCCTACCTCGAGTGGTTGCCAACTCGTCCTGATTCGCGCAAATTAAAAATAAAACTCATTTACTAGACAGAAATTGAAATATTAATAAATCGCCGTTCTTTCTGGTATAATCTATGGTAGGATTGGTAAGAAAATGTCAACATAATTCACAAGAACTTATCCTAATATTCTCCGGAGCCTACCTCGAGTGGTTGCCAACTCGACCTGATTCGCGCCAATTAAAAATAAAACTCATTTATTTGACAGAATTTGAAATATTAATAAAGCGCCGCTTTTTTGGGCATAATCAAGTGTAGGATTGGTAATTAAACGTTAAAATAATTCAGAAGAACTTATCATAATATTCTACGGAGCCTACTTCGAGTGGTTGCCAACTCGACTTGATTAGCGCAAATTAAAAATAAAACTATTTTATGCGACAAAATTTGAAATTTTAATAAATCGCCGTTTTTTCTGTGCATAATCCATTCTAGGATTGGTAAGAAAATGTCAAAATAATTCACATGAACTTATCATAATATTCTTCGGAGCCTACCTCGAGTGGTTGCCAACTCGACCTAATTCGCGCAAATTAAAAATAAAACTCTTTTATTCGACAGAATTTGAAATATTAATAAATCGCCGCTTTTTCTGGCATAATCAATGGTAGGATTGGTAATTAAACGTTAAAATAATTCACAAGAACTTATCATAACATTCTCGCAACCCTACCTCGAGTGGTTTCAAAATGTACTTTATTAGCGCTAATGAACAATAAAACAGATATTTGACAGAATCTGAAATATTAATAAACGGCCGTTCCTTCATGCATCACCCATGGCAAAACATGTCAGATAATTAACACGAACTTATCATAACATTCACCCAATCCTACCTCGAGTTGTTTCAAAATCGACTTGATTGACGCAAATGAAAAATAAAACTCTGATATTTGCAGAGTTTGAAATATTTATAAACCGGCGTATCTTCTGGCATCCCCCATGTGAAACCTGTCAAAATAATGAAGAAGAACTTATAATAACATTCTCCAGTCCCTATCTCGAGTTGTTGCCAAATCGACTTCATTAACGCTAATGATAAATAAAATTCTGATATTTGACAGAATTTGAAATATTAATAAAACACCGTTCTTTCTGGCATAACCAGTGGTAGGATTGGTCAAAACATGTCAAAATAATTCAAAAGAGCTTATCATAACATTCTCCTGTCCCTATCTCGAGTTGTTGCCAAATCGACTTGATTAGCGCTAATGAAAAATAAAACTCTGATATTGGACAGAATTTGAAATATTAATAAAACACGATTCCTTCTAGCATCACTGATAATAGGTTCGGTCAAATGTAGTAAAAAAATTTCACAAATACTTATCGTAACATTCTCCCGACCCTTCGTCGAGTCATTGCCAAATCGACTTGATTAGCACTAATGAAATCTAATGAAAAATAAAACTCTTTTACTAGACAGAATTTGAAATATTAATAAATCGCCGTTGTTTCTGGTATAATCTATGGTAGGATTGGCAAGAAAATGTCAAAATAATTCACAAGAACTTAGAATAATATTCTCCGGAGCCTACTTCGAATGGTTGCCAACTCGACCTGATTCGCGAAATAAAAAATAAAACTCTTTTATTCGACAGAATTTGAAATATTAATAAATCGCCGTTTTTTCTGGCATAATCCATTGTAGGATTGGTAATAAAATGTCAAAATAATTCACATGAACTTATCATAATATTCTCCGGAGCCTAGCTCGAGTGGTTGCCAACTCGACATGATTCGCGTAATTTAAAAATAAAACTTTACGCCGTTCGTTCTGGCATCACTCTTAATAGGCTTTGTCAAAACATGCAAAAAATGTTCACAAGTACTTATCTTAACATTCTCTCGACTGTTCGTTAAATTTTTGCCATAGCGTCTCAATTGGTGCAAATCAAAACCGCTGTATGGTCATTTAACTGCCTCAAACTAAATTAATTGTTATCATTGCCATTTTTTTTTACTCATTTATTGGAAAAGACGTCAATATAGTTCGATGAGGCAGTGTAGGTTATGTAGGCAACGTGTGCTTGAGGAAGCGGAATTTTGCGAGTCTGTGCTTAGTTTCATTCCCATTCTGCTTTACTTTAAACCTATGTATACGAAAGGGTACACAAGTGCTTATAGTCTGGGCGAAGAACTTAACAAATTAGATTTCATCGCAAAGAATCCGCCAGGTAGCAGCAAGTGCCGCGAACGATAAAATGGTGTTCACTTATACGTGCGCAGTGTTATGTATAGTATGTGTGAGCATATCCATGTGCCTCTTTATTTGTGTTAGTCTCTTTGGATAAGCAGTAAACCGCTTTACCGATCCGGTATGAAATCACGGATACTGTGATTCGCTCGTGCACCTGCCTGGCTGAGGATCCAGGCGCCGAATTGCCAAGTTTTTTGTTTGCTAGCTAAACGTGTTATTGTAGCGAACCTGCGAAAACATCAAAGCCTAACTTTTCTAAAAGTCCATCATCTTTAAAGAGTCATCATAGTGCTTGTACTCATGGTGACAAACTTTTGATGTTGAGAAGACCACGTTACTGGACCGCCTAAAAAGCTAAAAATATATCCAGACGTAGATCTTCATGTTTCCATATTGCTCGCGTAATCCGCGTCTGAAAACCCGTCGCTTTGATATTTTATCCCTAATCCTGCTGTTCATACTAGATACGCAAAAATACGTTTAACCGCGCGCCAGTGATTGGCACTGTGTTCATTTAAAAACCTACTTACACTCTTAACCGTACATGCAATATCGGATCTTGATACAAGTGCTAAGAACATCAGCGACCTGACAGCTTTACGATATTCTATATCACTCACACATTTATCATCATTTTTTATTGAACATAAATTAACATTCGGATCTATGGGCACATTCACACTTTTGGCCTTACTCATTACAAACTTTTTTAAGCTTTGTTCTACATCCACAATTTGATGAATTAACATAGTTTTATTTTATTTTATTTATTTTCTCTGTTTCTAACTATCTGCATCTCGATAAAGCATGACGCATCAATGTAGTGATCTCGAATTCTTTTCTCAATTCATTTACAATATATTGCAGCACTTCACTAGATTTACAAGCAGAGAAACCATCGTCCACAAAAAGTGCTAAGTACACTTTCCAACCCTTATATTTAGCTACAAATATACATGTATACGCTTGAAACTACAAAATTATACTTGGCTAAGAATTTTTTGAACTTACGGTTCCAGCAGCGAGAAGTTTGCTTCAAACTGTACAACGACTTATTTAATCTACAGACTACTTTCACGCTTCCATTCTTACACTCACTGTCACTTTCAATTGTTTTAGCATTTGTTTTCTTCAATGATGATCTTGACCACTTCCGGAACTTCCATATGTATCTCCTTCTCGAGATCACCATACAGAGAGGCTATCCTAACTTAAATGAAATAATCTCTAAATCCTTTTGTGTGATGAAAGCTAGCAGTACTCAAAGGGAGTCGTATATTACGACAAGAGAAGAAACTTCAGTGTAGTCTACTCCTGGCTGCTGTAAAAAGCCTCGAGCTCATAATCTTGCTTTGTATCGGGATCCACCTTCTAACACATTTTGAGATAGTTTAAAAACCCTTTTGGACTCGATGGTTTTCTTTATTGCACTTCTTGGTATAAATTATAAATATAATATAAATATAAATGGTCCAAGTGTTATTTTTTTCATGAGCTCTTCGTCTATAGCATCAATCTATTTCGATACATCATTCCTGTCACAGCTTCTTGAAAAGTCAAAGGAATGTTGCGTTCAGCAATATTTAAGTCGTATCTTGCTAGTGTTCTTAACGTTGATCGATCTCTCAGCTGTCTAGGCTCCAGAGGTGATGGTGGTGGTGGGTCAGGTTCTGCTTGAACATGCGCAACTCTACCCTCGTCGTGTAACGGAGGTTCCTCCTCAATCCTCTCCATGTCCTCCTCTAGAACAACATCATTGCTTGGTAGAGTCAACCCATCATCCTCGTTCACTATATTGTACGTTGATATATCCTGTGAATCTTCTTTTTCATTGAAGTTAACACGCCTTGCTACTGTTACCTTTTTCGAAACTGGACAGTATAATCTATAATTTGTCGACTCCATATCATAACCAAGCAAGAAGCTGCTTGGGCACAACTTCATATGCTTCTGAGCCAAACACCTTGACGTGTTAAAGATGAGGCTGTTTACCTGTCCAGAGTTCAAAAGCTGTCGTCCCGTTTTTCATTTTTCTTGTCAACAACTGTCACTCTGTTTAACAAATAATCAGCTGTATTAACAGCTTCCGCCCATATATAGTGAGACAACTTTTTGGCTAGAAGCATAGTTCTTGCGAACTCAAAAATAGTCCAGTTGTCACGTTCCGATTTCCCATTTTGTTCGGGATTGTAAGGCGCAGTGAACTCGTGTATGCTGCCTCGTGATGCCAGATATTCCTTCATATTCGAATTTCGATATTCCAAACCATTATCCGACCATAGCTTTGTCATCGGTCGACCAGAAATATTTTCTACTTGACGTTCAAACTCCTTAAAGCGATCGTAAACATCCGATTTATGTTTTAGGAAATAAACATATCGGAACTCCGACGCGTCGTCCTTAAAAATCACGAAGAACGTGCGCTTCCTAGGGACATCTCCGGGATTGGATCGCATACGTCACTGTGGATGAATTCGCCTGGTCTCCTATTCCTGCCTATGTCTAAGTGGAGTCGATGTGCCTTGCCTAACTGGCATCCCTTGCAAAAGAATTTATTAGCATCTAGCACGGTCACTCCGTTAACGAGCCCCTTTTTCGTCAGCTCTTGCAGTGCGTGCGAATTTAAATGGCCAAGTAGCGCATGCCATAGCTTTAGGCTCGTTGTTGTGAGGTTTACTTGATCACCATTCCGATTTCTGACTCGAAGAAATATCTGATAAATGTTATTTTCCTGTTTAATTCCATGAGCAAATACTTCATTAATCTTCAAAATTTTCACACTGTCATTTTCAAACCACATTTTGAATCTATTGGTTGTGCTCATGAAGAACATTCTCTATGCGCGCACAGCGCTACTCTCCATCGACCTATCTTTCGATCAACGCGGTTCCTTTCCCGACCACCGCCCACTCACCGTGATCACCCACCACTATGGTGCTTTTGTCCCTTCTCGGACGGTAATCGGTTAGCCATTCATGTCGATACGTCGTATGCACTAACGCTCCACTGTCGAGCAGCCAGATATCTCTCATATCAGCACTCTTTAACTGCCTCACATGGCTCTTCCGACGACGGAATTATTATAATTTTCGCGGTTATCGGTTCGCTCAAATTTGGTTCAAAATTCGTCGCGATTAACGCACAATCACGTGACTCACCTCTCTCGTGATCACCTCTCGATTGCTTTCGTTTTACATAGTTCCGCGTGTAGTGTCCCCTTTCTCGACAATAATAACACTCTACGTCCTTCTTGCGTCGACGAGATGTACTGTTGTCCTTTTTTCTACTTGCGTTGAATCTAGCTTTCGTGACCTTTTTCGTTGTAGCAGTAAACGCTGTCGACTCTTCGAACTTCGCATCTAAATAAACCTCATCCTCGATAAGCCGTTCTTGCAAATACTCAACGTTTTGTCTTGCAGGATTTATGTTATTCCACGATGTGCGCAAATTCCTATACTTACAAGGAAAGTCCACGATCTGCTCTTCAGGAAGTGGTTTTTGGTACCTAAAAATGATGCATAGCATCCATAGTTTCGTCTCATAGGCCCTTGGACTCAAGATATGACCTTTTGTATTCAAAATACGCGTTATTTCAGTAAAAAAAAAATACCTATACTTCGAATCATAACTCTGAAAGTTTTTTTGCTAGAAAAATGATGCAATGAGATAAAAAAATTGACTACAAGAGCTTTATTTTAAGATTTATTTCATATAAAAATATTATTCTGTTGCAAAGTTATGAACAATCAAAAATAATGACGAACAATGCTTGAAAATTTGAGGATTTTCAACTCTTTAAATTGAGTAGCTTTTCATGCATTTTTCGTCATCATTTTTAATTGTTCATAACTTTGCAACAGAACAATATTTTTATATGATTCAAAGCTTAAATTAAATCTCTTTTAGTCAACTTCTTTTATCGTATTATATCATTTCTCTAGCAAAAAAAACTTGCAGAGTTACGATTCGAGGTATAGGTACCATTTTTTACTGAAATAACGCATATTTTTAATACAAAAGGTCATATCTTGACCCGAAGGGCCTATGAGATGAGACTACGGGTGCTAGGCATCATTTTTAGGTACTAGAAACCACTTCCCAAAACCTCATCGAAAACCGTTTCCCGCAGGTCGTGGACTCTTGTTAGACGGGAGGCTTGTGAGGATTTTAGATATTACAACGATATCCGGCATATTTTCGCCGAGATCTAGGAGTTGTCGAGCCATGTTTTGCACCTTCGAAACATGTTGCGCTACCGAATCATTCGGTGTCATCCTGTATTCATGGAAGTACTGGCCTAATAAAAGTTTGTATGATGCAGATTTTTGTTCGTGTATTGATGCCAGCTTATACTACATTTGCTTCGCAGTAGTGCACGATAGCAAGCACTCCAACTGTGCGTACTCCATAGCGGACGACATCAGGAACATCGACTTGGCGTTATCTTTTTTCCACACTCTTGCATCCTGACCGTCTGCATCATTTGGCATGACTCTCTCTCCCAATACGATATCCTGGATCCCAAAGACTCTTACGATTCGCGAAACTACCGTAAGAGCGCGTGTGTCGGACTTCGAATTTTAGCGCGAAAAATAACCTCAACATGAAGTAACAACAATAGATGGCGCTTAGTTAAGTTCAAATTATGTAGAAAGAGAACACCAGCAAATGGTGTATCAAATCTTCATACAGAAGTTGGATCGTGCTAAATAGCAAGTAATGGTAACGGGTAACTTACAGGATTATGTCTGAATAATCATTTAAAGAAGAAAAAAAAATCACGGATAATCTCACCGAAATCACACGTAGCATCACGCATGTGTGAGTGGACGTCATTTTATTGTTCGCGGCACCTACTGCCGCTTAGCGAATTTTTTGGACACGGATCTTAGTAGATACTCAAAGGTCATTCCGCGATTAGACTCTGAGCTGAGCCTAACCTTTGTCTTTCGTCTCTCCTTCGATTCAACTTTGCCTCTCTGTTGGGAGTGTGAAGGTGGAACCCACAACTCTTAGTCATCTTTAATCTCACCATTTTCATAGATTTCATATAATCTAAAGAGAAATAATACATTTCCCTCTTTTCTATCATTTTGCGATTTCTTTTATATTCTCCTCTTATAAATCTCAATCTTTGTATACTAAGAAAATTTTGATCTACAAGTGTTTTCGAAGTTATAGTTGAAAGTCGGAAGCTAGTGTACATAATAGGCAGATTCTTAGTGAATATGCAGTTAGTTGCATTTAGAAAGATTGTCGAATTTCTCATTTGAGTAAAGCGGTCTAGCTTGTGTTTTGGCGTGACAGCAGATTTTGACCTTCCATCCTTTTTACTCAGTGGATTCATCACAGGAGGATTCTCTCAGACTTCGAAATCCAAGCGGCGCCCAGTCAACTTTTTGTAAAATAGGAAAGTAACCCTTTTTCCATTGTCTTCTTCTGAATAAATTTATACACATTAGACCCTCAACTAATTTCTAAAATTTATTTAGTTCATATTTTATATGTGTTCACCTACTATTTTTTATATCTTAAAAAAAGGCAAATGTTCTTTTTGGAAATGTTCCAATTTTCTCTTCGATTTTTTCTTTTATCAATTCTACAATAGTTCATTTTCATAAAGTAATCATTATTAGCAATTCTTCAAAATTTACATTTCCCGCATATTTCTTTCTTTCATCACATCATTCGTGACCTTAACCTTGGGTTTGGGGAACGCTCGAACCTTCTAACTTAACATAAACGTCTTAAACTCAGCATATACCAGGAAACATTCACAGTATAATAGACTCCCTATACAGTTACTTATAAAGTCAACATCAATCTCAAGCAAAGAGGATTAGGATTAAATATATTTATCTTATATCTTTTTATACTGCTTTATCGCTGATAATACGGATGAAAATTTTGGCTCACATATTTCCACTTCTCATTCAGTTTTTCGGAACAGCATATTTCTGATCTAAGTTTTTCGTATTTAGCAACTCTTGTTTGAATTGGATATTTTGACTTTCTCGATCAAGTTCGATAAAACTTGTTGATACTCATAAGTTTAAAGTGAGGCCAAGTGAGCAAGTTCTGGCGAATCTTTGTCCCCGCAAATATTTTATGACTACCTCAATAAATATTTATTTTGAACTCTAATATTGATTTTTTCATAATCTTTACTCAACATAGTCGTTCTCATAATTTTTTCAAATCGTCCTTTTAATCTCTATCAAGGGGTAATGGTGAATTTCTGATTCATCGAAAAGCCGTCTTATCGCTTTCTGAGAGTCAAAAAACGGCTCGCTTTCTATACTTATATGAAAGGATAATTCTATCAAGGGGCGCGGTAGCGCCCGCTTGCACGTATAAGTGTGGCACCCTCGGAGTTGCCGCCTCACGCAGTGCGCACGCTCCTGCCTACAGCCGAACGGCAGCACAGTCGGCGCAAGCAGCGGCTCGAGCCGCGAGCGCCTTACTAGCCTTGACTGACTCGCTGCTTCTTCCCACATCCGGCTACGGAGCCTCACGAGCTGCACGCACGTATCTGCGTGCATCAGCTCGATTGCGCGCCACAGCTATGGCGCCTTTCAAGCATTACTTAGCCTATTTCACGGCCCATCACGGCCTCTTGTATATATTTGTATAAAGTAAAATATAAGCTCTGCAAAATCAACACGGTGTCAACCCGGTCTCTCTCCTGCCATCATCCACCTCGATCCTGTTCTCGTGGCCAAGCATCCTGCACCCGCCGGGACGCTTCAGCACGCGCCCTGGCAAAACCGCGGCCTAGCCCGCACATAAGTACCCACGGTACGATACGAAGCCGAAGGGCGCACCGTCGCCTTTTATACGTCTAATTGTGCCTTTTTAACCTCTTCAAAATCTTTAAATATCAATATCTAAACACTGATTGACTTATGTGAAGTCTATTGACACTGTTTTGAGAGATAATAATTTAGTCTATCACGTAATAAAAGTTTCTGTAAAAAAGATTCATCTAATTGAAAATATAAAGCATAATATATTTGCTCAAATTTTTTCTTTTTTTTTGTTCTCCGCATTTCCGTTTTCTCTAATCATATATATATGTGACTTCCGTTTTCTCTACTCATATGTATAATACACATATACACACATACAGACTATATATATATATATATATATATATATATATATATATATATATATATATATATATATATATATATATATATATAGTGCCTGCAGACAGTGCAGACGACAACCATAAAATCTAACCTATTATTTAAATCAAATGTTGAAGGATGAAGGATGCGTTTGTGTTATTTGTATTATTAAAATAAAACGGGTTGTGATTTGTTTTTATTACGTGATGAAATCTCTGTACGACGATTTCAAAAATATCGTACGTCCGAAAAAGTGGCGAGACGGTCATCTGCAATAAAATTATTGCAATCCCAAGTGTAGTTGAAATAAAGAAAAAGACTAACAATGAATTCTGTCGAAAGAGATGAAGAACGCACAATATTCAGGAGTACTGGACAAGGTGTTACCATCGCTCCATTGCCTTTCTGTCGAAGGCTACACCAGAAGTTGTACCGAGACCACTTCTTTGACAGAATCTAAATCATCAAGGATACACAACGTCTTCTGTTGTAGCAAAAATCGTGGCAAAGTATGGATTTAAAGAGGGTCAGGAACTTGGAAAGAAAGGGCAGGGAATGTCTAGCATTGTAAGTAAAGAAGACTAGTAAAAGAAGAGGTAGAATAGAATAGTACACAAAAAGGAACAATTAAGGACGTCTTCTCTGCCTTTGAGTATGTTGCCCCCTTGAAACTCGCAAGGAATAAACAAGATGAAACGAGCATTATTGAAATCATGAAGTCATCAAGTAAAGTTGTTTTGCTCAGAAATATGGTTGGAATTTCTTTGGTGCCACGCTTATAGGTAAAGTCATTGTTAAAATGCATATACAGCAATTAGCTGTGATAATTGCATTCAACGAAGAATTATTAGATAAAACAATAATGCAATTAGTTTTTTTGTAGGTATATCGACAACGATTTCTTGGTTGTTCAATAAATTTGTTATACTTGTGGTGTGCTACTTCTTAGTAACAAATATTTATGTGCTCGTGCGTAATCATCATCGGGGATATACAAAGTCATCTGCTGATTGACCATAAGCATACAGGGCATAAGCCACTATGCACCAGAAAAATACCACACAATCATGGGGATGGAGTAATTGAATATCCGCTCTGATGTTGTCATGATGTAAATATAATACAAATCCAGTTCTCCAATCAAGTTGGTGCGTCGCAGAAGCATCTGTTAAATATTTAATACTCCAATAGATGTACTGTTTTTTAACCCAAATTTTTGTTATTGACGAGGGTCTTTGTGAATCTTTGTACTCGTGTAAGTGCTTCTTGTGTTTACAGGATTATTTGAAAGTAACATATAATATACTCATGTTCTATCCAGATATAAAGTCAACGCTGGCTCAGAAGGGTCATTTTAATGAAATTACAAAACTATAATTAATCAAATGTTTGCAAGCTCAGGTTTATAATTACATTAAAAAGACTCTTTTCACACAGCGATAATTTGATATCTGAATAAAACATGAGAATACTATAAGGTTCTATCAAAGGAATTTAATTTAAATTTATTTTAAGTGAATTTTCATAATCAAATAGGGCTACGTAATGTTTTAGGTAATATTGCAAAAGATTACTTCAAGTAGTTTAAAAGAAAATGTTACCCATACACAAATATTTATTTATTTGAAAGTAACGCATAATATACTCATGTTTTATCTATATATAAAGTCAACGCTGGCTCAGAAGGGTCATTTTAATGTAGTTATAAAACTATAATTAATACAATGTTTGCAAGATCATGTTTATAATTACATTAAAAAGACTCTTTTCATCCAGCGTTGACTTGATATCTGAATAAAACATGAGAATATTATAAAGTTCTCTATCGAAGAAATTTTTTTAAAATTTATTTTAAGTGAATTTTCATAATCAAATAGGGCTACATAATGGTTTAGGTAAAATTGCAAAAGATTACTTTAAGTAGTTTAAAAGAAAATGGAGTCAATGAAACTATCAAGTTACCCATACACAAACATTTATTTTTTTGAAAGTAACACATAATATACTCATGTTCTAAACAGATATAAAGTCAACGCTGGCTCAGAAGGGTCATTTTAATGTAGTTATAAAACTATAATTAATACAATGTTTGCAAGCTCATGTTTATAATTACATTAAAAAGACTCTTTTCACCCAGTGTTGACTTGATATCTGAATAAAACATGAGAATATTATAAGGTTCTATCAAAGAAATTTTTTTTTAAATTTATTTTAAGTGAATTTTCATAATCAAATAGGGCTACATAATGGTTTAGGTTAAATTGCAAAAGATTACTTCAAGTAGTTTAAATGAAAATGGAGTCAATGAAACTATCAAGTTACCCATACACAGACATTTATTTATTTGAAAGTAACACATAATATACTCATGTTCTATCCAGATATAAAGTCAACGCTGGCTCAGAAGGGTCATTTTAATGTAGTTATAAAACTATAATTAATACAATGTTTGCAAGCTCATGTTTATAATTACATTAAAAAGACATTTTTCACCCAGTGTTGACTTGATATCTGAATAAAACATGAGAATATTATAAGGTTCTATCAAAGAAATTTTTTTTAAATTTATTTTAAGTGAATTTTCATAATCAAATAGGGCTACATAATGGTTTAGGTTAAATTGCAAAAGATTACTTCAAGTAGTTTAAATGAAAATGGAGTCAATGAAACTATCAAGTTACCCATACACAGACATTTATTTATTTGAAAGTAACACATAATATACTCATGTTTTATCCAGATCTAAAGTCTACGCTGTCCCAGAAGGGTCATTTTAATGAAATTATAAAACTATAATTAATCAAATGTTTGCAAGCTCAGGTTTTTATTACATTTAAAAAACTATTTTCACCCAGCGTTGACTCGATATCTGAATAAAACATGAGAATACTAGAAGGTTTTTTCGAAGGAATTTTATTTAAATTTATTTTAAGTGAATTTTCATAATCAAATAGGGCTACGTAATGGTTTAGGTAAAATTGCAAAAGATTACTTCAAGTAGTTTAAAAGAAAATGGAGTCAATGAAACTTTCAAGTTACCCATACACAAACATTTATTTATTTGAAAGTAACACATAATATACTCATGTTTTATCCAGATCTAAAGTCTACGCTGTCCCAGAAGGGTCATTTTAATGAAATTATAAAACTATAATTAATCAAATATTTGCAAGCTCAGGTTTTTATTACATTTAAAAAACTATTTTCACCCAGCGTTGACTCGATATCTGAATAAAACATGAGAATACTAGAAGGTTTTTTCGAAGGAATTTTATTTAAATTTATTTTAAGTGAATTTTCATAATCAAATAGGGCTACGTAATGGTTTAGGTAAAATTGCAAAAGATTACTTCAAGTAGTTTAAAAGAAAATGAAGTCAATGAAACTTTCAACTTACCCATACACAAACATTTATTTATTTGAAAGTAACACATAACTTACTAAAAAGTAAAATCTTGGCAAGTATAAGTTTCGTTATTACCCACAATATAAATTAAAAGAAATACGCTACAATTAAAATAGTAAACATAAACTAATATTCTATTTTTAAAATATTTCTATTTTTTCGAGAATAGTAAGAATAAATATCCGTCTCTGGAAAAGTTGTGAAATCTATAAAAAATACCTTTCTAAAAAGTAAAATCTTGGCAAGTATAAGTTTCATTATTACCCACAATATAAATTAAAAGAAATATATTATTACCAAAATAAGACGTTTAATTATGAATTTTATTCATAAACTCAAATTAAAATAGTAAAATTAAACTAATATTATATTTAAAAAATATTATAGTTTATAATATTTCTATTTTTTACTAATTCAGATAATCTGAAATAAACGCTAAAGAAATTAATTAAATCGATTAATATATTGGCAAGTATTTTATTTTTATTTGTATATCAATTTCCTTCTTTTATTAATTAGTATGAAGTATACAAACTATTTAAAAAATATTATAGTTTAAAATATTTCTATTTTTTACTAATTCAGATAATCTGAAATAAACGCTAAAGAAATTAATTAAATCGATTAATAAATTGGCAAGTATTATATTTTTATTTGTAAATCAATGTCATTTTTTTATGAATTAGTATGAAGTATAAAAATTAATAATACCTTTCAAATTTAATATTGTAAGACATTAAATTTGACATAAATACATGTTGATAAGAAATAGGTCAAAAAGTCGAACCTCAAACACTGATCTATAATACTCTCGCTACATTACACTCGCGTTATATGTAGTGCTCATATAGCAATTCATGTCTATTATAGGTAAGCTAACTGATACTTTTTGAAAACAAGCCAATATAATATTACGGACAAACAGTTTATACCTTATCTAGGGCTCTGACTAGCTGCCGTCGTTAATTGCTACGAACCTTAGGTAACTCGGGCACTGTTCGCGGTTATTTTTCCCAAACTCGAGCAATGTTCCAGGTTTAACTGTAGTTCAATATAAAATATAGTGCATTGGCGGCCTCTTTAATTTCGACATATAACTATGTCCGTATAACTGTTTGTCCGTAATATTATATTGGCTTGTTTTCAAAAAGTATCAGTTAGCTTACCTATAATAGACATGAATTGCTATATGAGCACTACATATAACGCGAGTGTAATGTAGCGAGAGTATTATAGATCAGTGTTTGAGGTTCGACTTTTTGACCTATTTCTTATCAACATGTATTTATGTCAAATTTAATGTCGACTGCGCGCCGTATAGCGTGACGTCACCACGAGCAGATACTTCTCTTTCGGCCTCACAGGCGCGCGCGCTGCGACTTCGGCTGAGCTCGGCCGACGATAGCCAAAATACTCGTGCAGCACCGCGAGTACGAAGCGAGAGATTCAATCAATTGTATATGTATACATACTTAATAAGTACAATAGTATTCTGTGCAACTTACTCTTTTCTTAAAATTCGGTATATATATATATGTGTGTGTGTATTGGTAATCTAGCGCAGCGTGCGTTTGTTGATCATCAGGCCGCGTGTCTCCAATTAGCATTTGTATTTCACCGCCATATATTCCGTAGAATTCGCGTCCCTGAGTACTAACTTCTTCCCCTCTCGAACGCATGCCATTTCCCACCGTATCGCCGTGTTCACCGTAGTTAGTTTTAGTTTTTATAAATAATTCTATGTGTCGATCGAACACTTGCAACATCTTGCTGCGAGTTCAAGTGTTCATGTTATCCTAATTTCCTATGTCGTACTTTATTTAAAGCCTCGAATAAATATAATGTTAAAGCCTGCATGTGCGGCGCAATAATCTTGGCTTTAATAGCCAAAATTATTGTCATAAGTTATTTATAATTTATATTAAATATTTTATTTGAAATAATAAAAGATGTTTAATGTTCTTTTGATAGTCGACATTCAATTCAGATATCATCGAAAAAAATATATTATCTCTGTCATTATCGATGAAAGCATATCTAATAATAATATATACACATTAATTAATATGGTAAACGTACAAAATAATATCGCAATTTCATATTATTTATTTGATTTTAATTATGTAAGGTTTAGTATTTTTTTAATATGTATGTTCTATAAAATATTTTTAATATTATTTATTTTTGGTTTGCAATCTACCAAAAAAATGATTGAATTGTATAAGCGTAAGGCGAAAAAGCTAATTGTTTATAAGTAAATAATGCTATGAAATATTGAAACATTTTTTGTAAAAGTATAGAACTAAGCAATTAAATATATTTTCCCGGTATCTAAATCTTTCAATATATATATATATATATTCAAACCTACCAAAATAAAATTTATTTGTTAGCCTTTTATGTTTACAAAATAAGTTTATATAATTCAATTAATTACCGACTTGCAGACAATTCCTTTTTCTACTTAAGCATATTTTCAATAATTGTATCCAGTAGATTGATAAAATAACTATTGAAAAATTAGAATCAAATCAAAATTTTTCATTAAAAACATTTTCAGTAACTTTTCTTAGAACCTAGGTTTGCCGCGCTTAAATTTATTAAGATATTTTTTCAGTTATAAAATTTATTAAACTCTTTTAATATTAATTTATTTAACCCCCGAACACGCACGAGGCGTTTTTAGACCACACTTTTTTCAAAACGATTATTCTGATATGTAATAAATTGTTTGATTCTTGATTCTTAAACTTTTATGTATTCTTCAAGAATGTTTATAAGCTTTAAAAAGGAAAAAGAAATAATTAAAAAAAAAGATTTTATTACAACATTAACTGTAAAAATATTAATATTGTTTTAAAAGTGTAAAGAAATGCTTGTTATTCATATTTTTGTTTATTTATATTGCTTATTAATGTAATTTATCTATATTATTATTCTCAGAGGGATAGAAACATGTCACTACTAGTGGGTTAAAATACTTTTTAAATATTTTTTTGTTTATATATTCATTAATATTTTGGTTCACATTGAAACGTATATTTTGATTGTATATTCTTTCAACAATGTTACCAGAACTTGATGTAGGTGCATACACTGTTGAACAAATTTATTTTTTGAGGTCTATTTAGTGGTAGACAATCTCTTTAATGTTCTATAGCTATTATACATATTTATTTCATAAGTAAATCAATAATTTGATAATGTTTTATAATTTGATACATGTATAGAATATAAATTGAATCAATATATGAAGGGGTTTATATTTGGATTCGGATTTATACTCTGGCTGACGCAATTCTGCCGCAAAGAACATGACGCAATCTTCTACTGCAATACTACCGCAATTGTGCTGTCCGCGCGAGTGCAAAATATTAGCCCCATGATACACTTTAGCTGCTGTAAGACTGTGGCATTTCTGATACAATGTGTCTGCCGTAATCATCTGCTGCAATTCTGCTGCAATGCTACTGCATATGAGAGTGCACAAAATATGACCTACTTGAATGCACTTTAGCTGCCATAAGTCTGCCGCAAGTCTGTTGCAAAGTGCCTGACGCAATTGCCTGTCGACAGAAACATAGTAGAATGACGAAGCAGACAACGCATATTCCGCTGTAACTTCCATACCTAGCAGGGAAATTGTAGCAAAATTTCAGCAGAATTGCAATGGGTTTGTTCCCAGAGTTCAGTCTGTCCCGGAAATATGTAAACAGTGAGATAATAGTATATTATGACACTGTTGTGGGAGATGGTTTTCTACCTTGCTCGAGGGTTTTCGCACGAGCGAAGCGAGTGAGAAAATCGAGCAAGGTAGAAAAACACCTCCCACAACAGTCTCATACGATATTTTATAGCACAACAACCTCAAAATCGATAATAAAGTTGGCATTTTGAGGTTAGTGTGCTATAAAAGAAAATATACCATCAACATCCCTGCTAAAAATATTCGATTGAAATCAATTGGCCGTCAATCGGATAATGCGACAAATGAACATGTAGTGTCAATTAATTTTATTCATGGATGTAATAGTAAATCGATCTTAAGGGGGTCATCTCGTGCAAATGGTTCAAAGAATTACTTTTTTTTTCTTTAAATCAATGCGTATGTATGTGGAGAATACGTTCCCAAAGTTTTAGATTAAAATTCAATCTCTAAACGGAGTTACAGCCGAGTTTGTAACTGCGGGTCGAGCAGGTAAGGAGCGGCAGCTGGAGCGCGCGAGGCGATCCGAACAGCTGGTGTAAATGGCGCATTGCAGAAGCTACAGGAGGATTGTTCAACCACCCAGACCCGCTTCATCCAGATATTCAAAAGCGTATACTACCTATTGTGACGTAGAGAACGTCACTTAAAGTAGTTAACGCGTACTAACACGCATTATAGGAAACCCAGCCAACAAGTCCACGCGCGAGCCTAACTACACCCGGGCTGGAATTTAACAATTTATGATTAGTACTAACAGGGTGATATTTTCGCGTTTCCCGAGGTACACGAGAGAAAGGAGCCGCGCACACACCGAAGCGACGAACTACCATCTGACGGCAACACACGGGGCACGATACACGGTGCGTAGATGGGGCAGCATGCACGGCACCGTGCCACACTACTCAGTGCCAAGACAGTGCACTGCACTATTTCACAGACACTCACCAGCACGTCACTAAGCACAGCTTAGCACGTCACTAAGCGCCAGCCACCACAAGAACCGAAGACAGCTGATCCGCGCAGGCTAGAGGAGAGGCAGCCGGTACACACGCAGAAGTGACCGCGCTAGCCGCGCCTGTGCCAACTACACAAACGCGCACTCGCACTAACCCAGCACACCTCGCGCACGCACGCAAAAGCGGCCGAGGTAGCAGCAGTCGCCACTAACATCGAGAGAACTGAATCAAAGCGACTCCTGGGCGACGACACGTCAGCTGGACCGCACTCAACGAGATCACGCCGGCGGAAAGCAGACAATAACAACGGCAGCAGCACCTACTGATCGTACAACGAGAAGAGCCAAAAGAAAGAGGAGAGAGATATACAGAGAAGCGAGGCGAAGCGAAGGCTCAAGCCTAGTGGGAGAAGACGGACAGAGGGGAGAGAACTGCTTAGCCAGCGGCGGAGCCGCCGAGCTGTACGATCCTACAGTGAGTACGGCAGATATATATAGATATACTCGCCGCAGGCGGGCAACTCGAGGGAATTCGGCGCGCGTAACCGCGTAACAACAGTAACCGCTATATTAATTACGAATTCAAATATCCGCGCGTATAGATGACGCGTATGATAACACGTGCACGCACCCTTTCGAGTCAAAAGGCCAATGAGCTCAAGGTTACCGAGCAGACAAGGGTCCTGATTGGCCCTGACCTTTCTCAACATCGACACGAGTGACTACGTTAATAGAAAATCAGAGCAATTAGTCAAATGACGCCTCTCTCTCTCTCTCTCTCTCTCTCTCTCTCTCTCTCTCTCTCTCTCTCTCTCTCTCTCTCTCCAAATCGCAACAAACTAGGGGGCGGGCTAGTCCTGTACATTCGTAACACTTTCAAGGCCAATTTACTATGCAGCTCTCCAACAACACAGGAGGGCAGGCCATTTATACCTGAATATTTAATGTGCAGTGTTCAGCAGGGCAGCCTTCCCCCCGTCTTTGTTGCTTTAATATACAGACCACCACACGTACCATTTTTACAGGGCTCTGACTTAACAGACAAACTAACGATATATACTCAAGACTTTAGTCACAAAATTATTATGGGAGATCTGAATGCGAACCTACTCGGAACGTCAGCCGATGCAAAATTTGTTAGGCGGTTGGCTGATGATATTAACCTTCAAATAATTGATCATGGTGCGACTCGTCATCTCACGGATTCTCACACGTGGATTGATGTGATCTTGACAGATAATAATGACGTTGTACTGAGCAGGGACAATCGGCCGGCGCCTTTTCCCAGTCATCATAACATCATAGAGGTCGATATTGGAGTCGAAACTGCTGCATCCCCTGTGGTTGAATCTTTCAGCTACAGGGATTTTAAATCGATCCAGCAAGACGACCTCCTGTCTCACCTAGCTGACTGTGATTGGTCGCGGATCGATGGTCCCACGGCGGGTGTTGACAGTCAATTAGAGTGCCTCAGTGTCAACCTCATGGCTGTGATAGATAAAATTGCACCGTTAAAAGAATTCACGCCGAAAAAGAAAACAAATCCACCATGGGTTGATGCTGAACTAATACATCTTTACAAAAAACGTGACTCCGTACGACGACGCTATGCGCGGACCAATGACGACAGACTGTGGCGGGAGTATCAGGGCCTTGCAGCTGAAGCTGAATTACGAACGAAGGAAACAAGGGAAAGGTTTTTACAAAATAAAATTTCTGAAGCGATTGATAATAAGAAAGATATCTGGAAAGAGCTCAAGGCTCTGGGCCTTCTGCCAAAGACAAGAGAGGAGCTTCATGGTTTCTCACCGGAAGAGCTCAATGCCCACTTTGCAGGGGTGTCGATCTCCCAAAATGAGGGTGATGAAGAACTTGACAACGTCCTGACCACTGCCAGTGATGACGGCTTTGTTTTCCGTGAATTCAGCTTCTCGGACGTGGTCCTGGCTGTTGCCCACTTCTCATCACAAGCCAGAGGGGAAGACGGCATTCCCCAAAGTATAGTGGCTAAGGCTCTTCCGTTTGTGGGAGATCATATTGTTAAGATCTTTAACTCCTCTCTGTCCAGTGACATTTTTTCGGGAACATGGAAGGGAGCTCAGTTGGTGCCTTTGAAGAAGAAGCCTGTCCCATCTACGGTGTCAGATTTCCGACCAATTGCCCTACTGAGTTTCCTTTCTAAGGTCCTTGAAAAAATAGTACACGACCAAATAACTGACTTTTTACGAGAAAATAATACTTTGGACCCGATGCAGACTGGTTTTCGACAGAATCACAGTACACAGACAGCACTACTAAAACTGACGGAAGACATAAGATCAGGCATTGACAACAACAAAAAACTATTGACTATTTTGTTAATGTTTGATTTTAGCAAAGCATTCGACACCATCTCACACACTAAACTGCTGCGTAAGCTGATGCGCATGGGATTCTCCAGGAGTGTTCTCCTGTGGCTTAAGTCATATATTATGGGGAAACGACAGAAAGTCGTCACAAACACAAACGGGGATTCAGGTTGGCTAACCACCAATCTTGGCGTTCCACAGGGCTCAGTCCTGGGACCCCTGCTTTTCAGCCTGTACATAAACGACTTACAAGACGCACTCGCAACATCAAACAGGTTCAGAACCTTGACTTGCAAGGCATTGAGATACAGACCGGCGTACACGTTCCCTTTGTCGATACAGTCACCAACCTCGGCGTGGTGATGGACGGAAGGTTGACATGGAAGCCGCAACTGAATGCGGTCAGTAGAAAAGTAAATAGAGCTCTGTATAGCTTAAAACTTTTCCGTTCAAGCACCACAGAGATACTGAGGAAGCAGCTGGCATGTGCACTGGTACTACCTCACTTAGACTATTGCTCAGTGGTTCTTCTTGACGTGTCAGGGGAGCTCCAGACACGACTACAACGTCTACAGAATGCAAGTGTGAGATACATATGTGGTGTTAGGCGAGATGAGCATATCACCGCCTACAGGAAAAAACTGGACTGGTTAGATCTGAAGGTGAGGAGGGAGTATTTTATGGGGCTGCTGCTTTACAAAGCGGTTGTCATGCGGCAGCCACCATATCTTACTGCCCTCTTTGAAAAAAACCAGGCCAGGACTTCAAGTAGGGGTGGTATGAAAGAGCTCTCGGTTCCGGGGTCGCGCACCGATAAGGGCCTTTTCTCATTTAGAGTTCAAGGTGCGCACCTCTGGAATTCGCTCCCGAGCAGTGTCAGGTGTCTGACATCTTTTTGTAAGTTTAAAACGGCGTTTAGCAGGCACCTTAAGCAATTACATGGTGAAGAGAATGTATAGAGGTGGCTCGGATATTTATTTAAGCTATTTATTTATTTGAATTATTTATTTATTTAATTTATTTATTTATTTAAATTTATTTATTTATTTATTTAATTTATTTATTTATTTAAATTTATTTATTTATTTATTTAATTTAATTATTTATCTGGTTTATTTATTTATTTAATTTAATTATTTATCTGGTTTATTTATTTATTCGACTTATTTATTTATTAATTTATTTATTTATTAAATATGTTTAGTGTTAGGTGTGAATGTATTTATTAGCGTGATTGTTAAAGTGTCATGAATGAGTGTGTTTTAAATTTTGACGTGATAGTATACGTGAAAATTTAGCAAAGTATGTATTCTTTTATTTTTATATGTTATCTCTATTGTATTTATTTTATTCTATGTATTATTTTTTGACGAAGCGTGTTTCTGTGATAACTGACTATGACTAGTTCATTATATTTAAATTTTATAAACTGACGAACTGATAAAGCGAATAATATTATTTAGTAAGAAATGCAATAAGTGAACGTTAAGATAACAAATACATAAAATCGACTGATATTTTAATTATAACTACATGTACATGTAATTGTAAAATTTTTGTCTCTTGATGAATAAAAAGTATATCTATCTATCTATCTATCTATCTATCTCGCTCTCTATCTAAGATACAAGAGGAATAAGGATAGAAGATCGAAGAAGACGGAAAGACGATAAGGCCGAGGGAGGAAGATTTCCGCCCTCATGGCACTTATTGCTCAGGGTCATTTAGCTAGCTTTTGTAGGTCGAAGTTCGCAGGGTACGAGACATCACCTGTACGAGGGGAAGTGCGAGCAGCAGATTTACAGATGGTGAGTGGACAGAGTAATCCCGTAAAACAATCGAACGCGCGGGCGCTCGCAGCCATTGCGGTTCGAACTGCTGTGTCGCGACCAGCAACGGAAAGTGTGCTCGGGAGTGTCGAAGGGGGAATTTGCGCGAGAATCAGGGGAGAAGTAGTGCGTTAATTTTTATCTCTGGCGCGTTATTATCGGGGTTGCGGATTTTATATTTATGTAAAGATTAAAATTACCCAGCTCGGGCGTTAGGATCGTGTATGCGCGCACGTGCTCATAGTAACTCGCAGATTAGTTAGAAGTTTTATAAATAGTTAGGTTTTCCCAAATAAACGAAAGATCCAGTTAAGCATCCTAGTGTTTATTTCAGCACCTATACCTTCCCTTCCACGCATTCGGGATTTCAGGTGTCGCCGAGGGTTGTACCAGTAGCCAGTGTTCGATCGGTCGGAACTTCCTCTGGTAGAGGAGCTCTCGTAAGCCGAGGCATAGTAGCATAAGCTGGCGTGCTAATAAAATTCGCTTATGCTTTGGCGAACGTGTTCAGGCATTATTTATTTAAGAGTAAAGCTAGCAACATTACACTCTATATCAAGACTTATCAAAAAAAGATCTTCTAGAAAGACTCTTAAGCGGACATACACAAAACGCAAATGAGAGATTTAACTCTACTGTTTGGTGCTTGGCTCCAAAGCACTTGAATTCCGGTGTAAAAATTGTAGAAATTACTGCATCTATATCTGCCGCAGTGTTCAATGAAGGCTATTTTGAAATTTTGAACATAATGCAAGTGTTAAATATTCAAATCGGCCCCCAATGCAAAGCACACGCTAAAGAATATGACAACATGCAGCTAAAATGCCAGGGTACACGCAGCCTTAGCTGCAGTTAGGAAGTTAGAACTGCTCGCAGCTTGCAATATATCGAGCAACAACAATTTTATGAGGAAGCTGAAGGTTTGCTGTATGGACCCGGTATCGCAGATTAGCGCAAAACAGCTATAAGTATCCAAAAACTTATACTTTTCACGACCGCGAACTTTAAGCACGTTTTTCTCAAAACGACATTTTCCAAACTGGTGGGCAAGATAACGCGAAAAATATTCATTTAATCACGCTCATCCGGTGCATACATACAGAAAATTGCATTCCTCACCGACTGTACCTATAAAATCAACATATTATTGAATAATATAATTGTTATTGCAAAATAAAAGCAAATTTTTTTGTTGAATACTCTACTTTTTTTCTAAGATCCACTATGTTATTAATTTAACGTTTTTTAAAATTATTCTAGGTAATGTCGCTCCGCACTCTTATAAAATAAACAATTTCTTTTGTTTTTTTTGTTTGTTTTAGACGTTTTCAGCCCGTCACAGAACGCCCGCCGTTATACACTCTATAGCCGGAGCTTGTACAACGCTAGACTATACCTATGTATATATGCATTATATATAAACGACAAAAAATTTTTTTACTTTCCCAATATTCTCTCATAATAGGCAAAAAGTTTTTAGGAGTTTAAATAAACACTTTGCTTGAAATAAATTATTGAAAATTAGTTTTGTTTTAGCCGTTTACACGAGTCGACCCCCTTAACGCAATGAATAGAGATGGACATTGATCGTCTTTCAGCAATCGTCTACAATTCGACTAATTATCGTCTAATTAAATGAACGGAAATTGATAGTCAATCAATATTGACACTTAATTTAAAATATGAGATTTAAATAAATTAAAATCAATTAAAATTCAATTCACTCTAAACGTTTCCAATAAATTTAGTTGATCTTCCAATATTGATGCAAAAGTCTCTTAACCCATTTCTTCCCAAGCGGACGTTTTATAGTCGATTGGTTTTTTCCCTAAAAAATTGTTGAAAAAAAAATAATAATAACCAATAGCACTTTTCTGAAGTAAAATTGTCCGCTCTTTCCGATTCTGAAGTCAGAATTTTGAAATTTCCGTTGGAAAATTTCAAAATGGCGGTTTTAGGCGAAAAATCAATCGACTATAAAATGGCCGCTTGGGAAGAAATGGGTTAAGAAGTCTTAAAATTTACTACAACCGATTCAAAACGATTGAAAATCATTTACTTCGTGAAAAGTTGACCAAATTGGACTGATGAGAAATGATTTCTTAATGTTCAAACCAATTAAAATTATTGAAAAATAGAAATAATTTACTTTGATTAGAATCGATTTTATTGATTGAAAAAAGAAAAACAATTCATCCCGATTGGAATCGATTCAATTTATTGACATTAGAAAAGCAATTCATCCCGATTGGAATCGATTTATTTTAATGCAGAATATAACCGCTTGGTGGTGCTTCAAAACTCGCAAGTGACCGAGTATCTTTGTTGTTACTATATAAAACAAGTTAAATTCAGTAAGATAGAGCAGATTGATTGATCGCAGTTGATGTTTAATCATGAATATCGATTTAATTATGAAAGAAGATGACCAATTGAGACCGATCCAAATTATGCGCCCCCCCCCCCCCCCCCCGGGTTGTAAACGTATTAAACCGGATTTAAAAATATCAAATCCAATTACAAATGAATAAATTAAAATTGATAGATAAAATTGAATCGATTCTGAGTCTAATTTTTAATACCAATTGTTTCATTTCATATTTATTGAATTGCTTATACAATTGAAGTTCATTAAAACCGATTTAATTTAATTAAAAAATAATACATTAAAGTCGATTCACAAATGAGAAAAGGTTATCGATTCACAAATGAGAAAAGGTTATCGATTTTAATGAATTTGTATTGATAGCATTTTATCGTTTTCAATCAACTTCTATGATAATGATTTCAAATGTGAAAGGTAGTAGCTATTAAGAATTAGACTCAGAGTCGATTCAATGTGTTTATTTGTTATCGAATATTTCTCCTCTTATACGGTATTAATACTCCGCTTATATGATCATTCATTAAAGACTTGCGAGTGCCTTATGCGAAAAACACAGCGTTTCGCTGTTAGCAATGTTTTCTTTTACTAATAATTTTTCAAATATAAAATGCAAAGAAAAACTGGAAGAAGAGTCGTGTAGATATGAATTATATCAACGCTACTGTGCAGGGCAGTCATTCTGTTGCGTCTTTTTTATGAATAATTGGAAATACTAAAGGTATATTTCAGGCAGCTCTGCTTTCAGTTTCTCTTTAAATTATAAACAGTTAAAGGTAAACATAAAAATCGTGTTTAGATCGGCATAAACCGACTTCACCTTAGCTACGGCATCCCCTTAATAGCTCAATAAATAATATTAAGATTCTTTGAGCGTCATTGAATCGTGTAATCAAATAATTATTTACCTGGCATCCAGTTTTAGTTTTATTATAATCCCAATTTAATGGTGTATTCGCCCGTTAAATATGTAAATAAATAAATAAATAAATAAATAAATAAATAAATTAAATGTTCATTATTTTATGATGCATATGGGTGATTATCAAAAAGTTGGCTGTTTTTAAGAGTATGATTTTCAAAAAAATGAAGTTTTTGAACCCGAAAATAAAAAATATGATGTAATAATAGTATTAATCATATAAATAAATAAAATTAAATTTGAAGAGGTCAAACAACACTTTTATGTGGTTAAAAAAATATTACAATGTTGAAATTTTCTTATAACCAATTCTTTTAAATTACGAATTAATAGAGTATAACTTTCATTTAATATTGTTTAATATATCAAGATGGCGGGAGGAGAGAAATCTCCTCCTGAGCCTGGTGATAATTGCTATAAGTGTCACCCAAAAGTAAAAAATGCTGCAGTAATATGTATTATTTGTGATAGTTCTTACCACAAAAGTTGTTTTGAGCAAACAAAAAAGTACAAGTATGTAAGTGAAAGACTTATTATTTGCCCTGAATATAAAGGTCTAAAACTAACCTCAAAAATTGATGAGGATACCGTAAGTGACTCAACAAAATTGTTGATTCTACAAATAAAATTGAAGAAATCTGAGGAAATAAGACAGGGAATATTAATCGAAGTATCAAAGAAATCTCTAAAAATACAGAACGCAACATTTTTGGTTGTGTGATTATAAATATGAAACTTAGGCGAGGTAAAAGTATTCGGTTATTCGTACTCTGTCTACTGCACGATATAGACTCGCGTGCGAGCATATATTATAACCTATAAAATGCGCATAGTGTTGTGATTTATTGTCACGTTTTCTGCGACTTTTGCATGATAAATTATTTACGCATGGATTAAAACTACTTATAGAATTATGTTATTGCACATATTTGTGTATTTTAAGATTTTTAAACACACATAAAACATGTTATTAATACTGATCAGGAATTTGATAAACGATAAGAAATTGTACCCTATTTTTAATCACATGTTTTTACAAATATCAATAATATTTTATATGAATGTTTTAAGTGACTTATACGAATAAACTGTTGAATAACTTAACTACAAAAGTTTTTCTACGATTTATTACAAAATTTTAAAGAAATGATATAAATTTCTTTGCATGCTCACTTGTAATCAACTGTAGTAAGATTGTTTACTATTACTAATTATTTTTCTAAAACAAATTTTGTATAAATTAGAGTAAAAATAGTAATAAATATAACCAAATGATCAAGAACTGGGTACTGATCAGGAACTGGGTTCGTGACGGTACACTAAGTCTAATAGTATAAAAAGAAATAAAAGTATATAAATACCTCAAAGAAAGAAAATAGTTAGCATAAAGAATAGCTATATAAATGCAATAAATTTATACAATAGTACCTAACGAACTAAAAACTTTAAATAGTATAAAAGACAACAACAAAAACAAAATAAAAGACTAGATATAAAATAAAAAATAAATATAAATATACATAGACTTAATTGTTATTAAATGAGAAATTATGTACAAGTTACTTAAAATTTAAATATTAAATATATATGAACAAAAATATATCTTTTGTTTTTCGGTTTTAAGTATTAGAATAAGTTTTAGATTAATTAATTTGAAGTTATTTTCTTTGTATAAGTTTGCATATAAATTTCTATAAACCGGACCTATGTACAGGGAACTATGTTTGACTCTATAGGGTGTCTGTCTCGCAAAAAAGCTTTCGTATTTTGCGAGATCACGGCATGTATTTCTGGTTAAATAAATACTAAATAAAATTTTAAAATATATTACCTTACATAAAGTATCTCTTGTCTAGCACAAATTAAAAATTGCATCGCTTATTCCAGAATATGTGCGATTATGATATACGCTTAAATAGGTTAAAATGTTGTTTATTTACCTATTTGTTGTATTCGATACTAGCGCATTCGATTTGTTATACGCCCAATACTATGCTCTTTCGCGCAGCTCAGGGTAGCTAAGTTTAAATTTTCGCGCCACCGTAGTTCCATATAGGACCGGCCGTCGCGGTAGTCGGCACCCATAGAATCTCACTTAAGTAACTTGCCTAGTAAAGACTAGAGAAGACTATAGGGTTAAGATCTAAGTTTGTGAATAAATCACGGCTTTTAATTAAACTTCTTGTTTAATTATTTTGCTTTCCCCCTCCTCTCCATATATATCTATTCTATCTTGAGCTTGTCTCATCGGCGGCAACTGTCGCTGGGCTGCTTCTCTGGAGCAGCTCTAGGCTCTTAGAGAGCTAGGACGAGGGATCAGTGCTGTGTCGTCCCTCTCCCAACGCAGAAGCAACACCGTGGGACGACGAGACAAACGGTCTACTCCTCGGGTATCTGCAGAGCGCTCAGCTGCTCTTCTAGTCTTCCCAAGTCGAGGGACGACAAGCCAACCAGTCTACACCTCGGGTACCTGCAGAGCGCTCGGTCGCTCTTCTACGAGAAGCCGAGCTAAGCAGTCTACGCATTGGATCCTGAACAGTGCTCAGCCGCTCCCCCCTGTCTTCTCCATCAACCTGGCCTACATCAGATTGTTTTAGTACATTTAACGTAATCATTGAACGGACAATATATTTGTGCCATACATATTTTTTAGTAGATTATTTATTTAAATGCACCAGATGCATGTGAAATTAAGAAAAAAGTAATTCCTCTATCTTTTTAAACGACAAATTTGATTTAAATATTTATTTTTCAAACTGAATGCTCGTTTAAAAAATTTGTCGCTGGAGGAAAAGACATGTAATAAAGGTACGGTATTAACTAATTAGTTGTCGAAAACAATAAATAAGTATATGTGAACTTTTTTTACAAAATGTACATAAGAGTTACAAGTAGGAATCGGTTGCATTTTAATTTGTGAATTTTTTAATACAACTTTCTTTGAATAAAGCCCTTGGGACTGACAAGACTTCAAAACCAGGGGACACATTTCGAAATAACTATACATAAACAAAATACATGCATTAAATGGTCGTGCATGATTTTTGGATTAACTAAGACTTATATTAACCCTCCGTGTAATGTTTTTTGGTTAAAAATTAGTGTATTACTAAATTTCTTAGTATATTCGTATGAAATTAATCCTTGGGACATGGGATGGATAAGATATTTTACATAGTTTTTTATTTTTACTCAGAATAGAAAATACTTGATATTCTGAAAATTTTGCAGATTGTTGCTTACGATAGTCCGGTTGTATTGCTATTTTTTTTAGATTCATATAACGGCCTGATATCTTGTAAAATAGGAGGGACAAGAATTGTTCAACTTTTTAACAATCATCCATGTATGGGTCGTACCACCTATAAAGTGTTAAAATAATTTTAATAGCCACTATACAATTTAAATAAATAAGGGTAAAAAATACGATAAAAAGAATGTGTCAAACTATAGACCTAAATCGAAATTCTGTATATTTACGAAATTTTTTTATTACATCATAGAATGTATAAGGCTATCTGCATTCTTACGAAAATTTATAGTACCTGAGCAACATGGATTTATGCCTAAAAGATCAACTGTAACTAATTTAGCTTCATACACCAAAGATATATTAACTGCTTTAAACCTGTTAGATTATCTATATCTTAACAGAGTTGCAGGGAAAGATAAATGATAAGTCACATGTAAAATGCAAGACGGTTATATATACGAGGTCTGTCCCAAAAGTATCCGACCTACGTTCATATCTTCGCGCGGAGAGACTCAGGCGACCTCTGGAGGGTACGAACGTCACCAGCAACTCCTAACCTTTTTGTCAGTAGCCTGAGATACCGATGAAACGCCTTAGTTCCCGCGCAGCGTGTATTTGTTTACAACGACTTTTTTGCGTTCGTCGCAATTTGCTTATTGCTAAAAATGGCAGAACGAACCGAACAGCGAATTTGCATAAAATTTTGCTTTAATCTCGGTAAAAGTTGTGCGGAAACTATTGAAATGTTGCAAAAGGCCTTTAAAGATAAGTGTATGGGCAAAACACAAATAAAAGAGTGGTATAGGCGGTTCAAAAGTGGCCGCACATCTGTTAACAGTGATCCTCGTTTTGGTTGACCTTCAACGGAAACATCGCCGGATAATGTCGAGCGTGTGCGTATCGCAGTTGAACAAGATCGTCGTTTGACTGTGAGAGAACTGGAAGATGAACTTGGAATACCAAAAGGTACTGTTTGGCGAATTTTAACCGAGAATTTGGGAATGACTCGTGTGTGTGCAAAATTCATCCCGAAACTGCTCTCAGACCAGCAAAAAAACCTTCGATTAGAAAACGCTCAGGACAATTTGGAAATGATTAATAGTGATGAAAACTTTCTTAAAAAGGTTATTACAGTCCTGATATAGCTGCGACTTTTAAAAGTTTCCTCGATTGAAAATGCCGCTTAAAGGACATCGATTCGACAATAAACAGACTGTTGAAACTAATGCGACGAATGCACTAAAGGCGATTCCGAAGTCTGACTTTCAAGAGTGCTTTAATAAGTGGAAACATCGATATGAGCGTCTTGTTCAATCAAATGGGGACTACTTTGAAGGATGCCACCCCCGGATGACGAAGAATAAATCAAGAGCCGAGAAATCGAGGTAGGTCGGATACTTTTGGGACGGACCTCGTATTAGTTAAAATGGTAATACATTTTGGAGCACAACTTGTACAAGTTGACTCGTGTCATTAGGTTAGGTTGTACAGCGAAATGAGATGTGTTGGCAAGGGTGGCTCGGGTCATACTGCTTGCACGCGATTTGCTAGTATAGCACACACACATGTCAACTCACACATTCATACTTAGCTCTGAAAAGTGCTGTTGCTCACATGCTATGTACAAACTTATTTTATAAATATGAGACTAATATATGAGAACAATAATCTATCAAAACCAAAATTCACAAGTAGATTCAATATAACAAATATCGTCAAGGTGTTCAACACAGTAGACCATTCCTTGCTAATTGATAAACTTCAGAGGTATGTTACTTAAAGTAATTTGTTAAATTGGATCAAGTCATTTTTAGAAAATAGAATGCTCTGCGTTGAAATCTCAAAATTTGTCTTAAGTGTTTTTCCATTACCGTTAAGGGTACCTCAAGGTTCTCGCATTGGTACTCTTTATTCAATATCTTTATGAATGATGCTAAATCATCTACTAAATTTTCTAAAATGTTATTGTTTGCCGATTACATTACGATGTATACAATCATAAATACTGTAGATCATCAGGTTAAGCTGCAAGATGACTTGAACAATTTAACAAATTGGGCGACTAACAATAAGTTAAAATTCCATAATAAAAATGCAGCATTATGTTGTTTTCTCGATCTAAACAGCAAATATTTAATCATTAAATGAATAAAAATGAGTTACGAAGAAATACTGAAATAATGGGTTTAGGTGTCATAAGTATTTTTTGACAAATTTTCATTTCTTCAACATACAAAATTTATCAAAAAAAAAGAAATCGCATTTTATCGCTTATAATCAAAAAATCAAAAAATATGCTTCTCAAGTATGGTTCCCTTCTTATAAAGTTTATTCAAAAGAATTAGAAGCAATATAACATTTGTTCAGATTATTAGTACTTCTAAAGTGAATTTGAATTCTGGCGCCGTAATTCGCAGGCTGCCGCGACGCTATAAGCTGAACGGATGCGCGCGCCACTAGGGCCGAAGTTCGCGCGCGCCCTCGAGGGCCTATCGCACGGATGAAGTAGTTTAGACAATGCGCTCGAAAGGACCGGTCGAGTTTTAGTGCTTGCACCCGTCATCGTTCGACGTTTTCTCTAAAACGAATTTACGTTGCGATATCGAGACGACACGTACGTTCTTATCAGAAGGGTCGTCTCGCGTTATTATAAGTCGCTAGCGAGCGTGATTATTGCGTCGGGTTGTGTGTGTGTGTGAGTGTGTGTTTGTGCGAAGCGTGAGTTTGAGTCTTCCAGTGGCCTTCACCAATGCGGCAGATCCCTGTGTTCTGTCCGTGGCCCAGGTGTTGATTCCCTCGACACGTCGAGGCGCCCTGCGGCTTAGGAAGGTGATCCCAGTCAGCGTGCGGCCAGGGCTGTGCGTCGCGCCGTCCACGTGGTTGCTCGTGTTCGTGATTAAGGTAAGAGAGCTCTCAAGCGTGCGTATACTGGATCCTCGCGGCATCTTCTAAAATTAAGCGCTTTTAACTTCTCTTTCTCCTTTTGGTCTATTAAAATCTCTTTTAATGTATAATTTCCTCATTTGTTCGTAATAAAGTGTTCGCTTGTCCCGGCTTTCCTCCCCATTCCGTGAGAGTTTTTATGCCTAGGCAAGTTGTCTATTTCCCGCGAAATAAATTGTGTTTTATTTATCAAACCTCTCCTCACTCATCCCATTATTCTAAATTATTTATTTACTTATTTAATTAATTATAAGCTTTGAAAAACATTGATTTATAAGGTTTTTGTCATATTATTCTGGTTCGCCTATGTCAAGATTGGACCATAATTATTTAAAGATAGTAAAAAAGTTTAAAGTGTATTCGTTAAAGTCATGTAGAGATTTTCAAGATTTATTCTTTCACTTTAAAATTCTAAGAAATTACGTTGATACTCCTGCACTTCTTGAACAGTAAATATAAATGTCCCAGGTAGACTGCTGAGAGGAAATAATGTTGACTTTAAAATCAAACTATTAAAAAATGACTTAAATTCTAAGTCTTGTATATAAGTAGAATGTCTAAATTAGGAAATTAAAGTAGTCAGTGAACTGTTATTTTTGTTACTAAAATATCAACATTTAAACACACAGCGAAAGGTAAGAAGTTATATGAATAAATGTTTTTGTAGATTTTGTATTTTTGTAGTTAGTCCTATAAGTAATATTTGAATACCTTTATTTAATTACTATTTATTTATTTATTTATTTAATTCATTCGGTTAATTTACAGAGGTATCCATAATTAATATTAAATGCAATTAAATCTTTACCCGTAAATCCTACAAAGGTAAACTAACCTGTCCGTAGGACTGAAGAATAATATACATTTATTGCACTGTGTGACCTAAACCCGCACTTAGGCCACGCTTATCCGTGACCTAAGTGGCGCTTTATTACACAGTGTAATAATAAATTCACATAGGCCACAGCTCCGTAGTATCCTATAATAAAGACTAAAAACACTCAAAATAAACGTTTTCGTTTATAATAATAGAAAGAAGAAGTAGTAAACCTAGTAAATACGCATGCCAAGTATCAGAGAATAATTATAAATCCTTAAAATAATGCTTCAAATTGAGAGGTTAGTTTAACTGATTGTATAGGATAATTTGGCGCGTTTTTTGAATAACAATAAACATTTATTATTTTTTCAAAAAACAAAATATCTTATTTATATAAGGTTCTATTCAAACAATGTATAAAGGTTGACATTGATTATTAATTAACTAATGAATTTTGGTTAAATAATAATTAGTTTATACGATTTGTAATTACCTTAATTTATTTTTTATGTTTTTTGGATTATATTTTTTTTTTTTTCATGCGGGGGGCTCCGCCCCCTTGAACCTTCCCGAACCCCCCCCCCCCCCCCGTCTCCACGCCCGGCCCGCCCCTGCACCCTACACCCTCCCCTATGTCAATGGCGGGTTTATGTCACTCGTGCTACAAAATAGTATACGATACTCGTGACCTAAGTGGCCATAATTGCACGGCGCGACGATATCGCTAACTCCGCGCCGTGCAATTATGGGCTACTTAGGTCACATGTATCGTAATATACTATAAACTTAAAAATAAACTAAAATTACAACTAAACTATTACTAAATAATAATAACAAATTTTCAAAACTTATGAGCATACTTCATATTATCTTAGGAATATTAAACGATAATTTATACGATAAGTTATACATTTGATAAAACCCACGTTTTTAATTTTCTTTTCCTTGTGTGTACATTATTTATCAACTTACGTTCATTCGGAAGACTATTAAATAACATAATTGCTCTTATATAATTATTCTTACTGCTAACTGTTTTGCACCTTTGTGGAATAGGAATGCTTTTGTTTCTAGTTTTACTATCAGAATTAATGAATTTATCTTTTAAAAAAATATAGTGAAAATTTAGAGATTCATAAGCAAAAGTTTGTCTAACATTCATCGGATTTTAATGAATGACAAATTGGTTTTTGTTTACAATTTTCAGTAATCTATTTTGTAAATTTTGAATTAATTTTTGATTGTTAGAATATAAGCCACCCCAAGCTAAAATTCCATAGCTCATAATGCTGTGAAAAAAGGCATAATATAACATACGGTGTATCACTCGTCATAAATTTAGAGATTTTACGAAAAACGAAAACAAGATATTTAGTTTTATTTAATAGGTACTTAATATGTTTCTCCCAGCTCATTTTGTAATCAAAGATATCACCTAAATATTTACAATATTATACTTTTTTTAAAGCTTTACCCTCTATTTGCACTTTAAACCCACTTGGAACACTATCTACATAATTCGCAAAAGTTATATATACAGTTTTATCAATATTTAAAGATAATTTATTGTAAGCTAGCCATTTATATATCACATTTATATAATTATTAATTTTTTACTCTACTTTGGACCAAGTTTCATCTGTAATTATAACTGCAGTATCATCTGGCAAGCTTGTTAATAAATCATTTACATATAGTATAAATAATAGTGGCCCCAAAATCGTACCTTGAGGAACCCCTGTTTTCACTTCCTTGAAATCACACTATTGGTACCATTAACTTTAACTCGTTGACTTCTATTGGTTAAATAACTTTCTAATAGTTTATGCGCATTTCTTCTTATGCCATAGTTGTAAAGTTTTTCCAATAATATCACATGATTTACCGTATCAAACGTTTTGGCAACATCAAGGAAGATTATTGCAATTAGTATGCTTTTATCTAGTTTATCGTAGATCAAATTTGTTATATTACTTAGCGCATTATTTGTACCAATATTTTTCATAAAACCATATTGTTTCTGAGATTAACTTATGTTTTTTTGTAAAATCTGAGATTCTATAATAAATTACTTTTTCAAATATCTTGGCTAAATTTGATATCAAACATATCGGTCTATAATTAGATACTTCATATCTATCACTTGTTTTGTGGATTGGTTTAATATCCGCACATTTTAAAGCTTTAGGCCATGTTGCTTTTTCAATACATAGATTAATTATGTGTCTTAGTGTTTATGTTATCCACTCCACCTGTTTTCAATTTCATATTTTTAACTATATCAAAAATGTCCTGATGAATTGTAGGCGCAATAAAAATAGTTTTCGAATTGATGGGTGGTTGACTTATTTCTACAGATGATGAGATCTTAATTTTCTCACTAAGTTTAGAACCTATATTGAAATAGTAATCATTCATATTATTAGATATTTTGATTGGATCTATTATTTTCTGGTTGTTCTCACCATTTATGTAATTAATACTATCATCATTTTTGTTTTGGCTTTTGCCAAGCTTTTGTTTAACAATATTCCATAGTTTTCTTGTATTATTACTATTCATTATTATTTAAGCCCTATCATGCATTAATTTGGCTTTTTTTATAACCTTATCTAGTATTTTTACGTAGTTTTTATATTCCATCTTAAATTTATCATTAGCCGGGTCAGTTTACCATATTTGATACAACAAATCTTTCTCATTACATAAATTTATGATAGCACCCGTAATCCATTTACTTATCGGAGTAAGATTCGAGTAATTATTATTTTCCTTTTTATTTTTATTTTTACAGAAAGTGGCCATTTCTATACATTTTTTTATTTTATCAATAAGTGTGTGGATGGCATTCTCTGGTTCATTTATTAACGATATTGATATCTAATTTGTTTTTTCTGCTACTTTTTTTTATTTATTATAAATAATTTGCATAAATGATTGCTTAGTTACATTATCCTTTACTTTATTTAATGATAGGAAAAGTGGATAGTGGTCAGTAAACAAGTTAGATAGTTTAAAAGATTGAGTATCTATTGAGTCAACTTTAATAAAAATATTGTCGATACATGAACCCTCATTTACATTATATATAGATGGTCTGGTGATAGTTTGTAATCCCGGTATAAAACCCTTATCTGGGAGATTGTTTAAATGTTCTTGACTAGTACAATCAAGGTTTAATAAATCTATATTGCATTCACCAATTATTAAGTGATTTTTTATTTTTTTAGTTTTTTCTAGGAATTTTTTAAGTTTCATGACAAATTTCGTTTTAGGCAGGTCATGCGATCTGTATAAAGATGATATAATTAGTTTATATTTGTTATTTATAACAATACTGGTATTTAGAATACAAAGTTTTCCTTCTTTTATTGTTTCAGTTACTTCAGTTATATCATCTTTAATGTATATCACTACACCATCATTCTTGTTAATTTTACTATTATTATAATAAATCTTGTAACCCTTAAATTTAAAGAACTCATAGCAATCTAGAACATGTGTTTCAGTACAAACTACTATACTAGGCTTGACCTTAAGACTTTCAATAAATACTTCCAAATGGTTATGGTTTGCATTCAAACTCCTAATATTTACATATAATACAATTTCTTTACTTGAATTCAAGTATTTATTCAGAACACTTACGCTCTTAACTCTTTTTTCTTTCATTACCATTTCAGTTTGTATACTTTCAATACATTCACTATTCTGCGCCATTTGAATTGATATTAAAAACTCTTGTATTTGAAGTTGATGATCTTTCGTGTTTGGCATCCAATGCTAGCGTATCAGTGCTGCCCTCGTGTATTGATGATGCTCTTGAGTTAGTTGTACTATTTACCTTTTGCTGGTATTTCACGTAGTTATCTGCATTATCTAGGAATGTTGGTAATTAAGGTTTGATAGTATAATCAGTTGAGTGTATAAATGCTCTTACTTTGGACTTCAATATTTCACACTCGTTGCTGTCATTTGCTTCATGCTGTGTATTATATTTTTTGTTATATTTACTATTACTGTAGCTGCAATTTATGCAGCATATACGGTTAGTTATTTTACAAAGACTAGTTAAATGTGCACTTATCACTATGATGTCCAAGCCTGCCACAATTATAACATGGTTTAACGTTTATCACATCAAACATTTTGCAGTTTTGATAACCAACGAATATTCTATCTTTGTTTTCTCTGATCTGTTTATGTATTTCTGCTGTTACTTCCATAATGACGGTTAATTTTCCACTTTTAATGTTCTTAGAACAGTGCAATATTTTACCTTTTGTTTGTAGGTTTGCAAAATTCCTGCTGTTTATGTCGTTTTCAAGTGTATTTTGGTCCAGGTTAAATGTATTTTCGATTCGAATAATTTTAATTACAGATTTCTTTAATTGTTCCTTCTCTATTTCATATATTTGGGACAGTTTGGTGTCTAAAGTCTGTTTCGATGTGTTAGCACTTTCAACATTCATGCAGTTAATTATGATTTCGTCTTTGTTTTTAAGTTAATTTTTTTTGTCTGTATCGTTTTATCTTTGGTTAAATAGTATAACACTTTCTCTTCCATGTCTGTCTTATCCTCTTTGTTTTTCCTTTTGATTTTTATTTTAGGTATAATTTTTGGTTGAGTAAATGTTTGTTTAGAGGTGATATCAGCATAAGTTTTCATGTGTATTTTCGGTTCTTCTTTCTCTTTGTTTAGCAATTCTTTCAATAATAAATTTTTTCTTTAAGTTCAGCATTAAGGTCTCTAAGTAAGTAATTTACTGTTTTTATTGTTTCGACATTAATGTAAGATTTTTCTTCTTCTATCTTAGATTCATCTTCTAGTTTGTTCTTTTCGTTCAGCAATCCTTCGTATTTTTTCTTAAGTTTGTCGAATTCCTCTTGTTGTTAATTTTTCTTGTCATTGATATTTTCGATTATTTTAGTTCTGTTAACAATTTCTTTATTCAAGTCCACTTTTTCATTATTTAGTTTACTTACTTCCTTATTCAACTCATTAATTTTTTTGGAGTACTTTTCATTTATTTTCCTTATTTGTACCTCGTAGAATGCTGTTAATTTCCTTGCTGTTTGCTCACCAAGTTTATTTACACTCTCAATTGAGGTTAGTTCTATACTACATGCACAAACACCCAGTATACCTTTAAGCCTTTTGAATCCTTTATCTCTCGTGCCACAGCTTGTATGATATAATGTATCACACATTCGACAATAAACAATTCCAGCTTTCTTTGCCATACAACAACCAAAATTAATGTGCTCCGGTACGAAGGACGAGTTTACGTCGGCGGCCATCTTGAAATATATTTGAATATCTTTATTTTAGTACTATTTGAATACCTTTATTTAAGTACATTGGAAATATAATAATAGTAAAAATTAGATGGCAGGTAAATAGTTAATTGATTGCGCGATTGACTCTCAGAGTTTTAATAGTATATTACGATACATGTGACCTAAGTAGCCCATAATTGCACGGCGCGTAGTTAGCGCCCGAGCGTAGCGAGGGCGATACCGTCGCGCCGTGCAATTATGGCCACTTAGGTCACGAGTATCGTATACTATTTTGTAGCACGAGTGACATAAACCCGCCATCGACATAGGGGAGGGTGTAGGATGCGGGGGTGAGCCGAGAGTGGAGACGGGGGCGGGCTCGGGGGGGTTTGAAAAAAAATAAAAACATAATCCAAAAAACATAAAAAATAAATTAAGGAAATTACAAATCGTATAAACTAATTATTATTTAACCAAAATTCATTAGTTAATTAATAATCAAAGTCAACCTTTATATATTGTTTGAATAGAACCTTATATAAATAAGATATTTTGTTTTTTGAAAAAATAATAAATGTTTATTGTTAACAGTTAATTTGAATATATTTATTTACCCTATCTTGAAATTATTTAAATTAAATTTGAATAAATTTATAATATTAATAATGAAAAAAAAATTAATACAGAATTTTAAATTGAATTCCAGATTTAATATTCAAAAAACGCGCCAAATTGTCATATACAATCAGTTAAACTAACCTCTTAATTTGAAGCATTATTTTAAGGATTTATAATTATTCTCTGATACTTGGCATGCTTATTTACCAGGTTTACTACTTCTTCTTTCTATTATTATAAACGAAAACGTTTATTTTGAGTGTATTTAGTCATAATTATAGGATACTACGGATCTGTAGCCTATGTGAATTCATTATTACACTTTGTAATAAAGCGCCACTTAGGTCACGGATAAGCGTGGCCTAAGTGCGGGTTTAGGTCACACAGTGCTATAAAATTAGTTGTTAAACTGTTCCCACGTTAAAAGGTTCAGAAATTAAAATCTGAAACATTACGAACCTTTCTGAACTTTTCCAAAAATGTAATTTGTGTTTTTTTACTGCACTTGAAGTATAAAATCATTTAAATAAGTAAATTGTAAGTTGTATTATAGTGATTTACTCATTCTTTGTGCTATGTTGAAATCGTTCAATCGGAAGGATCCTTAAAGTTCCGGATGCAGGTCTTTCCGAATTCATCCAGATTTTGAGTATGAATCTTTATAGAACTTTCCGAACCTTTTCACTTCCTTAAGGTATAGTAAAAGTGACGAGAATGGAATAAGTCCGACAAATCAGAGCATAAGAAATAACCATTTGTTATTTTATACATTAAAAGATTGTCATAAAATTTGTGCAGTGATCTAATTGCAGTGATAATATCACAGCGTGAGACAATCTAAGAGTAGTCATGATCAAGTCAGGCTGGATAAATGTGTTTCCAGAGTTTCGGAAAATATTCTTGCGATAAGGATTTGTTAAATATGCAAATAATCTTAGGTTAGAATCTAAGACTAGAGTGAGGGCCAGCATCATTTTACAAAGAATGATGGAATAAGGTTGTGACCAGAGTTAACATTATCTTTTAGTGTATCAATAATTACATGGATGAATTCTGTAGTTATCACAAAGTGAGAAAGTTCAATATCTACATAATTATCGTTATCAGAAAAATTTAGATTATTATTATTTGAATAAACTGAATTGAAATATTCACTAAATGGCTTTGCTGTATCCTTATTGTTAGATGAGTGTTTATTATATAAGTATATTTGACTAGGAATGTCATTATCTTTATTCAGTCTTTTCACATGAGTCCAAAAGGCTCGAGAATTATGCTTAAGATTATTTTCTACACTTTGGATATATAACTCCCTACTGAAAATGGTTTGTAAGAACGTATGTATGGATTTGAATAAAGATCTTACGTAAGTACTTATGTAAGTTCTTTCGTAAGTTCCTACTTGCGATTTTAAATTGAATTAGTCAAGTAAACAATAAATTAAACAAATAAATTTGACATCTATTGAAATACCCACTATGGAAAATACCATCTGAATGGTACTTCCGAATTTGGTATTTTTGAGACATAAAAAATTATTTTCAGTAATCAGGAATTTGGTATTTTTGAGACATAAAAAAATATTTTCAGTAATTTTTAAATTTCTTTAAACTGCCTGTGTAAGAACTTGTGTAAGAACTTAGGTAAGAACTTATATGAACTCATGTATGAACTGATGTAATTTCTTACCTAAGTTCTTAAGCAAGTTCTTACAAAGGCAGCTTAAACAAATTTAAAAATTACTAAAAATAATTTTTATGCCTCAAACCTACCAAATTCCGAAGTACCATCCAGATGGTACTTCCCATGGTGGGTATCTCAATACTAATTGCTAGAAAGTAATTTCTGGATTTAATTTTATTTTCATATTTCAAAACCTAAATTGGTCAAAGATAGCAAATTGGGATTTTACAGATTCATTAAAAATCTTCAAGGCCAAATGTGATTTAAACTTAGTTATCATTTAGAATGCTTATTAACACTAACTTCTAAAAAGTAATTTCACAGTTTCATCCTAATCAATTAAATAGGTCAATTGTCCACAATTCAACCCCTATCTTCTATATATATAAAAGTTGTGTCCTGATGGACTGTCTGACTGACTGAGTAACTGACTGACTGACTAACTGAATGACTGACATTGACACTATTGACTTGAAATTTGGATGATATATTGAGTTTATATTGTAGGCAACGAATAAGAAGGGATTTTACAATAACTCTAAGGGGGTAAATTTTATAAATTTTAATTTTTAGTCGGTTAAAAGCTGTAAAATGGTCTTTCACGGAATCATTTCAAATCTGCAAGGCCTGATATGATATCTGCCTTTTTATCGTTTAAAAGGGTTTTTAATACTACTTTCTAGAAAGTAGTTTCTGGTTTTTTTCTTAATCGATTGCTGAGTGGATAATTTTTTCAAATTTTGAATCCAAAATTCAAACCTTATCTTCTACATATATAAAGGGCCTGTCCTGACTGTCCTGAGCAACTGACCGACTCATTGACGCGATGGGGAATGCTAGCAACTTGAAATTTGGACAGTATATATATACGAAAGTTCAGTTTTTATATACTTTGTAAAAATCGTGGGCAACGTCACAACGGGGCATGCTAGTTATTAGATAAACATTAACATATTCTCTATTCATTTTACATGGATTTACCTCTAGATAAGTTTATATGTTATTCAGTTAGTAATTGTTATATTTTTATAACCCTTTATTTATTTTCTGACACGAAGTAACTGATATATTAAGAAAGCAAACCAAATTTGTATTGAATTACAAAAGCTGAAGTAGAGTGCTATCGTTGTATGATATATATATATACTAGTGGAAAGAACGTTGTTTACTAAAGTATGCCAAAGTTTTCCTTGGTCAGTCAAAATATGCTAAAGCTTGCCAGAATTTGCCAAATTTTGTCAGAGTAGTCTTCCAATTGGCTGCTTTGGCACACATATAGCAAATTTTGGCACACTTTTGACAAACTTTGGCAAATTTTGACTAACTTGGGCACATTGAAAGTATTCTTTTTCCGATAAATTAAGGCAGAAGTTAAAAACATTAATAGTATATTACGATACGAGTGATCTAAGTAGGCCATTATTTCACGGCGTGTAGTTAGCGCCCGAGCGGAGCGAGGGCGCTATACACGCCGTGAAATAATGAGCTTTTACTTAGATCACGAGTATCGGATACTATTTTATAGCACGTGTGATATAAACCCGCCGATTGAAATTTAATGTATGTAAATGCAATATTTACTTATTCAAACGAACGAAAAGCGTAAACATTTCAAATCCTAACATATGCTCTTTTACACTGCGTATTATTTTTCCCATGCTCAGCGGTGTACCGTGAGTAGAATGGCGATCTCTTGTCATTTTACCGCTTGACCGGTATATTTACCATGCTCAGCGTAGGTCTCGATTGTTGCGCAAGCTCAGCAGTGTAATATTCCGGAAAAATTTTGACTGCGTTATGTATACTACATCTTGTGCTTGATTCGTTTTCCATTCGTGTTTGAATATATACTCAGATTCTCATAGTTTTTTTCAATTTTTTTCATATTTTTCTTCCAGTTTTTTCATCCATTGTAAATTTTTCAAAAGTTTTTTTAAAGTTCCTTTGAATTTCATAAGAGTGAAGTGAAAAATAAAGCTATTCAAACAGATTAGTGAAATGAAAAGTTTTTTATAGTCTATTATTATAGTTATGGTGATTATTTAAAATAGTATATTTACAGTTGTAATATTTAATAAATAGTTTATTTGATTTGAAAATTTGAATTATATTGTTTTTGTTTACTATTATTATTATATGTATCCCTTTTAATCCTATCTCTCATCATTTACAATTACTTGTTATTCAGAAAAAACAGAAAAAGTTCAACTATATTTACAACGAATATTTACATAAAAAGATAACAAAATTTAATTGAATATTCAAAAAAATGCGCTCTGCCGCTCTAATGTCAAGTGAAACTAACCTCAAATTCAGAAACATATTTTACTCGATCAACATTATTTTCTGGTATATTTCGACGGTATATACAGGGGTTTACTTCTTCTTCTTTCTATTCTTATATGTAACAATACGCTATAGAGTGATTTTTGTCATTAATTATCGATAATTACGAGCCCATGACTTAAGTAAATTCATTATTACACGGTGAAATAATGAGCTACTTAGCTCTCGGATAAGCGTGGGCTAAGTGCGGGTTTAGATCACGCAGTGCTACAAAATAATTTATGAAATATGCCGGAATTTTTCTAGATGAGAAATTGTTTATGTTCTATAATTTTAAATTGTTAGGATATAAAGGCACATTCTTCATAGGTGGTACCATCCGAATGATAACACCAAAATTCAGGGACTAAGCTTAAAAAATCCAAAATTTAATAAAATTAATTTATTGCGAAATTTAAAAAATTAAATTTAGAAGCTTTAGTCCCCGAGTTTTGGTGTTATCATCCGGATGGTACCACCTGTGTGAAGAATGTGCCTTTATATCCTAACAATTTAAAATTATAGAACATAAAACAATTTCTCATCTAGAAAAATTCCGGCAGAATTATATTTTAACGTGAAATGTCTAAGTTTGCTGAAATTTGCCAAAGATTGCTAAACTTTTGCCAAAATTAGACATATGTGTGCCAAAATGGCCAATTGGAAGACATTTGGCATACTCTGGCAAACATTGGCAAACTTTTTCCACTAGGGTAGATAAATATTATTTGAAATTGTAATAAAATCATTATAATAAATAAAATTTATAAGAGTCAGTACGTTTTAAAAGTTTTAATTGTATGCCCTACAAGCTTCAAATGTTATATATGAATTTTATATTAATTCTAAATACTGATCTTTATAATTATATCACATAAATAAAATTCCTAATAATTGGAAAAAAAAATGTCGGGGACTGAGGTTTCTCCGCCGCGTGATAAAGAAGAAATATTATTTAAATGTCATCCAAATGCGAAAGTGAGTGTTGTGGTTTGCATAATATGTGAAAGTGTTTATCACAAATCTGATTTTAAAAGAGTAAAAGGTGGAACCCATATAAGCAGTGTTTTAGTTGTTTGTCCAAATCACGAACAACTTGACCTAACCTATAAAGAAGACAGAATCATTGAATTTGACGGCTATAAAAATAATCGCACGAGTGAAACTATGTGAAAAAGAAAAAGCACAAAGCGAAATACTCCAAAATGTTTCCCTAACAGTTGCGGATAAAAATATAGAAAGAAACCGTCTCACCATATGTGGCCACAAGGAAGACGAATATACAAATTTACAAGCTGAAATTGTCTTACTAAGAAGACTAGTTGGTGAAATGGAAGATAAAAATGTCATATTAAGAGAATTATATGAAAACGTTAAAGGACAGTTAAAAGGAAAAAATAATAAAAGTACCAAAACAAAAACTTTTGCAGGCATCGCTAAAACTAACCTACAATATAAAGAGAGAATACCAAATATAATAATCACAGCTAGAAACCACATAGGAAAAAACAAAATACAAAAAGTAGTTTTGGGTAAATTACAAAATGAAATAATTTTACCAGTCAAAAAAATTCAAGGAAATGATGATGGATCTATGACAATTAAATGCATTGATAAGAACAATGTAGATAAAATGCAAGAAAAACTAATACAAAAAATTGGTGCAGATTATCTTGTAGAGAAAGAAGAGCTTCAAAATCCAAGAATGAAAATAATATGAATTGACAGTGAAATGACAATGGAAGAAATGGAAGCCGACATAAATGAAAGAATTTTTATTAACAGCGATCTTTTTTGTACAGTGATCCATACATATAAGAATAAAAACAACAATACATGTTGTGCAATATTGGAAACTACTCCAGAAACATACACTATTATTAGGAAAAATAATAATAAAATTTGCATAGGACATCAATGCTGTAAAGCATTTGATGATCTAAACATAAATCCTTGTTTTAAATGTGGCAGGATAGGACACAATGCAAAAAAGTGTAGGAACAATACTGCATGTCTACAATGTACAGGAGAACATCTAACAACAAATTGTAATATGGAAAATGAACTAAAATGTTCTAATTGTTATTACACTAATTCAAAGTACAATACACGAAGAGATATTAAACATCTACCTGCAGACACGATAAAATGTGAGTACTTAAAGAACCAGATTAAAAAAGTAATAAATAAAACTGAATACTCAATAGAACCAGTAATCCCTAAATTTCTAGGATATAATGGTACAATAACTTATCCAAAGAAAAAAAACAATAAAGAAAGAACAGCTGGCTCACGACAATTATCAGATGATTCAACAGAATTACCAGCAGATACTCGAGAGTTAATATAATAATTAAGTTTTATTAATATTAATATTAGTTAATATATAATAAATGAAAGTTAATCATTACAACACACGATACAGCACAGAAATTGAAGACACAGGTCAAACGGAAGTTGTAATACAAGAAGATTCTTCTCAACAACTAAATGAGGATAGTTCAATGAGTGAATATACTGACTCTGAACTAAAAACTGAAACAATACATAATAGTGTAAAAAATTTTAATGAAAAGGTTGTTAACGAGGCTACACCAAATATAATGCACGTCAACATTAGAAGCTTAAATCATAATTTAAATAAATTAAAGATTTTGATACGAAGTTTACTTATAAAGCCAAATATTATAATTTGTACAGAAACCTGGCAATTGAAGTCCCCTTTTAATTTAAGTTTAGATGGATATCATATGCATTATAATAATGGTAAAATTAACCAAAATGATGGAGTAGTGATTTATGTTAAGCATGGTCTGGAGTATGAAATTAGCATGGAAATTAACGGTATTATAAATATTATGAGTATACTTATAAGACAAAAGGATAATAGTATTATAAAAATTAGTGCAATATATAGATCTCATAATGTGCAAAAGCAAATATTTAATGAAAAATTAAAATTATATTTATTAGAAAGTAAGAAAGTACAGAACCATCTCATTATAGGGGATTTCAATATTGATACATTAAGTCTGGGAAAAGATAATATAGAATATCTAAATAATTATTTAGAAAATGAATATTTTCCAAATTTTCATACAATTACGAGGTATAATGAATATGGAGGTAGAACTTGCATAGACAATGTATTTGCTAAATCAAAAAATATAAAGATAGAAGCACACAAGATTATTTATAATATTACGGATCATTATCCTCTATTTGTGCAAGTCAATAACAAGTTAAAAAATAAAAATGTGACAATAAATAAAATGACTAAATATATTGATTATAACAAAATAGAAAAACTAGGCCAACAAACTAATTGGAAAAATCTTGAAACAAATGATGTTAATACATATTTTAATGACTTCCTTGAAAAAGTCAAAGATATCATACAAAAATCTACCAAAACTAAAAAATATAACGCTAAACATAAAGATAACAAAAGAACTCATAAAATCTTGTGATACTAAGGAAAGACTACAAAATATGGAAGAAAGAACCAAATAATCTGGTATTAAAGAAAAAATATACCGATTATGCAAACAAACTGCATACCTAATTTGATTGAATATACTAAGTATAAATATGTAAAAAACAGGGTAATAAATATTAGCACAGATAGTAAAAAGCTATGGAACTACACAAAAGAAAAAATTGGTATACAAAAAAGACAAGAAAGAAAAATAGATAAGCTAACAGAAAACAATAAAATAATTGATAACAGATTGGATATTGCTAATTACTTCAATGAATTTTTTAATTCTATAGATAAAAATATAACAAAAAATATAAATAATATAAACAATAAGTATAAAAAATTAGTTATTCAAAAAAATGAAAAATCCATTTTCTTAACACCAATAGAAGTAAATGAAATAATCTCAAGTCTAAAAAACAAAAATGGTGGTATTGATGGTATAAGGGTATATACATAAAAAAAATGAGTAAACATATAGAACAGTCATTAACTAATATAATTAACTTAAGTATTCAAACAGGAATTTGTCCAAATCACTTTAAAAGTGCAGAAATTGTACCAATCTACAAAGCTGGTGATTAAAGTAAAGTTACAAATTATAGGCCCATTTCTCTAATATCAAACTTTACAAAAATTTTTGAAAAAATTTTACGTATTAGACTCCTTAACTTCCTAGAAAAATACAAGATAATTTCTAACAAACAATTTGGATTCATAAAAGAAATAGGGACAACACATGCACTAGCTATTGTAACTGAATTTATATACAAAAACCTAGACAAAAGTAAGCCTATTATAGCTACTTTCCTAGACCTAGCAAAAGCATTTGATACAGTTGATCATTTAATTTTATTAGAAAAACTAGAGAAATATGGCATAAGGGGTATTGCACTAAAACGAATGAAAAGCTATCTTTGTAACAGAAAACAAATTGTTAGAATAAAAGAATTAAAAAGAGATACTTTAACAGTAGTATCGGGTATTCCACAAGGAACAATACTTGGTCCTTTGTTACTTATTATTTATATTAATGATATATTTAACCTAATGACTAATGACTCTATCATCTCATATGCTGATGATACTGTAATACTAAATTCCGAAGAAAATTGGGGAAAAACAACTACCTTAATGAACAAAATGCTAGACAAAGTAAATGATTGGTTAGCATTCAATCAACTGGCATTAAACACTGATAAAACGGTATTCATAACATTTGCAAGCTATAATGATAAAATACCAAATCATATTGAAATAAAAACACAAGAAAAATGTTTAAAAAGAGTTCAATGTTGTAAATACATAGGGGTTACTATAGATATGAACATGAGATGGTCACTTCATATACTTAATATAGTACAACGAACTAAGTACTTAGTTTATATATTTGCTAAATTGAATAAAATAATGGATAAAAAATCACTAGTTATTCTATATTATGCATTATTTAATAGTTTGGTTAGTTATGGTATAGTGACGTGGGGCTCAGCCTATAATAGTGCCATTAAGCCACTTTACCAATTACAAAATAGAATATTTAAGATAATAGGTACTAATAATAATAATTGGCAGAAAGATTCCATGCCTTTAAATATCAAAGGAACTTATATACCCTAAACATTGGTTTATAACTACAATACCTTAAAAAATATGTATAAAAATTTAAACAGCAAAACTAGAAATAAAAGGCTAGAGCTTCCTAAAGTTTATGGAAAATATAAAGACTAAAATCAAAAAATGGGTGATATTAATGTATAATAATTAATATATTAAGACAATCATTTATTGTTGATAGTTTTCAGATGTTAGTTTTTAATTTTTAGTTTTAGTTTGAAATTTAAAATGATATTAACTTATAATATTATTCTTAACTGCAATTAATTATTAAGGTTTAGTTATAGTTATTGTTTTGGATTTTAAACACGTATTTTAAAAGCTATAAGCAAATATATAATATAATATTAAGTTTAAGGGGACGCCGGATGACCCTGTCCTTATCTAATTGAGTTTTCATTCATAATTTTAAGAGAAATAATTTTTCTGAAAAAATAATAGTTGTCCCCACTTTGTTTTGTAGTAATCTAAATATATGTCCAAGTTGGTTTCATATGATTGTTTTGCTTTCGAAAAAACTTTGACAAACTTAGTATGTAAAGGTTAATCTCCATGTACTTGACCCTCATAGTGTGTCAAAGTTATCCCGAAAACAAAACAATCATATGAACCCAGCTTGGACATATATTTAGATTACTATAAAACGAAGCGGGGACAACTATTATTTTTTCAAAGAAATGATTTCTCTTAAAAGTATGAATGAAAACTCAATTAGATAAGGACAGAGATATCCGGCGTTCCCTTAACTAGGATTGTGTACAGGTAGTTAAAGTACCTCCTGCGATCCTTGATGCTTGCCGCAATGTAAAGCATCAAGGTACTCTGTACCTGGTTGAATAATAATAATAATAATAATAATAATACATTTATTTTATATTTATTCTATAATGTATTTTTCAGGAATTCTGAGAGAATTCTTTGTGAATTTCGTAAGAATACTCATTGAGAATCCTTAGGGAGGCGATATCTGCAACAACTAAGAGTTCACAAAGAATTCTCATGATAATTCTGATGCTCATTTTACGCTATTCGTAAAGAATTCTTGGAGAATTCTTTGTGAATAGTGTTGCTGTTAATTTAAATACTCGAAAACGGGTGTGTTTTGACATTCTGCACAAATTTTAATACCCAACAAATTTTCTCAAATATGAATAGCTTTTGACAAAAATATTTCCCCAGAGAGTATATTGATAGCTAACCTTTTATATTATGAGCATCAGTATTTGTTTTGTTGGAAACGTTAGTTCTTAAAGTACTACCGTCAAAATCGTCATGGTTACTACTCATTTTTGTTATAGTATCCTTTTTCTTTTCTTCCAACAGGTATTAGCCCCAGGCTATGTCCTATAGAATATTATCCTTACTATTATTTTTTTTCTGTTTCTTATATAATATCTATATACATATAATTGTTTATGTGTCGGCGTGGTTCCGATATTCCGATATCAAACATAACCTTTGAGCATATCATGGTGTAAGAGAAGAAACGGCATACCCAGCGTTGGGCACGGTTGGATTTTAGATGGCAGAATCCCTAGATCCTAGTAATAAAATTTGACATAGTGGTCAGCTATGTTCGCTACCCAGATAGCATTGAGTCGGCACTGTGTCGGCACGCTGACGGCCCGCGGGCCGCCCGCGGTCCGGCATTGTGACGGATTCCTGCCCCGCTTCTGAGACGGCACGGTGCAGGACCGCGGTCCTGGCACGCGGGCCGTCATAGTGCCGTCATTTTGCCGACGCAATTTGCATGCGCGATTGGTACTGCGGCCCGCGTGCCGGCAACGTGTCAGCACTGTGCGGTGCAATTTGCCGACAATATGCCAGCACGGCGATATATATATATATATATATATATATATATATATATATATATATATATATATATATATATATATATATATATATATATATATATATATATATATATATATATATATATATATATATATATATATATATATATATATATATATTATTTATATTAAATGTATAATTTTATCATAATAAAAATACTGTATTTTATATTTGTAATTTTTTATTTATATACTTTAAATATTTAATTTTTGTACAATAAATTAATAAGTTAATACATAATATATATATGGTTTTGCAGAATAACAACATAAGTCCACTTTTCTGTTTTGAAGATACTAATACTTAAAATTTTTATTTTCCATTTGAACTAATGTAAAAAAAATCATAAATCGTAGATAAGGCTACTTATTTTTACACTTTCTTGATTTTGTGCACTTTTATCTGAAAATATACTATATAAAGATATTAAAATCGCTTAAAACTCAATTTTAAAAAAAATGGACTTGAGTTGTTTTTCCGGGAATCCGCAGCAGATATATACATACAATAATAACATATATATACCATTTATTTACGTAAATATTTAAATTTAATTATAATTTTATACTTTAATTATGATTATTCACATACTCCTACTGAATAATCTCAAGTAAGATTCTCACCTGAGATCTCATACCAAAATCTCATGTTATTATATGTACACTTAATGAAATATTGAAATTCGTTCAGAATGAACTTTTACTACAGTTTTTTTTATTAGTCTTGAAGTTTCTTTCGTCTTTACAATACATCAGGAAAGTATAATACATTTTTGGTCAATTTTTATTTGAAAATTTTTATATATCAAATTTTGAAATTTTAAATCTCACCTGAGATCTTACCAGAGATCTCGTGTGAAATTTTGAGTAAACATTCATGATATTTCGCATGATTATATATATATATATATATATATATATTTATATATCCCTACCAAAAAATCTCAGGTGAAATATCATGCGAAAACCTCATGAATTTTTACTCAAAATCTTACACGAGATCTCTGGTAAGATCTCAGGTGAGATTTAAAATTTAAAAATTTGATATATAAAAATTTTCAAATAAAAAATTGGCCTAAAAATGTATTATACTTTCCTGATGTATTGTAAAGGCGAAAGAAACGTCAAGACTAATAGAGAAACTGTAGTAAAAGTTCATTCTGAACGAATTTCAATATTTCATAATAATATATATTTCACGTAAACCCGTGAAGAAATTTTTTACAAATCGCTGAAAATGTTTTTACTAGTTCAGAATAGTGAAAAAAGCATGTAAATAAAATTTTAGCTCATAAGACCCAAATCTTGCAGAACCGTGACCCTAAAAATAAAGTTTATTTAAATTTTTAGAAAAGTAGAAAAATCAATTCGAGATAGGTGCAATTTGGGTATTTACATATATATATGCATTTTTTTCTGTAAATTTTCTGTACAATATGCTGACATTTTTTTCAGACCCCAATTGTCACGTTTCTGATTGGTTTATAAAAGATATATACTGTTATATGCTATTTAAAAAATTTCGGCAGTTTATTTTAATCTCAAAATTTTGTAGTAATAAGAGCTTCAAAATGAGAGCAGGTAGATCATGGACCGAGCTTTATAACTGACGTTACAGCATTTTGAAAGAAATCTACATACAATTTATATATCTATATGTATGTAGGGTATATCATTTATAAAATAAATCTTCATATATAGATATACAAATTGTATGTAGATTTCCTTCAAAATTCTGTTACTTCGGTTAATAAGCTCGGTCCATGGTCTACCTGGTCTCATTTTGAAGCTCTTATTACTATATAACGGTATATCTTTTATAAATCAATCAGAAACGTGGTAATTAGGGCCTAAAAAAAGTGCTAGCATATTCTATAGAAAATTTACAGAAAAATATACAGAAAAATAATAAAAATGTATATGTGTAAATACCTAAATTGCACCTATCTGGAGCTAAAAATTATTAAAGTTTTCTCTGTTTCTAAGAATTGAAAAAAACTTTATTTTTAATAGGGCCACAGTTCTGCATAGTTAGGGTATTGTGATCTAAATTTTTTTTGCATACATTTTTTAACTATTCTGAACTAGTAAAAACATTTTAAAACGAAATGTAAAAATTTTCTTCCATGGTCGACGTGGAATATATATATATATATATATATATATATATATATATATATATATATATATATATATATATATATATATATATATATATATGAAGAAATTTTATATATATATAGTCCCTGAAAATATTTACGTAAATAATGGTGCAGGCCGTGTGCAGGTTCCCCTATTGAAAATATCAAGCTAAATCTCAAGCTTCAAATTCAGCGATGAGTTTGAATCCGACTCGATCGAACGTGAAATTCAGCGATGAGGTTGAATCCAGCTTGATCAAACTTGAAATGTAGGTCGATCAGGGTGGATTTTTTGAGTTTGATTTCGAGCTTGAAATCGAGCTGGATTTTAAGTTCGATCAAACCAGATTCAACCTCATCGCTGAATTTCAAGCTTGAAATCCAGCTTCAATTTTTTAACAGGGATTGTCTGAGCTGCAACTCGCAAGAAGCCTCCTACTCAACATCATTCTCGTTGCCCCTGCGTCATCGAGAGTTTTGCAGGCATGTCCACGCGCTCGTACGACAACAGCATGACCTTGGGAACCATTCAGCAGATCGCTATCACTTCCAGGCAGGTGCACACCGTTTCTGCGCTCGAAGTGTTATGAACTCTTTTGAAAACAAACAAAAAAATAAGATTTTTATTGCATTATGGGTTGGAAAGTTATAATAGAATGATGAATAAATTACCTTTGCTAGGCCCTCCTTGAAGCTCAGCTTGCAAGTCTGAAAACGATGTCATTTTTGTCGCTCCCAGCCTCAGCTTGTCTACCTCAGTCTTGGGTCAGTCGCTGAATCGGCAGTCTTTATTCCTTGACGTCGTCTCTCAGTACGTGCTGGATCGGTTCTAGAGTTATTTTCTAACGTCTCTCAACGGCATCTGAAAACAATTATTATTTTTATTTTAATAGAAGTAATAATAACACTAAAGAATTCCCAGACGGCAAAACAAATTTCATGAATGTCGCATTCAAAAACTCTTCTTCTTTTTGGACTGGATGGCAGGGGTTCTTGATGTTCTTCTTCTTCTTCTTCTTCTTCATCGGGAGCTCGTCTTCTCCTCGGAGATGGTGGCAGCTGCTCCTCATCTCTTTCTTCGGGCAGTAGCACGTCTCTGCGTATCTCTTCGAGACGCCGTAGACATTGCTTAAGGCTTTTCAGGGCCCTGGTCAAAAATGGAAACATTCATAATTAATATAATAAGTCTAGTGTGACAAGTAAAATAAAATATATAAAACAATATACCTTCACAAGCTGACACAAAACGGGTATCACGTAGTCTTGTGACATTTTTTTTCTTATCTCCAAGCCAAGTAACATTGCACAGAAGCTCTGTGTTGACTGCAAAGTCAGAGTCATCGGTATTTCTACCACCAAGATAAATCAAGTAGTTGACCTAAACATAAAGGATATATTTAAGAAATGAAAAATTTAATAATTATAAAACTAAGTCTTGCGTTCAGGGGTTTGACGGTTCATGGGTTGTAGGTTTCATATGTTTGAAGATTCATGGATTTTAGAGTTTGAGTGTTCATTTAACCTCCGAAGCACTCACCAGACACCTAGAAACAACGCAGCATTAGTAAGGGGAGATTACAGTGATAAACTAAACACTAATCTCACCTGATAATATTGGCAGTGGACGAATGCAGTAGGAAGCTGTATGTAAACATAACCTCTTCGAGGTTAACCGTGCCACTGCTGCTGCCGCAAGTACGCCGTCCTGGGCCTTGCAGCTCTCGTCTTCGTGCCCCTTCGTGGGGACCGTAGCCCAGATACCCCTCCTGCTGCATCCATCGTCGCACTTCCTCGTCCTGGCCACTCGTCCTTCCTCGTCAAAACTAACCTATTTATTAACATAATATAATTATTGGAATAATTATAAATAAAAAAATTTTACATCTCAGCCAGGGTGATCCTCAAGACAATCTCTTCACTCTGAAATGTCCAGATAGTTGCCACAGTTCTCTTGGAAAATCCAAATTGCAGCATGTAAATAATTAATGATAGTAATTATTTACTATGAACTGCAATTGCACGTGCGCGCGCCAGGATGATCCACAAGACGAGCTGCACTTCCTCTCGAACATCCACCACAAACTTGCCACAGTCGAATTATATAATTCAGAATTCCAAATTACACCACAGATAACTACAATAATTAATAACTACAATAATACCGCTATAATTATTAAGAACAATTTCACTTATTGCACGCGTCTGCAATTGAAGATCAAGTCTTCATGAAAGCAGGGAGATTACTGCAATGGCGGGATGCGATATATTACTTCAAACAACAGAAATTATTTCAAGACTTTAAATTTATAATGTAAATCAATTTTAATATTCAATTATAAACAAATATATTTATTATTAATAAAAATATAAATCATAAAATTATACTATTATTTATTTATTTATATTTATTTATTTATTCAATTACACCAATTGAGCCCCATATAAATAAATTAACAAATCATTACTATTATTATCAATTTTATTTGTAATAGAAATAATAACTTAAATATGCAATTAAATTATATTTTTATAATTATATTGATGGCACGTCGTGCTGTCCATAATCCGTCACATTGCGGCCACGATTTTCCCGACACGGCGGGCTTGCACTGTGCCGTCATTCTGCTGGAATCTAAAAGTTCAAAAAAGTGATGTTGCGTGACGGCACGATGACGGCACAGGGCGGTCACGACGTGCCACCGAATCGGACAGCACGCCGCGACTGCACAGTGATGGCACAAATTCGTCACGCCGTGCCGAGCACGACGTGCTGGCACGGCGTGATGAATTTGTGCCATCACTGTGCAGTCGCGGCGTGCTGTCCGATTCGGTGGCACGTCGTGACCGCCCTGTGCCGTCATCGTGCCGTCACGCAACATCACTTTTTTGCCCAGCCCAGATAGCAGCCCGTGCCGAGCACGGCGTGCTGGCACGGCGTGACGAATTTGTGCCATCACTGTGCAGTCGCGGCGTGCTGTCCGATTCGGTGGCACGTCGTGACCGCCCTGTGCCGTCATCGTGCCGTCACGCAACATCACTTTTTTGAACTTTCAGATTCCAGCAGAATGACGGCACAGTGCAAGCCCGCCGTGTCGGGAAAATCGTGGCCGCAATGTGACGGATTATGGACAGCACGACGTGCCAGCAATATAATTATATAAAAATATAATTTAATTGCATATTTAAGTTATTATTTCTATTACAAATAAAATTGATAATAATAGTAATGATTTGTTAATTTATTTATATGGGGCTCAATTGGTGTAATTGAATAAATAAATAAATATAAATAAATAAATAATAGTATAATTTTATGATTTTTATTTTTATTAATAATAAATATATTTGTTTATAATTGAATATTAAAATTGATTTACATTATAAATTTAAAGTCTTGAAATAATTTTGAACTTTGTGTTGTTTGAAGAAATGTATCGCATCCCGCCATTGCAGTAATCTCCCTGCTTTCATGAAGACTTGATCTTCAATTGCAGACGCGCGCAATAAGTGAAATTGTTTTTAATAATTTTAGCGGTATTATTGTAGTTATTAATTATTGTAGTTATCTGTGGTGTCATTTGGAATTCTGAATTATATAATTCGACGGTGGCAAGTTTGTGGTGGACGTTCGAGAGGAAGTGCAGCTCGTCTTGAGGATCATCCTGGCGCGCGCACGTGCAATTGCAGTTCACAGTAAATAATTACTATCATTAATTATTTACATGCTGTAATTTGGATTTCCCAAGAGAACTGTGGAATTTTCAGAGGGAAGAAATTGTCTTGAGGATCATTCTGGCTGAAATGTAAAGTTTTTTTTATTTATAATTATTCTAATAATTATATTAGTTAATAAATTATAGGTTAGTTTTCATGTTTGAATAATACTAGAGTTTGTTTTACATTGTCTTCTGAAATCAAAAGTTGCTAAGTGTAATAAATATTAAATAGTCTTATTAGGTTTCTTTATTGATATTAGTATTTTGAAATTGTAGAATTTTATTAGTAATTACATTGATTTTTTTATTTATAATTATTCTAATAATTATATTAGTTAATAAATTATAGGTTAGTTTTTATGTTTCAATAATACTAGAGTTTGTTTTATATTGTCTTCTGAAATCAAAAGTTGCTAAGTGTAATAAATATTAAATAGACTTATTAGGTTTCATTATTGATATTAGTATTTTGAAATTGTAGAATTTTATTAGTAATTACATTGATTTTTTTATTTATAATTATTCTAATATTTATATTAGTTAATAAATTATAGGTTAGTTTTTATGTTTGAATAATACTAGAGTTTGTTTTACATTGTCTTCTGAAATCAAAAGTTGCTAAGTGTAATAATTATTAAATAGACTTATTAGGTTTCTTTATTGATATTAGTATTTTGAAATTGTAGAATTTTATTAGTAATTACATTGATTTTTTTATTTATAATTATTCTAATAATTATATTAGTTAATAAATAGGTTAGTTTTCATGTTTGAATAATACTAGAGTTTGTTTTACATTGTCTCCTGAAATAAAAAAGTTGCTTAAATTATTACTAGAAAAATTACATGAAATATTTCTGAAAAATTTCTGAAATATTCCCAAAATCAAATGGTTTTACTGAATCTTTTGTGGAATATTTCAGGATTATTTTAGAAATGTTAAGGTGGTTCCCTTGTACAAAATATTACCACTTTTTTATGGAAATTATGTTATTGCAAAACCATGTATCTTCGATTGAAAATCGTAACATGTTCGTGCATTCTAATTTCTTTTATTTTTTATCCGATTTGAACTTTAAACCACTTATTTTGATCGTTAAACAATTTCAAATCAATTGACCGTTGGAAATTAAAAAATTGGCAAAATCAGCAAAGTTAGAGCCTTAATTGTTATGGGTAAATTGTTACTAATTAAATGTGAATAAATTCATGAATTCATAAATTCATTCACATTTACTTTAAACAATTGGCTCTAACTTTGCTGATTTTGTCGATTTTTTAATTTCCAACGGTTAATCGTTTTTAAATTGTTTAACGATTCAAATGAGTGGTTTAAAGTTCAAATCAGATGAAAAATAAAAGAAATTAGAATATTGCCCTAATATCGGTTTGCACTGCAGCTGTGGAACGTCGTATTGCGATGTTTCGACGATATTGCAGAGATACATTGATACGATATGCAACACTCCGGCATTGCAAAATATCGCCATCATATTGCCTTGCTCCAAAGCTGCCGAAAATCGTATCACAATGTTCCCGTGATATCGCAGTGATATATCGTGATATTTAACTTTGCGATATTGCAAAATATTGCTGTGATATGGCATTACGGCAACGTTGTATGTATGTATGTACGTCTGTCTGTATGTATGTATTTATGTGTGAAGTTTTAATGTATTTACATAGAATCAATTTTGTTACGAAGCGAATCTTCGTTATTGTTATTAAGCATCCTACTGGCACCACATTTATTTTTTAGATGTATTCACGACCGGCTAAAAATCGTGGCGGAGTGTCACCCGATGTTGCTGCTAAAAACATTTTCGACCAAATGCAAAAGATGCGATCTGGAGCTTCGACGAATCTTGCGTCTTCCCACCGCTTTCAGCAAGCAGAATCTTGTGGCATGTCGATTTTATCACAAGTGGGTGGACCTCCGATAAGAGCATCGTCCCAATCGCTATCAAGTCTAGCGCATACATCAACAAGAAGCGACTATACTCCAAGTCCAGTGCATAAATCACATTTTGCACAGGAAGGGCTGCCATCTGAGCCTTTTCGCCCGCGCATACTCCAACGAGTGCGCGATATGCAATCACCTATCACTCAACAAAAACCACACACACTTGACAACAAGTCTTCTTCACAACAACAATCACGAACACCAGATCAATCAAAACAATCATCCTACACTCACCAACAACCACCCACACTTCACAAGCCATCTACACAAAAGCAATCACGCGCACCAAATCAATCGAAACAAAAGCCATCATCCACTCAACAGAAACCACCCACACATGGCAAGTCATTTACACAACAGCAATCACGAACACCAGATCAATCAAAACAATCATTCTACACTCAACAACAACCACCCACACTTCACAAGTCATCTACACAAAAGCAATCACGCACACCAAATCAATCGAAACAAAAGCAATCATTCACTCAACAGAAACCACCCACACATGACAAGTCATTTACACAACAGCAATCACGCACACCGGATCAATCGCACTATAAACATCCGCGCGATAAACAATCATCCCACACTCAAGAACAACCATCTACACGTTACAAGTCACCTACACAAAGTCAATCATCCACTCAACAGCAATCACCCATACTCGGCAATTCACGCACACAAAAGGTGAATATGCAGCATTCGCTCGCGCTCAACGGATCGCAGGTAGGATTTCGTCAAGAGGAACCAGCTGGTTTAATGTCTGATTTTGGGGACGCAGGTTATTCAAATAAATAAAAATGGTATTGTATTCTTTAAGGGGGTGTCAAACCATTCAAATTTCCCGCCGACAGTCCTAACCTCAAATTCTTTAACAATTGATTACAATTAATAAATAAACTAAATTATGAAAAATCAAGGCATCATTACCCTCCATAATACAATTATCTACCACTGTGCGAAGTTTTAAACAAAAACTTCAAAACCTCTACGAATGCCATTGGAACGAAATTTATATTAGTCTAGACTCGAACCTTCAAATTTCGTTCCAAAGCCATTCGTAGAGGTTTCGAAGTTTTTATTTCAAACTTCGCACAGTGGTAGATAATTGTATTACGGAGGGCAAGGACCTCTTAGTTTTTCATAATTATACTTATTCTTTTAATTAAAGCCAATATTTTATAATTCTCGGGTCGGTAAGGTAGGAAGGATAAAAATTGACTTTGACACCCCCTTAAGGTGGCTCCAGCGGTGGGTGCCGTGTCAAGTGAGGGCTTTGGGAGGTTTTATTTTCGTTTTTAATTTTGGTTCAATTATATTATATAAATTTTATTCTAAAGCATTGTGAACTATTTCTCAATGTTTATAACAAACAAAATATTATATTAATACGTAGAAAACGTCGGCGTAACTTGATATTATTAATAATAACTTAAAGCAGCTCATTCTCATAAGTTACGTGTTAAAAGCTAGTTGAAAGAAGTCGTTGACCTCAGATTTTCTTTATCTATATCAAAAGTTTAATGAAGATTTTTGGAAAGATTCAATGACGTCTTTGTTATTATAAAATGTCGCTGGAGTCACGTTAACTCATAATTTTATATTAATCACTAATACCAATTAATGTTCTAACAGCATCATCATCGAGGTTTACGCCATTTGAGAATGCTGTTATGCAAGCCCTACAGTACGTAACAATACGCAGATACATATATACATTTTATTATTTATGATATATAATAATATTACAATTTATCGTAGAAACCTTAATTCAAGGATGGCTCATGTTGAACAATTAGCTAAGTATGTATAAACTTGTATGTATTTTAATACCATAAATTACTTGATTAAGAATTAATTATTAACACATTTTTCAGAGAAAGCCATAAAATGTTAAAGGATCTGTCGAAGAGTAGGAAGAGAACGGCACGAGATATTCCAGACTGCCTTCCCTTCAAGACACGTGAAGATCTTCTAGCTTTTAACGCTGTCGATGAAGACACATACAATGATGTTGTAAGTACGAAATATGTAAAAATATTTATGAATATTATTTATTTATTTAATCAGAAAAACATGTCATTAACCGTCAAACCCCTGAACGCAAGACTTAGTTTTATAATTATTTAATTTTTCATTTCTTAAATATATCGTTTATGTTTAGGTCAACTACTTGATTTATCTTGGTGGTAGAAATACCGATGACTCTTCAGCAATTTTTTTAAAAAATTGCTTTACAGTCAACACAGAGCTTCTGTGCAATGTTACTTGGCTTGGAGATAAGAAAAAAAATGTTACAAGGTTACGTGATACCCGTTTTGTGGCAGCTTGTGAAGGTATATTGTTTTATATATTTTATTTAACTTGTCACACTAGACTTATTATATTAATTATGAATGTTTCATTAATTTCTTATAGAAGCCATCTCCTCAAATGCCATGATCTTACCGAGGCCAAGTAACTTGCAATTCACAGATTCGATGACCAGGGCCCTGAAAAGCCTTAAGCAATGTCTACGGCGTCTCGAAGAGAACAAGATACGCAGAGACGAGCTACTGCCCGAAGAAAGAGATGAGGAGCAGCTGCCACCATCTCCGAGGAGAAGACGAGCTCCTTATGAAGAACAAGAAGAAGAAGAAGAAGAAGAAGAACATCAAGAACCCCTGCCATCCAGTCCAAAAAGAAGAAGAGTTTTAGAAGAAACTTCAGACGACGAGAGGGAGAGGGATGATCATCAGCAGCTGTCCAGTCCAAGGAGCTATGTAGGATTCGATAACCTGAAGGATGAAATACCCGACGAAGATGACGCACCTACAGAAAATTTCGACCATTTACAGCAGAATCCACCTGATAAACTCTGGTAAGTGGCCTCCTGTTAAATATTATCATAGAACATGTAAAAAACCGCTGGCAATTCCTTGGCACTTTGCTTTCTCAAACTTCATTGATTGTTTCAATATGAAATTAATTTTAAATTTACTTATCTTTTTTTAATCAATATCTTAAAAAAGCTGTGTTTTTAGTATTGATGAATTGTCAAAAGATAATTTTTTACTAAAATTACATATTTAGATTAAATTACAGTTTTTCACGTCTTTTATAACTATTGTTATAGGTACGTTATATCTAACATTCCAAAAAACCCTACAATGTGAAAGTAGATTTCGCGGGTGATTACTGCCCGCGGGAAAAACTGCTACTTTCGTCCCTTGTTGTAATAATGTACTATTCTGTCCGGATAAGCGGGTAAAAAGGTATTTTTACCCGTTAACCATTTTTGTTGCCCGCCAAAAAAATTTCTTTTTTGCCCGTTTATTTAAAAACTTATTTTAAAAAACGCAAAAATCCATACATGTGTTACAAAAAAATATGGTGTGACACACACACACACGCACACACACACACACACACATGCGCACACACTAACTCACTCACTCGCACGCACACACAATCACACGCTCGCACATACACACTCACTCACACGCACGCACGCACGCACGTACACACACTCACTCACTCACACGCACGCACACACACATACGAGCATACGGACACACACGCATGCACATACACATACACGCGCACACACATGCACGCATGCATGCATGCATACACGCAGCACACATACACGCGCACGCACTCACGCACGCTCATTCATACAGACATTTTCTAAAAATAGTGTATGTTGATTCCTATTGTCTCAAAAGATATTTCTATAGTGATTTTAGCAAAACTTTTTTATTACCATCCCAAAGCTTCCTCTGTGATGAAGCAAAATCAAATTAATTTAAAATAAAATATAAAATATATCAGGGAATCAGAGGACGGAGAATTCGATGGAAGGACCCACTCTGGCGAATACCCCGCGGAGTATTTGGAGGAGTGCCGACCTGGCAGAGGAGGTGCAGAACCTTACCCGGACGATGACACGGAGATCGAAAGCGACGCCGAGAACAACAAGGATCATGACGACCACAGCAACACCATGATGGAGGACAACGGCCAGCCTGAGGATGGGGCCGAAGAATTTCCGGACATCTACGCATTTATAAAACACCAAGAAAAATACTAGCTTGCTACATTTTTCTTTGCGTTTTATAAAGGCGACTTTATTTATTTTTTTACTTTTTAGGGAAGTTCATATAAAAAGTACACGTTTATTATATTAGTTTGCATTCTTTTTATATTATCACTTGCTGAAATTAACGTGGACTTTTTATATGAATAGAACGTTTTCTTACATTTTATATTTTTTCACCACACTGCGCGTAAAGTGCTGACTGTACGCCCTCTCAGCAGGCCGTACAGTACCGCATGGACTGCCTAGGGAATAAAGTGACTTGCGCATGCGCGATGCGCCTTTTTCCGCTCTCGACTGCGTCTCGAGCGGTAAAACAGCGCGTCGCGCGTACACAAGTCACTTTACTTCTAGGCAGAGCATGGGGTACTGTACGGCCTGCTGAGATGCGTACAGTCATTTCTTTACGGGGGTGTGGTGAAAAGTAGTATACGCACCTCTGGAGTACAGTAGGCAAGCATGCACTGTGTGAAATGCCGACCTCGCTTCGCTCGGTCGGCAACGTCACACAGTGCGTACATTGCCCACTTTACTCCCTTGATGCATAATGTACTATATTTATTTGTTCATTTATTTACTAAATTCAATAATCAATTTACTAATCTTTTATTTTTTAATTATATTTTAATTTTTAATTACGTAATTAAACTAAAAAAAATGTAAGGAAGCGTTGGAGGGGCAGAGAATGTTGGTTGTGCCTCACAGAGATGGGCGAGGACGGGGCCCACTCTCACATAAAAAAAAAATTCTTTTATTTTTGTTTGAAAAAATAGCAATATTGAGGTAATTTTTACATTACAAGAGAATAATTCTAATAACATTATAATTATTATGATTATTACCCAGACAGCAAAAAATGAATTTTTTCTAAGGATTTTTTTCGAACACTTTAAGAATAATTATGAATGTAAGTTAGAAAAGGATTCTTAAACAGTTTGAAAAGAGTTCATAAAGAATTCTAACATCTGCGACATTCATGAAATTTGTTTTTCCGTCTGGGAATTCTTTAGTGTTATTATTACTTCTATTAAAATAAAAATAATAATTGTTTTCAGATGCCGTTGAGAGACGTCAGAAAATAACTCTAGAACCGATCCAGCACGTACTGAGAGACGACGTCAAGGAACAAAGACTGCCGATTCAGCGACTGACCCAAGACTGAGGTAGACAAGCTGAGGCTGGGAGCGACAAAAATGACATCGTTTTCAGACTTGCAAGCTGAGCTGCAAGGAGGGCCTAGCAAAGGTAATTTATTCATCATTCTATTATAACTTTCCAACCCATAATGCAATAAAAAATTTTATTTTTTTCGTTTTTTTCAACAGAGTTCATAACACTTTGAGCGCAGAAACGGTGTGCGCCTGCCTGGATGTGATAGCGATCTGCTGAATGGTTCCCAAGGTCATGCTGTTGTCGTACGAGCGCATGGACATGCCTGCAAAACTCTCGATGACGCAGGGGCAACGAGAATTGAGTAGGAGGCTTCTTGCGAGTTGCTGCTCAGGCGATCCCTGTTAAAAAATTGAAGCTGGATTTCAAGCTTGAAATTCAACGATGAGCTTGAATCTGGTTTGATCGAACTTAAAATCCAGCTCGATTTCAAGCTCGAAATCAAACTCGAAAGATCCACCCTGATCGACCTACATTTCAAGTTTGATCAAGCTGGATTCAAACTCATCGTTGAATTTCAAGTTCGATCGAGCCGGATTCAAACTCATCGCTGGATTTGAAGCTTGAGATTTAGCTTGATATTTTCAATAGGGGAACCTGCACAAGGACCAGCTGGTTCAGCCACTGGTCCGTTTGAGTGACCGTAGCCTCCTGGAGCTGCAGGCTCCCGAAATATACCATTATTTACGTAAATATTTTCAGAGACTATATATATATATATATATATATATATATATATATATATATATATATATATATATATATATATATATATATATATATATATATATATATATATATATATATATATATATATATATATATATTCCACGTCGACCAGGGAAGAAATTTTTTACATTTCGTTCAAAATGTTTTTACTAGTTCAGAATAGTTAAAAAATGTATGCAAAAAAAATTTAGATCACAATACCCTAACTATGCAGAACTGTGGCCCTATTAAAAATAAAGTTTTTTTCAATTCTTAGAAACATAGAAAACTTTAATGATTTTTAGCTCCAGATAGGTGCAATTTAGGTATTTACACATATACATTTTTATTATTTTTCTGTATATTTTTCTGTAAATTTTCTATAGAATATGCTAACACTTTTTTTAGGCCCTAATTACCACGTTTCTGATTGATTTATAAAAGATATACCGTTATATAGTAATACGAGCTTCAAAATGAGACCAGGTAGACCATGGACCGAGCTTTTTACTACAAAATTTTGAGATTAAAATAAACTGCCGAAATTTTTTAAATAGCATATAACGGTATATCTTTTATAAACCAATCAGAAACGTGATAATTGGGGTCTGAAAAAAATGTCAGCATATTGTACAGAAAATTTACAGAAAAAAATGCATATATATATATGCATATATCTATCTATATAAATATATATATATATATATATATATATATATATTTGCACCTATCTCGAATTGAATTTTCTACTTTTTTAAAAATTTAAATAAACTTTATTTTTAGGGTCACGGTTCTGCAAGATTTGGGTCTTATGAGCTAAAATTTTATTTACATGCTTTTTTCACTATTCTAAACAAGTAAAAACATTTTCAGCGAAATGTAAAAAATTTCTTCACGGGTTTACGTGAAATATATATTATTATGAAATATTGAAATTCGTTCAGAATGAACTTTTACTACAGTTTTTTTTTATTAGTCTTGACGTTTATTTCGTCTTTACAATACTCGTACATCAGGAAAGTATAATACATTTTTAGGCCAATTTTTTAATTGAAAATTTTTATATATCAAATTTTGAAATTTTAAATATTACCTGAGATCTTACCAGAGATCTCGTGTGAGATTTTGAGTAAAAATTCATGAGGTTTTTGTATGATATTTCACCTGAGATTTTTTGGTAGGGATATATATATATATATATATATATATATATATATATATATATATATATATATATAAAATCATGCGAAATATCATGCGAAAACCTCATGAAATTTTACTCAAAATCTCACACGAGATCTCTGGTAGGATCTCAGGTGAGATTTAAAATTTCAAAATTTTATATATAAAAATTTTCAAATAAAAATTGGCCAAAAATGTATTATACTTTCCTGATGTATTGTAAAGACGAAAGAAACTTCAAGAATAATAAAAAGAAACTGTAGTAAAAGTTCATTCTGAACGAATTTCAATATTTCATTAAGTGTACATATAATAACATGAGATTTTCGTATGAGATCTCAGGTGAGAATCTTACTTGAGATTATTCAGCAGGGGTATGTGAATAATCATAATTAAAGTATAAAATTATAATTAAATTTAAATATTTACGTAAATAAATGGTATATATGTGTTATTATTGTATGTATATATCTGCTGCGGATTCCCGGAAAAACAACTCAAGTCCATTTTTTTGAAAATTGAGTTTTAAGCGATTTTAATATCTTTATATAGTATATTTTCAGATAAAAGTGTACAAAATCAAGAAAGTGTAAAAATAAGTAGCCTTATCTACTATTTATGATTTTTTTTACATTAGTTCAAATGGAAAATAAAAATTTTAAGTATTAGTATCTTCAAAACAGAAAAGTGGACTTAAGTTGTTATTCTGCAAAACCATATATATATTATGTATTAACTTATTAATTTATTGTACAAAAATATTAAATATTTAAAGTGTATAAATAAAAAATTACAAATATAAAATATAGTATTTTTATTATGATAAAATTATACATTTAATATAAATAATATATATATATATATATATATCGCCGTGCTGGCACCCAGATAGCATTGAGTCGGCACTGTGTCGGCACGCTGACGGCCCGCGGGCCGCCCGCGGTCCGGCATTGTGACGGATTCCTGCCCCGCTTCTGAGACGGCACGGTGCAGGAACGCGGTCCTGGCACGCGGGCCGTCATAGTGCCGTCATTTTGCCGACGCAATTTGCATGCGCGATTGGTGCTGCGGCCCGCGTGCCGGCAACGTGTCAGCACTGTGCCGTGCAATTTGCCGACAATATGCCAGCACGGCGATATATATATATATATATATATATATATATATATTATTTATATTAAATGTATAATTTTATCATAATAAAAATACTGTATTTTATATTTGTAATTTTTTATTTATATACTTTAAATATTTAATTTTTGTACAATAAATTAATAAGTTAATACATAATATATATATATGGTTTTGCAGAATAACAACATAAGTCCACTTTTCTGTTTTGAAGATACTAATACTTAAAATTTTTATTTTCCATTTGAACTAATGTAAAAAAAATCATAAATCATAGATAAGGCTACTTATTTTTACACTTTCTTGATTTTGTGCACTTTTATCTGAAAATATACTATATAAAGATATTAAAATCGCTTAAAACTCAATTTTCAAAAAAATGGACTTGAGTTGTTTTTCCGGGAATCCGCAGCAGATATATACATACAATAATAACACATATATACCATTTATTTACGTAAATATTTAAATTTAATTATAATTTTATACTTTAATTATGATTATTCACATACTCCTACTGAATAATCTCAAGTAAGATTCTCACCTGAGATCTCATACCAAAATCTCATGTTATTATATGTACACTTAATGAAATATTGAAATTCGTTCAGAATGAACTTTTACTACAGTTTTTTTTTATTAGTCTTGAAGTTTCGTCTTTACAATACATCAGGAAAGTATGATACATTTTTGGTCAATTTTTATTTGAAAATTTTTATATATAAAATTTTGAAATTTTAAATTTCACCTGAGATCTTACCAGAGATCTCGTGTGAGATTTTGAGTAAACATTCATGAGGTTTTCGCATGATATTTCGCATGATTATATATATATATATATATATATATATATATATATATATATATCCCTACCAAAAAATCTCAGGTGAAATATCATGCGAAAACCTCATGAATTTTTACTCAAAATCTTACGCGAGATCTCTGGTAAAATCTCAGGTGAGATTTAAAATTTAAAAATTTGATATATAAAAATTTTCAAATAAAAAATTGGCCTAAAAATGTATTATACTTTCCTGATGTATTGTAAAGACGAAAGAAACGTCAAGACTAATAAAAAAAACTGTAGTAAAAGTTCATTCTGAACGAATTTCAATATTTCATAATAATATATATTTCACGTAAACCCGTGAAGAAATTTTTTACATTTCGCTGAAAATGTTTTTACTAGTTCAGAATAGTGAAAAAAGCATGTAAATAAAATTTTAGCTCATAAGACCCAAATCTTGCAGAACCGTGACCCTAAAAATAAAGTTTATTTAAATTTTTAGAAAAGTAGAAAATTCAATTCGAGATAGGTGCAATTTGGGTATTTACATATATATATATATATATATATATATATATATATATATATATATATATATATATGCATTTTTTTCTGTAAATTTTCTGTACAATATGCTGACATTTTTTTCAGACCCCAATTATCACGTTTCTGATTGGTTTATAAAAGATATACCGTTATATGCTATTTAAAAAATTTCGGCAGTTTATTTTAATCTCAAAATTTTGTAGTAATAAGAGCTTCAAAATGAGAGCAGGTAGATCATGGACCGAGCTTTATAACTGACGTTACAGCATTTTGAAAGAAATCTACATACAATTTATATATCTATATGTATGTAGGGTATATCATTTATAAAAGAAATCTTCATATATAGATATACAAATTGAATGTAGATTTCCTTCAAAATTCTGTTACTTCGGTTAATAAGCTCGGTCCATGGTCTACCTGGTCTCATTTTGAAGCTCTTATTACTATATAACGGTATATCTTTTATAAATCAATCAGAAACGTGGTAATTAGGGCCTAAAAAAGTGCTAGCATATTCTATAGAAAATTTACAGAAAAATATACAGAAAAATAATAAAAATGTATATGTGTAAATACCTAAATTGCACCTATCTGGAGCTAAAAATTATTAAAGTTTTCTCTGTTTCTAAGAATTGAAAAAAACTTTATTTTTAATAGGGCCACAGTTCTGCATAGTTAGGGTATTGTGATCTAATTTTTTTTTGCATACATTTTTTAACTATTCTGAACTAGTAAAAACATTTTAAAACGAAATGTAAAAAATTTATTCCACGTCGACCATGGAAGAAATTTTTTACATTTCGTTTTAAAATGTTTTTACTAGTTCAGAATAGTTAAAAAATGTATGCAAAAAAAAATATATATATATATATATATATATATATATATATATATATATATATGAAGAAATTTTATATATATATAGTCCCTGAAAATATTTACGTAAATAATGGTGCAGGCCTTGTGCAGGTTCTCCTATTGAAAATATCAAGCTAAATCTCAAGCTTCAAATTCAGCGATGAGTTTGAATCCGGCTCGATCGAACTTGAAATTCAGCGATGAGGTTGAATCCAGCTTGATCAAACATGAAATGTAGGTCGATCAGGGTGGATTTTTTGAATTTGATTTCGACCTTGAAATCGAGCTGGATTTTAAGTTCGATCAAACCAGATTCAACCTCATCGCTGAATTTCAAGCTTGAAATCCAGCTTCAATTTTTTAACAGGGATTGTCTGAGCTGCAACTCGCAAGAAGCCTCCTACTCAATTCTCGTTGCCCCTGCGTCATCGAGAGTTTTGCAGGCATGTCCACGCGCTCGTACGACAGCATGACCTTGGGAACCATTCAGCAGATCGCTATCACTTCCAGGCAGGTGCACACCGTTTCTGCGCTCGAAGTGTTATGAACTCTGTTGAAAAAAACGAAAAAAATAAGATTTTTATTGCATTATGGGTTGGAAAGTTATAATAGAATGATGAATAAATTACCTTTGCTAGGCCCTCCTTGAAGCTCAGCTTGCAAGTCTGAAAACGATGTCATTTTTGTCGCTCCCAGCCTCAGCTTGTCTACCTCAGTCTTGGGTCAGTCGCTGAATCGGAGGTCTTTATTCCTTGACGTCGTCTCTCAGTACGTGCTGGATCGGTTCTAGAGTTATTTTCTAACGTCTCTCAACGGCATCTGAAAACAATTATTATTTTTATTTTAATAGAAGTAATAATAACACTAAAGAATTCCCAGACGGCAAAACAAATTTCATGAATGTCGCAGACGTTAGAATTCTTTATGAACTCTTTTCAAACTCTTTAAGAATCCTTTTCTAACTTACATGCATAAGTATTCTTAGTGTTCGACAAAAATCCTTAGAAAAAATTCATTTTTTGCTGTCTGGGTAATAATTATAATAATTATAATGTTATTAGAATTATTCTCTTGTAATGTAAAATTTACCTCAATATTGCTATTTTTTCAAACAAAAATAAAAGAATTTTTTTTTTATGTGTGAGAGGGCCCCGATCTTGCCTATCTCTGTGAGGCAAAACCAACATTCTCTGCCCCTCCAACGCTTCCTTACATTTTTTTTTTAATTTAAATACGTAATTAAAAATTAAAATATAATTAAAAAATAAAAGATTAGTAAATTGATAATTGAATTTATTAAATAAATGAACAAATAAATAAAATATAAAATGTAAGAAAACGTTCTATTTATATAAAAAGTCCACGTTAATTTCAGCAAGTGATAATATAAAAAGAATGCTACTAATATAATAAACGTGTACTTTTTATATGAACTTCCCTAAAAGTAAAAACATAAATAAAGTCGCCTTTATAAAACGCAAAGAAATATGTAGCAAGCTAGTATTTTTCTTGGTGTTTTATAAATGTGTAGATGTCCGGAAATTCTTCGGTCCCATCCTCAGGCTGGCCGTTGTCCTCCATCATGGTGTTGCTGTGGTCGTCATGATCCTTGTTGTTCTCGGCGTCGCTTTCGATCTCCGTGTCATCGTCCGGGTAAGGTTCTGCACCTCCTCTGTCAGGTCGGCACTCCTCCAAATACTCCGCGGGGTATTCGTTATAGTGGGTCCTTCCATCGATTTCTCCGTCCTCTGATTCCCTGATATATTTTATATTTTATTTTAAATTCATTTGATTTTGCTTCATCACAGAGGAAGCTTTGGGATGGTAATAAAAAAGTTTTGCTAAAATCACTAAAGACATATTTTTTGAGACAATAGGAATCAACATACACTATTTTTAGAAAATGTCTGTATGAATGTGCGTGCGTGAGTGCGTGCGCGTGTATGTGTGCTGCGTGTATGCATGCATGCATGCGTGCATGTGTGTGCGCGTGTATGTGTATGTGCATGCATGTGTGTCCGTATGCGCGTATATGTGTGTGCGTGCGTGTGAGTGAGTGTGTATGTGCCTGCGTGTGAGTGTGTGTGCGTGCGTGTGAGTGAGTTAGTGTGTGCGCATGTATGCGTGTGCGTGTGTGTGTGTCACACCATATTTTTTTGTAACACATGTATGGATTTTTGCGTTTTTAAAATAAGTTTTTAAATAAACGGGCAAAAAAGAAATTTTTTGGCGGGCAACAAAAGTAGTCAACGGGTAAAAAAACTTTTTTACCCGCTTATCCGGACAGAATAGTACATTATGCAACAAGGGACGAAAGTAGCAGTTTTTCCCGCGGGCAGTAATCACCCGAGGGAAGAATCTTCTCGCGAGGGCAGTAATCACTCGAGGGCGAAATCTACTTTCACATTGTAGGGTTTTTTGGAATGTTAGATATAACTTATCTATAACAATAGTTATAAAAGGCGTGAAAAACTGTAATTTAATCTAAATATGTAATTTTAGTAAAAAATTATCTTTTGACAATTCATCAATACTAAAAACACAGCTTTTTTAAGATATTGATTAAAAAAAGATAAGTAAATTTAAAATTAATTTCATATTGAAACAATCAATTAAGTTTGAGGAAGCAAAGTGCCAAGGAATTGCCAGCGGTTTTTTACATGTTCTATGATAATATTTAACAAGAGGCCACTTACCAGAGTTTATCAGGTGGATTCTGCTGTAAATGGTCGAAATTTTCTGTAGGTGCGTCATCTTCGTCGGGTATTTCATCCTTCAGGTCATCCAATCCTACATAGCTCCTTGGACTGGACAGATGCTGATGATCATCCCTCTCCCTCTCGTCGTCTGAAGTTTTTTCTAAAACTCTTCTTCTTTTTGGACTGGATGGCAGGGGTTCTTGATTTTCTTCTTCTTCTTCTTCTTCTTCATCAGGAGCTCGTCTTCTCCTCGGAGATGGTGGCAGCTGCTCCTCATCTCTCTCTTTCTTCGGGCAGTAGCTCGTCTCTGCGTATCTCTTCGAGACGCCGTAGACATTGCTTAAGGCTTTTCAGGGCCCTGGTAAAAAATGGAAACATTCATAATTAATATAATAAGTCTAGTGTGACAAGTAAAATAAAATATATAAAACAATATACCTTCACAAGCTGACACAAAACGGGTATCACGTAGTCTTGTGACATTTTTTTTCTTATCTCCAAGCCAAGTAACATTGCACAGAAGCTCTGTGTTGACTGCAAAGCAATTTTTTTTAAAAATTGCTTAAGAGTCATCGGTATTTCTACCACCAAGATAAATCAAGTAGTTGACCTAAAAATAAACGATATATTTAAGAAATGAAAAATTTAATAATTATAAAACTAAGTCTTGCGTTCGGGGGTTTGACGGTTCATGGGTTGTAGGTTTCATATGTTTGAAGATTCATGGATTTTAGAGTTTGAGTGTTCATTTAACCTCCGAAGCACTCACCAGACACCTAGAAACAACGCAGCATTAGTAAGGGGAGATTACAGTGATAAACTAAACACTAATCTCACCTGATAATATTGGCAGTGGACGAATGCAGTAGGAAGCGGTATGTAAACATAACCTCTTCGAGGTTGACCGTGCCACTGCTGCTGCCGCAAGTACGCCGTCCTGGGCCTTGCAGCTCTCGTCTTCGTGCCCCTTCGTGGGGACCGTAGCCCAGATACCCCTCCTGCTGCATCCATCGTCGCACTTCCTCGTCCTGGCCACTCGTCCTTCCTCGTCAAAACTAACCTATTTATTAACATAATATAATTATTAGAATAATTATAAATAAAAAAATTTTACATTTCAGCCAGGGTGATCCTCAAGACAATCTCTTCACTCTGAAACGTCCAGAAAGTTGCCACAGTTCTCTTGGGAAATCCAAATTGCAGCATGTAAATAATTAATGATAGTAATTATTTACTATGAACTGCAATTGCACGTGCGCGCGCCAGGATGATCCTCAAGACGAGCTGCACTTCCTCTCGAACGTCCACCACAAACTTGCCACAGTCGAATTATATAATTCAGAATTCCAAATTACACCACAGATAACTACAATAATTAATAACTACAATAATACCGCTATAATTATTAAGAACAATTTCACTTATTGCGCGCGTCTGCAATTGAAGATCAAGTCTTCATGAAAGCAGGGAGATTACTGCAATGGCGGGATGCGATATATTTCTTCAAACAACAGAAAGCTCGAAATTATTTCAAGACTTTAAATTTATAATGTAAATCTATTTTAATATTCAATTATAAACAAATATATTTATTATTAATAAAAATATAAATCATAAAATTATACTATTATTTATTTATTTATATTTATTTATTTATTCAATTACATCAATTGAGCCCCATATAAATAAATTAACAAATCATTACTATTATTATCAATTTTATTTGTAATAGAAATAATAACTTAAATATGCAATTAAATTATATTTTTATAATTATATTGATGGCACGTCGTGCTGTCCATAATCCGTCACATTGCTGCCACGATTTTCCCGACACGACGGGCTTGCACTGTGCCGTCATTCTGCTGGAATCTAAAAGTTCAAAAAAGTGATGTTGCGTGACGGCACGATGACGGCACAGGGCGGTCACGACGTGCTACCCAATCGGACAGCACGCCGCGACTGCACAGTGATGGCACAAATCCGTCACGCCGTGCCAGCACGTCGTGCTCGGCACGGGCTGCTATCTGGGCATATTGTCGGCAAATTGCACGGCACAGTGCTGACACGTTGCCGGCACGTGGGCCGCAGTACCAATCGCGCATGCAAATTGCGTCGGCAAAATGACGGCACTATGACGGCCCGCGTGCCAGGACCGCGTTCCTGCACCGTGCCGTCTCAGAAGCGGGGCAGGAATCCGTCACAATGCCGGACCGCGGGCGGCCCGCGGGCCGTCAGCGTGCCGACACAGTGCCGACTCAATGCTATCTGGGAGGTAGCATTGAGTCGGCACTGTGTCGGCACGCTGACGGCCCGCGGGCCGCCCGCGGTCCGGCATTGTGACGGATTCCTGCCCCGCTTCTGAGACGGCACGGTGCAGGAACGCGGTCCTGGCACGCGGGCCGTCATAGTGCCGTCATTTTGCCGACGCAATTTGCATGCGCGATTGGTGCTGCGGCCCGCGTGCCGGCAACGTGTCAGCACTGTGCCGTGCAATTTGCCGACAATATGCCAGCACGGCGATATATATATATATATATATATATATATATTAAATGTATAATTTTATCATAATAAAAATACTGTATTTTATATTTGTAATTTTTTATTTATATACTTTAAATATTTAATATTTTTGTACAATAAATTAATAAGTTAATACGTAATATATATATGGTTTTGCAGAATAACAACATAAGTCCACTTTTCTGTTTTGAAGATACCAATACTTAAAATTTTTATTTTCCATTTGAACTAATGTAAAAAAAATCATAAATAGTAGATAAGGCTACTTATTTTTACACTTTCTTGATTTTGTGCACTTTTATCTGAAAATATACTATATAAAGATATTAAAATCGCTTAAAACTCAATTTTCAAAAAAATGGACTTGAATTGTTTTTCCGGGAATCCGCAGCAGATATATACATACAATAATAACACATATATACCATTTATTTACGTAAATATTTAAATTTAATTATAATTTTATACTTTAATTATGATTATTCACATACTCCTACTGAATAATCTCAAGTAAGATTCTCACCTGAGATCTCATACCAAAATCTCATGTTATTATATGTACACTTAATGAAATATTGAAATTCGTTCAGAATGAACTTTTACTACAGTTTTTATTATTAGTCTTGAAGTTTCTTTCGTCTTTACAATACATCAGGAAAGTATAATACATTTTTGGTCAATTTTTATTTGAAAATTTTTATATATAAAATTTTGAAATTTTAAATCTCACCTGAGATCCTACCAGAGATCTCGTGTGAGATTTTGAGTAAAAATTCATGAGGTTTTCGCATGATATTTCACCTGAGATTTTTTGGTAGGGATATATATATATATAATCATGCAAATGTTTTTACTAGTTCAGAATAGTGAAAAAAGCATGTAAATAAAATTTTAGCTCATAAGACCCAAATCTTGCAGAACCGTGACCCTAAAAATAAAGTTTATTTAAATTTTTAGAAAAGTAGAAAATTCAATTCGAGATAGGTGCAATTTGGGTATTTACATTTACATATATATATATATATATATATATATATATATATATATATATATATATATATATATGCATTTTTTTCTGTAAATTTTCTGTTCAATATGCAGACAATTTTTTTCAGACCCCAATTATCACGTTTCTGATTGGTTTATAAAAGATATACCGTTATATGCTATTTACAAAATTTCGGCAGTTTATTTTAATCTCAAAATTTTGTAGTAATAAGAGCTTCAAAATGAGAGCAGGTAGATCATGGACCGAGCTTTATAACTGACGTTACAGCATTTTGAAAGAAATCTACATACAATTTATATATCTATATGTATGTAGGGTATATCATTTATAAAAGAAATCTTCATATATAGATATACAAATTGTATGTAGATTTCCTTCAAAATTCTGTTACTTCGGTTAATAAGCTCGGTCCATGGTCTTCCTGGTCTCATTTTAAAGCTCTTATTACTATACAACGGTATATCTTTTATAAATCAATCAGAAACGTGGTAATTAGGGCCTAAAAAAAGTGCTAGCATATTCTATAGAAAATTTACAGAAAAATATACAGAAAAATAATAAAAATGTATATGTGTAAATACCTAAATTACACCTATCTGGAGCTAAAAATTATTAAAGTTTTCTCTGTTTCTAAGAATTGAAAAAAACTTTATTTTTAATAGGGCCACAGTTCTGCATAGTTAGGGTATTGTGATCTAAATTTTTTTTGCATACATTTTTTAACTATTCTGAACTAGTAAAAACATTTTAAAACGAAATGTAAAAAATTTCTTCCATGGTCGACGTGGAATATATATATATATATATATATATATATATATATATATATATATATATATATATATATATATATGAAGAAATTTTATATATATATAGTCCCTGAAAATATTTACGTAAATAATGGTGCAGGCCGTGTGCAGGTTCCCCTATTGAAAATATCAAGCTAAATCTCAAGCTTCAAATTCAGCGATGAGTTTGAATCCGACTCGATCGAACTTGAAATTCAGCGATGAGGTTGAATCCAGCTTGATCAAACTTGAAATGTAGGTCGATCAGGGTGGATTTTTTGAGTTTGATTTCGAGCTTGAAATCGAGCTGGATTTTAAGTTCGATCAAACCAGATTCAAGCTCATCGCTGAATTTCAAGCTTGAAATCCAGTTTCAATTTTTTAACAGGGATCGTCTGAGCTGCAACTCGCAAGAAGCCTCCTTCTCAACATCATTCTCGTTGCCCCTGCGTCATCGAGAGTTTTGCAGGCATGTCCACGCGCTCGTACGACAACAGCATGACCTTGGGAACCATTCAGCAGATCGCTATCACTTCCAGGCAGGTGCACACCGTTTCTGCGCTCGAAGTGTTATGAACTCTGTTGAAAAAAACGAAAAAAATAAGATTTTTATTGCATTATGGGTTGGAAAGTTATAATAGAATGATGAATAAATTACCTTTGCTAGGCCCTCCTTGAAGCTCAGCTTGCAAGTCTGAAAACGATGTCATTTTTGTCGCTCCCAGCCTCAGCTTGTCTACCTCAGTCTTGGGTCAGTCGCTGAATCGGCAGTCTTTAATCCTTGACGTCGTCTCTCAGTACGTGCTGGATCGGTTCTAGAGTTATTTTCTAACGTCTCTCAACGGCATCTGAAAACAATTATTATTTTTATTTTAATAGAAGTAATAATAACACTAAAGAATTCCCAGACGGCAAAACAAATTTCATGAATGTCGCAGACGTTAGAATTCTTTATGAACTCTTTTCAAACTCTTTAAGAATCCTTTTCTAACTTACATGCATAAGTATTCTTAGTGTTCGAAAAAAATCCTTAGAAAAAATTCATTTTTTGCTGTCTGGGTAATAATTATAATAATTATAATGTTATTAGAATTATTCTCTTGTAATGTAAAAATTACCTCAATATTGCTATTTTTTCAAACAAAAATAAAAGAATTTTTTTTATGTGTGAGAGGGCCCCGATCTTGCCTATCTCTGTGAGGCACAACCAACATTCTCTGCCCCTCCAACACTTCCTTACATTTTTTTTTAAATTTAAATACGTAATTAAAAATTAAAATATAATTAAAAAATAAAAGATTAGTAAATTGATAATTGAATTTATTAAATAAATGAACAAATAAATAAAATATAAAATGTAAGAAAACGTTCTATTCATATAAAAAGTCCACGTTAATTTCAGCAAGTGATAATATAAAAAGAATGCAAACTAATATAATAAACGTGTACTTTTTATATGAACTTCCCTAAAAGTAAAAACATAAATAAAGTCGCCTTTATAAAACGCAAAGAAATATGTAGCAAGCTAGTATTTTTCTTGGTGTTTTATAAATGTGTAGATGTCCGGAAATTCTTCGGTTCCATCCTCAGGCTGGCCGTTGTCCTCCATCATGGTGTTGCTGTGGTCGTCATGATCCTTGTTGTTCTCGGCGTCGCTTTCGATCTCCGTGTCATCGTCCGGGTAAGGTTCTGCACCTCCTCTGTCAGGTCGGCACTCCTTCAAATACTTCGCGGGGTATTCGTCATAGTGGGTCCTTCCATCGAATTCTCCGTCCTCTGATTCCCTGATATATTTTATATTTTATTTTAAATTCATTTGATTTTGCTTCATCACAGAGGAAGCTTTGGGATGGTAATAAAAAAGTTTTGCTAAAATCACTATAGACATATTTTTTGAGACAATAGGAATCAACATACACTATTTTTAGAAAATGTCTGTATGAATGTGTGTGCGTGAGTGCGTGCGCGTGTATGTGTGCTGCGTGTATGCATGCATGCATGCGTGTATGTGTATGTGCATGCGTGTGTGTCTTTTTGGCGGGCAACAAAAGTAGTCAACGGGTAAAAAAACTTTTTTACCCGCTTATCCGGACAGAATAGTACATTATGCAACAAGGGACGAAAGTAGCAGTTTTTCCCGCGGGCAGTAATCACCCGAGGGAAGAATCTTCTCGCGAGGGAAGTAATCACTCGAGGGCGAAATCTACTTTCACATTGTAGGGTTTTTTGGAATGTTAGATATAACTTATCTATAACAATAGTTATAAAAGACGTGAAAAACTGTAATTTAATCTAAATATATAATTTTAGTAAAAAATTATCTTTTGACAATTCATCAATACTAAAAACACAGCTTTTTTAAGATATTGCTTAAAAAAAGATAAGTAAATTTAAAATTAATTTCATATTGAAACAATCAATTAAGTTTGAGGAAGCAAAGTGCCAAGGAATTGCCAGCGGCTTTTTACATGTTCTATGATAATATTTTACAGGAGGCCACTTACCAGAGTTTATCAGGTGGATTCTGCTGTAAATGGTCGAAATTTTCTGTAGGTGCGTCATCTTCGTCGGGTATTTCATCCTTCAGGTCATCCAATCCTACATAGCTCCTTGGACTGGACAGATGCTGATGACCATCCCTCTCCCTCTCGTCGTCTGAAGTTTTTTCTAAAACTCTTCTTCTTTTTGGACTGGATGGCAGGGGTTCTTGATGTTCTTCTTCTTCTTCTTCATCAGGAGCTCGTCTTCTCCTCGGAGATGGTGGCAGCTGCTCCTCATCTCTTTCTTCGGGCAGTAGCACGTCTCTGCGTATCTCTTCGAGACGCCGTAGACATTGCTTAAGGCTTTTCAGGGCCCTGGTCAAAAATGGAAACATTCATAATTAATATAATAAGTCTAGTGTGACAAGTAAAATAAAATATATAAAACAATATACCTTCACAAGCTGACACAAAACGGGTATCACGTAGTCTTGTGACATTTTTTTTCTTATCTCCAAGCCAAGTAACATTGCACAGAAGCTCTGTGTTGACTGTAAAGCAATTTTTTAAAAAAATTGCTTAAGAGTCATCGGTATTTCTACCACCAAGATAAATCAAGTAGTTGACCTAAAAATAAACGATATATTTAAGAAATGAAAAATTTAATAATTATAAAACTAAGTCTTGCGTTCAGGGGTTTGACGGTTCATGGGTTGTAGGTTTCATATGTTTGAAGATTCGTGGATTTTAGAGTTTGAGTGTTCATTTAACCTCCGAAGCACTCACCAGACACCTAGAAACAACGCAGCATTAGTAAGGGGAGATTACAGTGATAAACTAAACACTAATCTCACCTGATAATATTGGCAGTGGACGAATGCAGTAGGAAGCTGTATGTAAACATAACCTCTTCGAGGTTAACCGTGCCACTGCTGCTGCCGCAAGTACGCCGTCCTGGGCCTTGCAGCTCTCATCTTCGTGCCCCTTCGTGGGGACCGTAGCCCAGATACCCCTCCTGCTGCATCCATCGTCGCACTTCCTCGTCCTGGCCACTCGTCCTTCCTCATCAAAACTAACCTATTTATTAACATAATATAATTATTAGAATAATTATAAATAAAAAAATTTTACATCTCAGCCAGGGTGATCCTCAAGACAATCTCTTCACTCTGAAATGTCCAGATAGTTGCCACAGTTCTCTTGGGAAATCCAAATTGCAGCATGTAAATAATTAATGATAGTAATTATTTACTATGAACTGCAATTGCACGTGCGCGCGCCAGGATGATCCACAAGACGAGCTGCACTTCCTCTCGAACGTCCACCACAAACTTGCCACAGTCGAATTATATAATTCAGAATTCCAAATTACACCACAGATAACTACAATAATTAATAACTACAATAATACCGCTAAAATTATTAAAAACAATTTCACTTATTGCGCGCGTCTGCAATTGAAGATCAAGTCTTCATGAAAGCAGGGAGATTACTGCAATGGCGGGATGCGATACATTTCTTCAAACAACACAAAGTTCGAAATTATTTCAAGACTTTAAATTTATAATGTAAATCAATTTTAATATTCAATTATAAACAAATATATTTATTATTATTAAAAATATAAATCATAAAATTATACTATTATTTATTTATTTATATTTATTTATTTATTCAATTACACCAATTGAGCCCCATATAAATAAATTAACAAATCAGTACTATTATTATCAATTTTATTTGTAATAGAAATAATAACTTAAATATGCAATTAAATTATATTTTTATAATTATATTGATGGCACGTCGTGCTGTCCATAATCCGTCACATTGCGGCCACGATTTTCCCGACACGGCGGGATTGCACTGTGCCGTCATTCTGCTGGAATCTAAAAGTTCAAAAAAGTGATGTTGCGTGACGGCACGATGACGGTACAGGGCGGTCACGACGTGCCACCGAATCGGACAGCACGCCGCGACTGCACAGTGATGGCACAAATTCGTCACGCCGTGCCAGCACGTCGTGCTCGGCACGGGCTGCTATCTGGGAATAGTAATGATTTGTTAATTTATTTATATGGGGCTGCAAGGCCCAGGACGGCGTACTTGCGGAGGCAGCAGTGGCACGGTTAACCTCGAAGAGGTTATGTTTACATACAGCTTCCTACTGCATTCGTCCACTGCCAATATTATCAGGTGAGATTAGTGTTTAGTTTATCACTGTAATCTCCCCTTACTAATGCTGCGTTGTTTCTAAGTGTCTGGTGAGTGCTTCGGAGGTTAAATGAACACTCAAACTCTAAAATCCATGAATCTTCAAACATATGAAACCTACAACCCATGAACCGTCAAACCCCTGAAAGCAAGACTTAGTTTTATAATTATTAAATTTTTCATTTCTTAAATATATCGTTTATTTTTAGGTCATCTACTTGATTTATCTTGGTGGTAGAAATACCGATGACTCTTAAGCAATTTTTTTAAAAAATTGCTTTACAGTCAACACAGAGCTTCTGTGCAATGTTACTTGGCTTGGAGATAAGAAAAAAAATGTCACAAGACTACGTGATACCCGTTTTGTGTCAGCTTGTGAAGGTATATTGTTTTATATATTTTATTTTACTTGTCACACTAGACTTATTATATTAATTATGAATGTTTCCATTTTTGACCAGGGCCCTGAAAAGCCTTAAGCAATGTCTACGGCGTCTCGAAGAGATACGCAGAGACGTGCTACTGCCCGAAGAAAGAGATGACGAGCAGCTGCCACCATCTCCGAGGAGAAGACGAGCTCCTGATGAAGAAGAAGAAGAAGAACATCAAGAACCCCTGCCATCCAGTCCAAAAAGAAGAAGAGTTTTAGAAAAAACTTCAGACGACGAGAGGGAGAGGGATGATCATCAGCATCTGTCCAGTCCAAGGAGCTATGTAGGATTGGATGACCTGAAGGATGAAATACCCGACGAAGATGACGCACCTACAGAAAATTTCGACCATTTACAGCAGAATCCACCTGATAAACTCTGGTAAGTGGCCTCCTGTTAAATATTATCATAGAACATGTAAAACACCGCTGGCAATTCCTTGGCACTTGCTTCCTCAAACTTAATTGATTGTTTCAATATGAAATTAATTTTAAATTTACTTATCTTTTTTTAATCAATATCTTAAAAAAGCTGTGTTTTTAGTATTGATGAATTGTCAAAAGATAATTTTTTACTAAAATTACATATTTAGATTAAATTACAGTTTTTCACGTCTTTTATAACTATTGTTATAGATAAGTTATATCTAACATTCCAAAAAACCCTACAATGTGAAAGTAGATTTCGCCCTCGAGTGATTACTGCCCTTGCGAGAAGATTCTTCCCTCGGGTGATTACTGCCCGCGGGAAAAACTGCTACTTTCGTCCCTTGTTGCATAATGTACTATTCTGTCCGGATAAGCGGGTAAAAAGTTTTTTTACTCGTTGACTACTTTTGTTGCCCGCCAAAAAATTTCTTTTTTACCCGTTTATTTAAAAACTTATTTTAAAAAACGCAAAAATCCATACATGTGTTACAAAAAAATATGGTGTGACACACACACACACGCACACGCATACATGCGCACACACTAACTCACTCACACGCACGCACACACACTCACACGCAGGCACATATCCACTCACTCACACGCACGCACACACGTAAACACACTCACTCACACGCACGCACACACGTAAACACACTCACTCACACACACGCACACACACATACGCGCATACGGACATACACGCATGCACATACACATACACGCGCACACACATGCACGCATGCATGCATGCATACACGCAGCACACATACACGCGCACGCACTCACGCACGCACATTCATACAGACATTTTCTAAAAATAGTGTATGTTGATTCCTATTGTCTCAAAAAATATGTCTATAGTGATTTTAGCAAAACTTTTTTATTACCATCCCAAAGCTTCCTCTGTGATGAAGCAAAATCAAATGAATTTAAAATAAAATATAAAATATATCAGGGAATCAGAGGACGGAGAATTTGATGGAAGGACCCACTATGACGAATACCCCGCGGAGTATTTGGAGGAGTGCCGACTTGACAGAGGAGGTGCAGAACCTTACCCGGACGATGACACGGAGATCGAAAGCCACGCCGAGAACAACAAGGATCATGACGACCACAGCAACACCATGATGGAGGACAACGGCCAGCCTGAGGATGGGACCGAAGAATTTCCGGACATCTACACATTTATAAAACACCAAGAAAAATACTAGCTTGCTACATATTTCTTTGCGTTTTATAAAAGCGACTTTATTTATGTTTTTACTTTTAGGGAAGTTCATATAAAAAGTACACGTTTATTATATTAGTTTGCATTCTTTTTATATTATCACTTACTGAAATTAACGTGGACTTTTTATATGAATAGAACGTTTTCTTACTTTTTATATTTTATTTATTTGTTCATTTATTTAATAAATTCAATTATCAATTTACTAATCTTTTATTTTTTAATTATATTTTAATTTTTAATTACGTATTTAAATTAAAAAAAATGTAAGGAAGCGTTGGAGGGGCAGAGAATGTTGGTTGTGCCTCACAGAGATAGGCAAGATCGGGGCCCTCTCACACATAAAAAAAAAATTCTTTTATTTTTGTTTGAAAAAATAGCAATATTGAGATAATTTTTACATTACAAGAGAATAATTCTAATAACATTATAATTATTATAATTGTTACCCAGACAGCAAAAAATGAATTTTTTCTAAGGATTTTTTTCGAACACTAAGAATACTTATGCATGTAAGTTAGAAAAGGATTCTTAAAGAGTTTGAAAAGAGTTCATAAATAATTCTAACGTCTGCGACATTCATGAAATTTGTTTTGCCGTCTGGGAATTCTTTAGTGTTATTATTACTTCTATTAAAATAAAAATAATAATTGTTTTCAGATGCCGTTGAGAGACGTTAGAAAATAACTCTAGAACCGATCCAGCACATACTGAGAGACGACGTCAAGCAATAAAGACTGCCGATTCAGCGACTGACCCAAGACTGAGGTAGACAAGCTGAGGCTGGGAGCGACAAAAATGACATCGTTTTCAGACTTGCAAGCTGAGCTTCAAGGAGGGCCTAGCAAAGGTAATTTATTCATCATTCTATTATAACTTTCCAACCCATAATGCAATAAAAATCTTATTTTTTTGTTTTTTTTCAACAGAGTTCATAACACTTCGAGCGCAGAAACGGTGTGCACCTGCCTGGAAGTGATAGCGATCTGCTGAATGGTTCCCAAGGTCATGCTGTTGTCGTACGAGCGCGTGGACATGCCTGCAAAGCTCTCGATGACGCAGGGGCAACGAGAATGATGTTGAGAAGGAGGCTTCTTGCGAGTTGCAGCTCAGACGATCCCTGTTAAAAAATTGAAACTGGATTTCAAGCTTGAAATTCAGCGATGAGCTTGAATCTGGTTTGATCGAACTTAAAATCCAGCTCGATTTCAAGCTCGAAATCAAACTCAAAAAATCCACCCTGATCGACCTACATTTCAAGTTTGATCAAGCTGGATTCAACCTCATCGCTGAATTTCAAGTTCGATCGAGCCGGATTCAAACTCATCGCTGAATTTGAAGCTTGAGATTTAGCTTGATATTTTCAATAGGGGAACCTGCACAAGGCCTGCACCATTATTTACGTAAATATTTTCAGGGACTATATATATATATAAAATTTCTTCATATATATATATATATATATATATATATTCCACGTCGACCACGGAAGAAACTTTTTATATTTCGTTCAAAATGTTTTTACTAGTTCAGAATAGTTAAAAAATGTATGCAAAAAAAATTTAGATCACAATACCCTAGTTAGGGTATTGCAGAACTGTGGCCCTATTAAAAATAAAGTTTTTTTCAATTCTTAGAAACATAGAAAACTTTAATGATTTTTAGCTCCAGATAGGTGCAATTTAGGTATTTACACATATACATTTTTATTATTTTTCTGTATATTTTTCTGTAAATTTTCTATATAATATGCTAACACTTTTTTAGGCCCTAATTACCACGTTTCTGATTGATTTATCAAAGATATACCGTTATATAGTAATAAGAGCTTCAAAATGAGACCAGGTAGACCATGGACCGAGCTTTTTAACCGAAGTAACAGAATTTTGAAGGAAATCTACATACAATTTGTATATCTATATATGAAGATTTCTTTTATAAATGATATTCCCTACATACACATAGATATATAAATTGTATGTAGATTTCTTTCAAAATGCTGTAACGTCAGTTATAAAGCTCGGTCCATGATCTACCTGCTCTCATTTTGAAGCTCTTATTACTAAAAAATTTTGAGATTAAAATAAACTGCCGAAATTTTTTAAATAGCATATAACGGTATATCTTTTATAAACCAATCAGAAACGTGATAATTGGGGTCCGAAAAAAATGTCAGCATATTGTACAGAAAATTTACAGAAAAAAATGCATATATATATATGTAAATACCCAAATTGCACATATCTCGAATTGAATTTTCTACTTTTCTAAAAATTTAAATAAACTTTATTTTTAGGGTCACGGTTCTGCAAGATTTGGGTCTTATGAGCTAAAATTTTATTTACATGCTTTTTTCACTATTCTGAACTAGTAAAAACATTTTCAGCGAAATGTAAAAAATTTCTTCACGGGTTTACGTGAAATATATATTATTATGAAATATTGAAATTCGTTCAGAATGAACTTTTACTACAGTTTTTTTTATTAGTCTTAACGTTTCTTTCGTCTTTACAATACATCAGGAAAGTATAATACATTTTTAGGCCAATTTTTTATTTGAAAATTTTTATATATCAAATTTTTAAATTTTAAATCTCACCTGAGATCTTACCAGAGATCTCGTGTAAGATTTTGAGTAAAAATTCATGAGGTTTTCGCATGATATTTCACCTGAGATTTTTTGGTATATACCCCATTAGCCAGATGTTTTGCAAATCGTTAGCAATTTGACATACACGTTTTGCTATCGATTTCCTTAAATTTGACGTAAAACTGCGTCCGTATATGCTGGAAATTTTGTATGAAGTATTGAAGTAAATTATGAGGGCAAAGTGGAGGCAAAATTACAGCAACTATTGCTCATGATGTGCAGGCGTATCATGGGAATAAATTGCCATCGTATTATCATCATATTTCTTGATTTTTATATTACACAAATTTCCATCAATATGCTATTATTAATTTCCTCCTCATCTCTCTCGCACTGTCGCATATATGAGTATTTTTATTGAATATTATGTGAATAATATTGAAAATAAAATAATATAATATTGAAAATAAAATAATATAATATTTTAATAATATTGAAAACGAGTTGAAAGCAAATTGATGTACAAAACTTGCAGCAATAGTTATACATAAAATGTAAGTAAATCTGCGTCCGTATATGAGAGCAATTTGGTGGCAAGCATTTGCAGTCATTTTTACGGCACATTGACATCAATCCTTGATATTCGTCATTTCTTGAGAGCAAGTTGGAAGCAACTTGTTAACAAACATTGCACAGCAACTATTGCCGCGATTTTGCCACGGCAAGCTTGGCTAATGGGGTATATATATATAATCATGCAAAATATCATGCGAAAACCTCATGAATGTTTACTCAAAATCTCACATGAGATCTCTGGTAAGATCTCAGGTGAGATTTAAAATTTCAAAATTTTATATATAAAAATTTTCAAATAAAAATTGACCAAAAATGTATTATACTTTCCTGATGTATTGTAAAGACGAAAGAAACTTCAAGACTAATAAAAAAAACTGTAGTAAAAGTTCATTCTGAACGAATTTCAATATTTCATTAAGTGTACATATAATAACATGAGATTTTGGTATGAGATCTCAGGTGAGAATCTTACTTGAGATTATTCAGTAGGAGTATGTGAATAATCATAATTAAAGTATAAAATTATAATTAAATTTAAATATTTTCGTAAATAAATGGTATATATGTGTTATTATTGTATGTATATATCTGCTGCGGATTCCCGGAAAAACAACTCAAGTCCATTTTTTTGAAAATTGAGTTTTAAGCGATTTTAATATCTTTATATAGTATATTTTCAGATAAAAGTGCACAAAATCAAGAAAGTGTAAAAATAAGTAGCCTTATCTACTATTTATGATTTTTTTTACATTAGTTCAAATGGAAAATAAAAATTTTAAGTACGAGGGTAGTTCAATAAGTCTTTAGAATAAAGTATAAAAACAATTTTTTTTGGGTAAATTTTTTTTTATTTTTCAACATAATCTCCTTGGAGCTCTATACACTTGGTCAATCGCTTTTTAAGTTTTTTTAATCCTTCAGAAAAGTGCGTTTTCGGAAGTTCCTCAAAATAAGCACTTACAGAGGCAATGACGTTTTCAAGTTTGGAAATAAGAAAAAGTCACTGGGGGCTAAATCTGGTGAATACGGTGGGTGTTCGAACATTTCGAATTTTAGTTCTTCAATTTTAGTCATTGAAACGAAGCATGTGTGAACTCGGGCGTTGTCGTGATGAAAGAGAATTTGTTTTCTCGCCAAATGTGGTCGTTTTTTTTTAATTTCTTCTTTCAGCTGCTTTAATAATGTTGCATAATACTCACCAGTAATTGTTTTACCCTTTTCCAAGTAGTCAATAAGTTTAATTCCACGTGCATCCCAAAAAACTGTAGCCATAACCTTACCAGCTGACTTTACGGTCTTTGCCTTCTTTGGAGCTGGTTCGCCTGTGGAAATCCACTGTTTGGATTGTTCCTTTGTCTCAGGAGTGTAGTGGTGCATCCATGTTTCATCCACAGTCACAAATCGACGAAAAAATTCCTCAGGATTCCGACTTATGCGCGCCAAAAGAGCCTCAGAGGCGACCACTCTATTGCGTTTATTCTCAGCTGAGAGCAAACGCGGCACCCATCTTGCCGATAGCTTTTTCATGCCTAATTTTTCATGTAGAATTGAAACAACTGCACCTATAGATATCCTTGTGGCCTCAGCTAACTCACGCACTTTTAATCTTCTATCCTTCAACACCATATCGTGGATTTTATTGATGATTTCGGGAGTAGTTGCTTCTACGGGCCTTCCTGAACGTGGTTCGTCACTTATTGATGTACGACCACGCTTAAATTCATTTACCCAGTTATAAACCGTTGCTAAGGCAGGGGCAGATGTGCCATGAACTGAGTCCAATTTATTTTTTATCTCATATGGAGTTAAACCCTTTAAATGAAAATGTTTAATTACCGCTCTGAACTCGTTTTTTTCCATTTTTCTTAACAAGCAATTTTTTTTTCAATTGGTTATAAAAACACGTAAACTCAGTAGATGTGGACTGTGACTGCACCATATATCTAGTCGGGAGTGGTGCTGACTGAAAACAGATGATTTGGAGCGATTCGCGCACCATCTGTTGGTCATTCTAAAGACTTATTGAACTACCCTCGTATTAGTATCTTCAAAACAGAAAAGTGGACTTATGTTGTTATTCTGCAAAACCATACATATATTATGTATTAACTTATTAATTTATTGTACAAAAATATTAAATATTTAAAGTATATAAATAAAAAATTACAAATATAAAATACAGTATTTTTATTATGATAAAATTATACATTTAATATAAATAATATATATATATATATATATATATATATCGCCGTGCTGGCATATTGTCGGCAAATTGCACCGCACAGTGCTGACACGTTGCTGGCACGCGGGCCGCAGTACCAATCGCGCATGCAAATTGCGTCGGCAAAATGACGGCACTATGACGGCCCGCGTTCCTGCACCGTGCCGTCTCAGAAGCGGGGCAGGAATCCGTCACAATGCCGGACCGCGGGCGGCCCGCGGGCCGTCAGCGTGCCGACACAGTGCCGAGTCAATGCTATCTGGGATCCCTGATAACAAGCGTCACTGTGCCGGCACGTTGACGGCACGCGTGCCGCATGCGTGACGGCACAGTGACGTCCGTGTACTCCGGCCCAGAAACGGCATGTTGACGGCATGCATGCCGCGCGCTTATTCCAAAATTTGACAGCACGTTATGCCGTCAACGTGCTAGCATTATGCCTTGCGTTTTGCCGGCAATATGCCTGCACGATTGAATTTTGCGTGCGCTTCTGCAGGTGCTTATAACCTCCAAATATATTATGTATATTAATTTTTAAAATAAAAATAAAAAATTTGAAATTATATATAAATTTACTCTTTATTAAATTTCAATTACAATAAATATTACAATTTATAATAAATATAACAATAATATTGTAATAACTATTTAAAATTTAATCAAAAATTTGATCCCCTGCCGATCAGTTTCTTGCATGATTCTCTGCTAGAATTCCTGCAGGCTTTTTACGTAAGGATACTGATGCCATCCTGTTGATTTGTCTTCATTATAGCTGCACCTTAAATAATTATTTTTGTAGAAAATCTGCAAATTATTATAAAATTTAATCACTTGAAAAATTGAATAAAGTTGTAGATTAATGAAATCTAATATTGAATAACTCACCTGGAAATTTGATGTATGCACTCGCAAGATTTTTGCTTACAGCTATAGGTACATGCAGCTTTAGAATCTGAAAATCATTAAAAACATAAAGTTAAACAGTTAAAAAACAATTAATAAATACAGTCTACTGAAAGAGTAAAAACAAAGCATTAAGGGATCAAACCTGAGTTAAATTCTGTTAAAAATCATTGTCCATTTTATACACGGCAAAAATATTTTGACACAATCTACGTTGATGAAAGCTTACTTGTGCTTACTACTTTACAACTTACTTAAGTATATTATATGTTATTTTGCCAAAAATTAGATCCGTCCAAGTGGTTTTTATAGTCCCTTATAATAAACTAATTTTTGTAATATATATATTTATTCGGAAATTCCAATTTAGGTTAGCGCACGCCATATATATCTATATTATTTTTCTCCAATCCAAATAATCGAGCTATTATTGCCGTTCGATATGTCCCCAATCGCACGCCATGCTGTCCGTATGCTGTCAAAATGCTGCCACGATAATCTGAATTTCTGCGCCACAGCGTGTCGGCAAGGTGCCGTCAATTTGCAAGCACGCATGCTAGCGCCAAAAAAACAAAAAATGTGCCAGCACGCCATGAGCACACCGTGCCCGGCACGTGCTGTTATCTGGGATCGTTGACGCGAAATGCCGTGGGGTGTTCTCAAACCCATCCGATTCGACTCTGCCAGATTATCTGCCAGATTATCCGACCGTGCCCAACGCTGGGCATACCACCAGAGAGTAGTAGAGAGATTGTCAATGCAATGTTAAAAAGGTGAGGAAATTTTCAGCATGGCGCTGTCTGGCGGCTGCCGCCTGTACTACACACATAATTTCAGACAGCGTGATGGAGGGGGAACCACGCGCGAACAGCGGCGGAGGAGAATGTGTGTACGGCAAGCGGAAGCTGGCCGGCGCGGCGGAACCGCGTTTACAATTCTGTTTTGCTTCGTGCCTACTCGAAAGATTTATTTATTTCTTTGAGTTTTATATTAGTATTACCTTACAAAATATTATACTAGCATTTATTATTATTATATTAAAGAGTGTTTCAAAGCTTAGTTTTTGCAATTCTTTAAAGAGCGTAAAAATGGTTGATAAATACTTGCATTATGTTTTAATGCAAAAGATCAGTATGTGTTATATTTTATTGTATGAGATATAATAAAGATTATATTTAACAAACAATTCATCAACAACACGTGTTCAATTATTTACTATTAATGCAATTTTATCTTTATTAGTTTTATTTTATTTATTTCATACTTCAAATACGACAGTGAAAGATTCGTTATTGCCCAAACAACTTTTTTGCAAATAATATCAGCTATTATTAATTTTTAAAGTAATATTGTAATTTTCACCGTTAATATTGGTTGTCAACAAATTTTTTTATGTATATATATATATATATATATATATATATATATATATATATATATATATATATATATAAAATTCTAATTTTCTACACTTTGAAGTAATCACCATATACATTAAATAAAGACACGTTAACACGTTAATTATCTAAACTTACACAAGTGATAAACAGCACACGATGGTATTTAATTATAAAAATATTCATAATCCTTATCAAACTTTCTGTAGTGTCGCGAACTCCACGTGACTCTGTTATATCTGATATTAATGTGTATTGTTGGTGAAGATATTATATTAATTTTATATTGCCTCGCAATGTTTTCATAATGAAACTCTTTTTATACGAAAAACGCGAGAAAAAATTTACACGGTCATGTATACCCATACGGCACGTAATGTTTCTAAAAGCTTTCGGTAATATTTCACTTGAAACATTACACCTTTCAGAAATATTTATACAATGTTTCATGGACCTTTCTGTAATGTTTCAGAAACGCGTAGATAAAGTTTGCTATTACATTATCGTTTTCATTTATGATGTAGTATATAAAGAATCGAAATAAAGGCGATACCAAAGTTGTATCTTAAAATTGTTTTTCTTCGTCAAAGAGAAAAATGTTTTAATATACTTGGAATCAAAATATACTATTTTTAGAAAATGTCCGTATACCCTGGTGGAAAAAACTTGTTGTGACAAATCGTGCTAAATCGTGCACAACTTTGCCGAACTGTGCCAAATTGTGCTAAATTGTGTCAAATTGTGCTATACTATGCTAGAGCTGCTATGCCATTTCGGACATTTCGCACAGTTTGGCACAGTTTGGTACAGATTGACACAATTCGGCACAGTATGGCATGATTTGGCATAACTTGGCACATTATGAATTTAAACAAATTTACTTTTCTGAATTATTTACAGAAAAGCTAGTACACTTTGACACAAGATGGCACAGTCTGTCAGAAAATAGCACAATTTGGCACGATGTGGCATAATATGGCATATCTGGGCATAATCTGGTTCATCCTTTAATTGTAGCTTCCAACCTGACGTAATGCACATAATCTGGCATTTTATGGCATAGCTTGACATGTTATGGCATAGCTTGGCATAAAATAGTATAGCTTGGCATAAAATGTCATAGTTTACCATGTTATGTCATGATATGGTGTAATTATGCGCATTTGTGTATATTTTTTAATGAATTATTTGTATATAATTATTAAAACAACCATATTTCTACAAATAGACAGGTATAAATTTTATTATTAAAAAAATTACATAATTATAGTTATAATGTTATTACAATACGTGATACATATATTAAATTAATTAGTGTGTCGCCCTAAAATACCTTTTACAATAGTAACAATAATAAATTGCTTAAGTAATTTTAATAATATACATGGTCTGTGTAATTGAGAGTATTTTACAATATTAACATTAACTTTTTCTTCAGCATTGACAACTTTCAAATGTGTAATATCAATATTGTGAACAAAAAAGTTATGTTACGTCTAGATCATCGCCTAACATACACCTTCTCGTCATCAAGCTATATGTATCTTACCATACTGAATCCTACTTATCGACCTACGCTATATAACGAGTATCCTACCTTGTCTACCTCATACTCCATGATCACACTCATCCACCCCAATATTTCCCGAATTACCTTCCGCGACTCTATACCTTTGTCGCCCCCTCCTCGAGTACGCATAATCAATTCCTAGTTTAGGCTAAGCATGCGACCCCCGCGTGGTTATAAAAGCCATAGCTCCCCATGGCTCCAGACCATTTGCCCTCACACTTTTGCCTTCAGCATAAAGCCTTCTGCATTCGAACTTTGAGCCGTAAGCACGTACGCACCAGTTTGTTATTTAACTTCTCACTTGTAAAAGGGACACGCCCTTATAATTAACTTTGTACTTCTAACATAATAAATCTGCTCTTAAACTTATTTGCTCGCGCTTATTTATTCACTGGACCTGCGGTCCTATTCATATCTCCCGCCATTATCTCGAGCACGACACCGCCCGCAGCGCAGCGCAGGTCTACCGGCCCGCCTACAAGGAACCAAGGCCTACACACGCACACAACGTAAGCTCCAAAATACTTTGCTAAGTCTTTGTAATCCTATCGTAAACACGCACTTCCTATTTTCACTTATATCATATTAAATTTCATCTTCGCTATCCTGCTTTTGCTAACGCCTCGACTCCCAGGTAAATTACGAAAGTATTGACCAAAACCAGAGACGAACGCGATTTAATTTCATATTAACTTCGCGCCATTTATTGCTTACGCACGACGTAACAATTGGGGGCCCCTCCGGGATATTCTAATAGCAATTAGCGCGGATAGCAAATTTTTTTTCGAAATTTAAACATGGCCAACGTAGAATCGGAAAAGAAATTAAGGAATGAAGAGGCCATCGACATTATAAAAAAATATGTAACGGCAACTGACCCAAATTTTGCAGCGGGCAATCGCGAAACAAATTTAGGAGAATTATTAGCATTTTTACAACAACGATATCAAGTCGCGAGCGAACAGATTCCGGAACGCGCGAACGACGTAAGTAAAATTTGCGAATTTTTACAAGATAGCATTGACATATCAAACGTGCACGACGCGTCTCAGGATGAATTAATGATAGACATACTTCTAGACTTAATTCACAACAATATTAGTTGCAAAGAATTTATAGAAACTATTAGAGATAATAAATCAATTAAGAAATTTGACCACGAAATACACACGCTTTTAAACAAAAACGCCGAAATGACTGAAGTAACCGCCAATCAATCTATTATTAACTCAACAAATACGACAAACACACCCAAAACAGATCCTAAATTTCCACTACAAAATAATGACCACACCCAACAAAATTGACGTTACAAAAACATCTCCACTTTTTGCTACTCCAAATATACACAGCACACCGTATCATACAAACCAAACAAATAATTATCGTAGACAACCGTACAACACTTTACAAACTTTTCAAAACAACACTCTCACCCCGGTTCGCAATCTATCAATTAAAGACGCAGTCGAAATGATTCCAAAATTTAACAGTTATAATATCCCACTTAGAATTTCTTTGGACGGATGTAGAGCAGCGCGAAGTATGATACCACCGTGTAACGAGCCTGATTTAGCAAGATTGATAAAAATGCGGTTGTCCGGACAAGCATTAAAAAGTGCACAACAAAGAATTTTTCTTAATATGGAGGAGATTATAATGTATTTTGATCGCACATACGGATCCGCAAAACGTTTTCACGAATTACTGGGCGAATTAGCAGTAATGAAGCAAAGATATGACGAAAACGTCATTTCGTTTTCGAATAGATTAAAATCTGCCGCACAAGAAGCATGCGAGGCCGCGTTGCGTGAAAAGAGGCACAGACCAGATCTTAAATCAGAATTAGAAAATGATAGTGTAGCATATTTCATTCGCGGTTTGCAATGGGTCATAAAAGGGCGAATGACCAAACACGAATCTCTAGATGCCGCGATCGACCAAGCAATCGACATAGAGCGCGATTATGCATGCCAAAACACGGACGAACAAATCAAAATACCATAGTCTCCTACACAACCAAAAATTAACGAAAAAGAATCGGCACATAGTTATTTAGTCGATAGCAAAAGGGTAGAAGCGTGTCAAATATGTCACAAATCGGGCCACACAGCGCCTAATTGCCGGTACCGTACCAATGGAGCCGACGCCCTGAAGACGCCGGCCACGTCCCAAAAAAGCACCTGGGCCACGCCCGATCGTGAAAAATCAATACCTTCTAACTCGCAGGGGCGGCCGCAACGTGTCACGCAATCACGAAAAACAGCCGAAAATAAAAATCAATACTCCAACTATGCCCCCGCGACCAATTTACATCAGACAAACCAAGCCCAAAATGATATCACTGAAACATGTAATTATTACAAAAAGGCCGGTCATTGGAAGAGCGAATGTAGAAAACTTGCATATAATAACAAAATGCGAGAAATGCATCAGGGAAACGAAAACGGGTTCCCGGAGAACGACGCAACCAGGGAAATCCCACAACCCCAGCGTCAAAATTATACGAGAAACAATCAACAATACAATTAATAAAAAAGATTGTTCTACTAATCATTAATAATTGTTCACCAACTATTATGCTAAAAACAAATTGCTGCCCGCAACCGTTGTCACTAATGCTAGACACCGGCGCTGGGCCAGCACTTATGAAAATTTCAAAAAAGCCGCGTAATGTTCGAGTCGACGCTAACGAAATTTTAGAACTAACCGGTATAACAAAAAGTAGCATAAATACTTATGGCAAAATTCCAATGCAATTTCATGATTTAACATTTTATTTTCACTTAGTACCAGATGATTTTCCTATTGAGGAAGACGGTCTGCTCGGCAGCGAAATATTTATTAATTATGATGCAGACATCAATTATAGAGAACAATATTTTATAATTGATAATTATAAATTGCCTCTAAAATTACCGTCAATTAAAAATAAAAAAGTACATAAGTTTTTAACCGCTACTTTTACCGAAAACGCAGAACAGCGCGTGCAATCAAAACCCGAACATTTGCCAAATTCAAGCTTAGAACATCGAAATTCGCAAAATCAAATATCATATACGCAAAACACTTCCAATACGAAATCCGATATCCGAAAAACGAAAATTTTACTTCTAAATCCGAGATTCGAAGTCCCGAAAATCGAGATCCAAAATTCGAAAATAGTAAATTAAGCACACAAAATCGAAATCATAATAATTCTAAATTAGAAAACCGATCGAACTCCGAAATTCGAAAATCGAAATCGTGGTAGAAGCTGGAACTGATCATTCCTAGCAAACTACCGCAAAAATCTACCAAAATTCGCACTCCGAAAGTAGAAAATAAAAGAGCAAAAAATAATATTTTTAGCTCTTGTTTCAGAAAAACAAAAACAATGCTGTTAGAAACCAATGAAAAATCGCTTCTAAAAGCTGATACAACATCACTGTTAGAAGCAAACAAAAAATCGAATTCAGAAATTAATGACAACGTATTTTTGGAAGAAAATAAACTTGCGTATGATGAAATTAAAAATTGCGATAAAAGTGAGCTTGAAAACGAACTTTTAGAAAAATTGAATTACTTATTGAAAGTTATTGAAGAAAGTCAACAAATAAACAAATTCTTACCAGAACAATTCGAGAATATTCAAATCATTTGTTAGCATATACTAGTGATACTAAATATGCTAAAATATGAGAAAGTTAATGAAATCCACAAATTAATTATGCAGCTGAAAAAACTAGTTATGCATACAGTACACGCAAGGCCTAAAAATAACAGCTGCGATTACTCATTTTTGCTTTTAAGCAATACAATTAACGCAGCCAAAAGTCACATAAAAGGAAAGAAAATCATAAAAAATGCAAATGAAATTAAAAAAAGTAAGATAATGACCATTTCCGATAAGAATGCGAAGGGTAAATACAGCAGAGCACACAAGGTAAAAGCACTCTTGCGCCTCGACCATCTGACTGGCAAACAGAGAGTTTCGGTAGAGCGGTTAATGTACCCATTCGTATCAAACAATTCCGCCACCCTCCTGTATTAAATGAGGAAATAAATAAGCAAGTTCAAGAATTATTAGACAACGATATAATCGAGCCCTCAATCAGCTCTTACTCAGCACCAGTATTTTGCGTTGATAAAAAGCCCGATTCAAAAGGCAATAAACGTTATAGAATGGTGGTAGATTTCAGAAAGCTCAATGCAATTATACCTGATTACAATCATCCGGAACCCAATATAACCGATATTTTAGACAAATTGGGGAGCGCAAAATATTTTTCGGTATTCGATTTAGCTTCCGGTTACCATAAAATTTTTATAAAAAAAGAAGATCGACACAAAACAGCCTTTCATTGTAATTTAGGCACTTTTCATTTCCTCAAGAGCCCGTTTGGACTAAAAACAAGTGCATCAGTTTTTCTCGCTCTTATCACGGCGCTAATCGCAGGCATGAAAGGTGTAGTAGCATTTTTTGATGATATTTGTATTTTTTCTGAAACCATCGAAGAACATTGGGAAATAGTAGCTGAGCTATTAAAAAGATTAATAAAAGCTAACCTGACATTGCAACCTGACAAATGTGAATTTTTAAAGGAAGAAATTAATTATTTTGGGCATATCATAAGCAGTAATGGCTTAAAGTCCGATCCAAAAAAAATAGAAGCAGTAAAAAAATTTCCAGTGCCCAAAACAGCAAAAAATATTAAACAATTCCTGAGACTCGCCAATTATTATAGACGTTTTATACCTGGTTTTGCAAAAATAGCCAGACCCTTGAATCTTCTACTAAAGAAAAATCAACCATTTATCTGGGAGAAAAATTCTCAGGAAGCTTTCGAAAATTTGAGAGCTCGATTATGTGAACCGCCAATCTTAATACATCCTAATTTTGATAAAGAATTTACTGTTACGTCCGATGCCAGCGGGTACGCTATCGGTGGAGTGATTTCGCAACAAGAACTCTCCATAGCTTTTGTGTCACGAGGCCTCACCCCAGCTGAAGTAAATAATTGCACTTTTTCGAAAGAAGCTTTAGCTATAGTATTTTGTATAACTCAATTCAGACCATACTTATATGGTAGAAAATTCACTCTTATTACAGACCATAGACCATTAGTCTGGCTAAATTCGCACAAAGATCCAAGCTCTTATGTTAGGCGATGATCTAGACGTAATAGGCCCGCCCCTGCAGACACGCGTAGCCGGTGCGATGCAATTCAAATCACAGCCTACTCGCTCCTGCGACTGCAGATTTAGAGGTTTTTCTTAACTTGAGCTGTTCTGCCGTTGAGTGGCCAGTGCGTGCCGGCTGTTGAGATATCTTTTTAGCCTGCTTGAGTCTTGGTGTTGCAAATATCTGCTGCGAATCCAGCTTTCTTGATGCAATTTTTGTCTCATTACGATATATATAACATTTGATTGACATTATACGAGGGTAGTTCAATAAGTCTTTAGAATAAAGTATAAAAACAATTTTTTTTGGGTAAATTTTTTTTTATTTTTCAACATAATCTCCTTGGAGCTCTATACACTTGGTCAATCGCTTTTTAAGTTTTTTTAATCCTTCAGAAAAGTGCGTTTTCGGAAGTTCCTCAAAATAAGCACTTACGGAGGCAATGACGTCTTCGTTGTCCGTAAATCTCTGTCCACCGAGCCATTTTTTCAAGTTTGGAAATAAGAAAAAGTCACTGGGGGCTAAATCTGGTGAATACGGTGGGTGTTCGACCAATTCGAATTTTAGTTCTTCAATTTTAGCCATTGAAATGAAGCATGTGTGAACTCGGGCGTTGTCGTGATGAAAGAGAATTTGTTTTCTCGCCAAATGTGGTCGTTTTTTTTTAATTTCTTCTTTCAGCTGCTCTAATAATGATGCATAATACTCACCAGTAATTGTTTTACCCTTTTCCAAGTAGTCAATAAGTATAATTCCACGTGCATCCCAAAAAACTGTAGCCATAACCTTACCAGCTGACTTTACGGTCTTTGCCTTCTTTGGAGCTGGTTCGCCTGTGGAAATTCACTGTTTGGATTGTTCCTTTGTCTCAGGAGTGTAGTGGTGTATCCATGTTTCATCCACAGTCACAAATCGACGAAAAAATTCCTCAGGATTCCGACTTATGCGCGCCAAAAGAGCCTCAGAGGCGACCACTCTATTGCGTTTATTCTCAGCTGAGAGCAAACGCGGCACCCATCTTGCCGATAGCTTTTTCATGCCTAATTTTTCATGTAGAATTGAAACAACTGCACCTATAGATATCCTTGTGGCCTCAGCTAACTCACGCACTTTTAATCTTCTATCCTTCAACATCATATCGTGGATTTTATTGATGATTTCGGGAGTAGTTGCTTCTACGGGCCTTCCTGAACGTGGTTCGTCACTTATTGATGTACGACCACGCTTAAATTCATTTACCCAGTTATAAACCGTTGCTAAGGCAGGGGCAGATGTGCCATGAACTGAGTCCAATTCATTTTTTATCTCATATGGAGTTAAACCCTTTAAATGAAAATGTTTAATTACCGCTCTGAACTCGTTTTTTCCATTTTTCTTAACAAGCAATTTTTTTTTTTCAATTGGTTATAAAAACACGTAAACTCAGAAGATGTGGACTGTGACTGCACCATATATCTAGTCGGGAGTGGTGCTGACTGAAAACAGATGATTTGGAGCGATTCGCGCGCCATCTGTTGGTCATTCTAAAGACTTATTGAACTACCCTCGTATATAGATATGGCATTCACTTTCTTTTTTGCCTTTACAATTGGATGTTCGCAGTTACGAAGATTTTTCATACATTTTCTTATGAACTCCAGTAACATGCAGACTGGTCATATGTAGTGGATATGAAGTTAGTGTTCTTCTGGGAGGAATTTTTATTTCAAGGAAAAGATTAGGAGTAGTTCGAAGGATATGTTGGATTATAGGTTAAACATGCGGTTATTAAATGTAGGATGTTAGTTATTACAATTTTTCTTTGAGTAGACCCAGTTTGCTACGTAACATTGTGCTTAATTTAAATATAGATACATTAATAAACCATTTGTACTAAGGGAGTGATTAGTCAAAGTTCACGTTTACGTTTGAATTGGCTCCTTTAGTACATTACATATTGACAGATTATAATTTATTAAAATTTTTCTAATCGAAGTACATAAAGTTTTTTGTATTAATTTTTGTGAATTTCGTTGCCTTCTTGTTGCGTTGTTCTTTTGATATTCGCCTGGTCTTTTCTTGATAGGAAGCTTTTAGAAGTCGGCCTTGTGTCTCTGCGGCATCTCCTCTTCTTTCTTCGGAATTAGGACTTTTGATGTTCGTGGTTTACTTTTGTATTTCCAGTTAGTGGAGTTCGTCTTGTGCACCCCTTAAACATCGGTTCAATGGATAGCCTCTGTGAACAGTGCTTGTAGTAGGAGTGAATCTTCTTCCTTAGTCGCTCTCTCGTGGCGTCTCGGTAGTACCTCTGTTGTGTTGCTGTACCTCGCATTATATCTAGTTCTACAATGATTTTTCTTTTCAAAGGACATAATCCGTTACATGGGAATTGCGTTCCCTTAAATTAATAAACACGAAAAAGTAGCCTTGTTTACATACTTATTACTTAATTCTGTTAACCTTTATGTGTATAGTGTAAGTTGTTTAAATTGTTCACATGCATATGTCATATATTTCATTTAATTTACTTGTTCGCATTTTTACAAGGTTGTTTATAGTTCGGTTTGATAAATAAGGGAATATCACTCGGTTACCTATGGCCAAATTAACGAAGATTTGTTTCTATATAATCAATTACATGATTTCAATTTGTTTACTATCTTTCATCACTCTTATTTAAATATTAATACATATTTGTATTTTTGAATAACAAATGAAATTGTTAGAAAATTAACAATAGCAATATTGCTGGAATACCTTATTACAACTTCATTCGTACATTACATATTTTATTATGCCTTCGAGGTGTTATAATAATTTGTCAAAGTTCCTTGAGATACAAAATTTTATAACTAAGATTATTATAACTTATTTATTATTTAACGAGATATTATAGTTATTTTTTGCTTCTGTGGATACGGTCATTTGTCGTAAAATGGACCCTTTTGTATGTGTGTGGAAATTGTCAAAATTGGCATTACTCGATGTGTTAAAAAAATTACTTAAAAATCTTCAACGTTTAAAATTTACATTTATTATCAGTACGAAAAAGGCTTTCATTGCACCGATTACATTTATGGTGCTAGTCTATTTATTGATTGATAGCTATAATTCTACTATAAAATACTATGATATAATAGAATGCTATAAGGACTGTACGTATTCTATAGCTTTGTTCGTACCTTACATACAAAATTTTTGCGAATATAAATCGATATACTAATATATTTAATCCGCAGTATTTCTTTCAATCGTTTGTACGGTAGTAGTGATTGTCAATCACAACAATCGATTACGTTTACTTAGAGCATATCTTTACATTTGTTTTGGTTTTCAATTACTAACTAGATATTTTGCATTGCTAAAATGCTAGTGGTATTTAATACAACTGACACTTTCGACTGTTATACTACTTTATATTGACTGATATATATCTGCAAAACTGACTCATTTGTTATGTTGCTATGAGACGGTTATTCTAAACATTATAATACATAACATTTGAATTTTTTTTTTTTAATTGGTCATATCATTAACCAAATGACTTAAGTCATAAACACGTTATAAAATATGTTGATTTGAAGTTATAAAGTGAAATTAACATTTACAAATTTATTAATTTTCTATTTATTTCTACATACGCAAAAAGAAATTGATTTTGATAATCATATATCTATTAGTTTTTTTTTTTTTTTTGTCATAACACTACCTATTTTGCTTAACTAAGTTATTTCGTTTGTATTTTCTCATTTTGTATTCTTATATGATCACGCATAAGATTGTCTACTGAATAGAGATAGATCAGATTAAATGTTCTGTATTTGTTTTCGAGATTCTTTTATCCATTTGTAAAAATGCTGACTAAAATTTTCAGTAATTCTCTTTCACTTTGAGTTTGTGATTAATTATTAACAATTTTCCTTTATTTTAAAATTGTATGGTAAAAAGAACCTCGTATTTTGCTATTACTGTTGGTATAGTATCTTAAACAAATGTTTACTATTATAATTAGTTAAATAAATTTTGAGATAAACTGCTTGGTTTTGAAGGTCGCGTGTAGATTTTATCTGAAATCAGTAAATTGTATATTGTTATATGATCATATTATTTTGGTTGAATGTGTGAAAAGCGTAGGCGGTTCATATGCACTACCTTTGTTTTATTCTCTTTCAACTGTAATTTTACATTTTCATTTTCCCAAATATATAACACTAAATAAGGACCAGTATACGGATCATCGAATTTATGCGGCTTGGGTCCCTTTTGCAACCAAACGTAATCACCTACTTTGATTTCTACGTGATTAGCCTTTAAATCGTAATATCGTTTCGCTTTCTCCTTAGCTAGCGAGATTCTTTCGGCAGATATTTCACGTAAGGCGCTCAGGCGTGAGATAAGATCTTACATGTAGTCGGCGTACGCAGGTAAAAGGTCGTCGGTGGCGGGAGGATCGCTTGAAGGTAGTCGTGCTAGACGCCCAAACACGAGCTCGTAAGGTGTGAAAATGGTCGATTCATTTCGCCCGGAATTGTGGTTAAGCATTGCTAATTCGACCCATTCGGCTTCTTTAGAAATAAACATCTTGAGAAATTCACTTAACGGCGCGTGCGCTCGCTCGAGAGAGCCGTTCGACTGTGGGTGAAATGCGGTAGTTTTTATTTGCTTGATTTTGAATCTCTTGGCTACGCGCGTCATTAATTTACTTAGAAAGTTTGTCCCTTGATTCGTTAATATAGCTTGAGGAGCTCCGAAAATACAAATTAACCTTTTAATAAATGCATCAGCTACTGAGATGTCTGTCTGGTCGGGAAGGGGAACAAAAATTATGAATTTCGAAAATTGATCTTGCATGCTAAGTATGTATTCATTACCCATTTTAGTTTTAGGCAATGGTCCGACTATATCAAGAGCTACTTTAGCAAATGGTATTGCTAGATAATCAGTAATAATTAACTTTTGCTTGGGTTTGACTCTAACTAATTTTTTTAATTGACATTGCTTGCATTTTTGAATGAATTGTTGTACTTCCTGTTTAAGATTTACCCAATTATTTTTATGTCTAATCCTATTGTAGGTTTTATTGATGCCTTTATGTCCACCAATCGTAGAACAATGCATTTCTTCGATAATTTTTGCACGTACAGACAAGGGAGGGTGTTGTATATGGCCAAGACATATAATGATTTTGATGTTTGTTGAATATACTTCTCTCTCTTTTTTTTTTTTTTTTTTTTTTTTAACGTCGCCATGTTTGTGCTCCCATGTGGTGCTAATCGACGACGGGGGTCTGCGGTGTGTTTGTAAACAAAGCACATGTAATTTTTACAGAGGTGCTTGTATCAATCGGCAGAGACTAGGATTCGAACCCGGGTCACCGGCGTGGGAATCCGACACTCTACCGACTGAGCCGCCGCAGGCCCCAATTCTCTTTTAATACTGTTTAATATTAAATTGAATTCAACGTTTTCAATATTTTTACTTTTTGCTACGCTAAAAGTATTAATATCCTTTTCAATTAAAATGAAACTCAATTTATTAAGTAAAATTTGCAACATATTCATGATATTTATTAAACTTTCTCGTTGCTCGCTTCTAAGTGGCAATACTATATGGAATCTAGTATTGACTTAGATTAATTTAGGTTCACCAACAATTAAAGTATCAAGACGTGGTAGCTTATTGGTTTCATATAATTGCTTTGCTCCTTCATCAAGTGGTTGGCCTATGGAATTAACGAAATATAAGTAGTTGTCTTTTCGCATAAATAATTTTTCTCTGCAATGAATGATATTTCTACTAGGGAGTTCGTTTGTGTGTGAGTCACTATGTGTGAGCTCCGAATTGAGTAGTTCATTAAACTCGCTTGAATTTTAATTTAGAAGAGTAGTTACATTAAGATCTATATCAAATTCCGCAATGTTATCGGCAGCTGTAGTGACCGGGCTGCGTGCGCGACTTTCCTGCCTTTCTTCAGTGTGCGTGCTTTCACCGTCCCCCCCTTGAAAATTTCCGCGCGGTGCGGCTGCGAGTGAGGCCGTTTCTGCTATCTCTATAGCTTCAATGGCCGTGTCATGTGTCACCGGCCTCTCTTCGTCTTCGTCAAACATTTTACGACCTCCGGCTGTTCTCTTGCGTGGTGCGAGGGCTTGGATGGCTGCCGCGTACCGTGTGCTTGGCTGTTTGCTGCACGTAAATGGGTCATCATGTCGAATGGATCGGCGGCGTTTGGTCTTGCCTGCCTTTCCGATGCTTGATTATTCATTTCTGTGTCTGGCTCACTCTGGTTATTAGCTTGCTCATGCTCACTTGCTAACAAATTGCTATTTGTGGTATCGTTAATGATTAATATTTGTGATTCTACTGGATTTCGTGAAAGTGCATCGGCATTAGTATTTATTATGCCAGGTTTATATTTAATTTCGAAGTTGTAATCTGCCAATGTTAATCTCCATCTAGTTACTCTACCCTGCTAAAAATATGCAATTGAAATCAATTAAAAAAAATTCAAATTTTATTGAATTAAATTTATTTTAATTGATTGAATTGACTACCAGAAAACAAGTCAATTGAAAATGAATTGTGATTAATAAACTTTAATTGCAATTTAGTTCAATCCCTATATTTAGTATTGATTTCTATATATTTAAATCGACTTCTATAACAGAATAGTTCATTTTTTTTCGTATTGTATTTAGATAATACAGTTCAATGAATTTTAATATATTCCAATACTATTTGAATTTATCACATTCAATGTACAAATTGACTATAAAACTTCTATCCACATTAATTCATTTTTATGAATTCCAAACGTGAATAGATTTTAATACAGCTTATTCGTATAAATACCTTTCTCATTAATTGATTTTAATCAATTCCTATAAGTATAGGAAATCAATATAATTTAATGCAGTTTATTCATATTTTAGGCGGGAATCAACTTAAATTAACTTTGATAAACATACTTGTTATTGAATTGTGTAGTTTGCGAATATCTTTTTTATTAATTGACTTTAGTCAATTTCTATGAGTATAAAAAATGAATAGATTTAAATGCACTTTATCCGTACAAGCCGCAAATGAACTTGATAAACAAACTTTTTATTCAATTCTGTACATGTGCGAATTATCATGGAACAATTTATGAAATTGTAGGAAGCTACATGCTAATCAATTGTCAGTGCTTTTTTTTACAAATGATTCAAATGTTAATTTATTAGAACAATAAATTAATTTTAAATTTAAAAATCAAGATGTCCCCAATTTGGTATTTAAACTGTGAAACTTTTTATGAATTAGAATAATTAAAATTAATTAAAAATGGTACAGAGACGCGATTTTGCTCGTCAACACTGATTCAGTAGATGCTGAAGTAACCGTACATCGTGAAAATGACGATGACGACTATTCGTCTGTACACAGCGATGAGAAATATAAGAGTGATCTGGATGAAAATAACTTACTAGGCCCATTATTGCTCTAAGATCATTCTGATGCTGAAACATAGCTGTTTATTTACATATATTTTAATTTTTTAAATATTTAGTAATTAGTATACTACTATATAGTTCTACCTTGTACACGTTCATACGCGCATCTCACAAACGAGTTTATATAGCTTGGGCGCTCGCGCAAAACTATCCTTATCGTATATCTTTCTGTTCTAATTTTAAAATAATAATAGTCTAAAAGTATACTTTCCTAAAAGTATTATTCTCTAAAAGTAATATTCCACAACAGCTGAGATATTGTTAATCTGATTCCAAACGGAATTAATTTATCGTAAGCTTAAACAAATTGTTTCATGCTATTTTCGACAAATCGTACAAATTACATGTGTAATATTTATTTATTTTATTTAAATTATTTAAATTAATACTTATAATTGTTCATTACTTTTTGATAATATACGTATTTTCTATGAAACCACCTTTATTCAATTGGCCTCATATTGATCGTGAAAACTTATAAGCCCCGTACAAGGCAATAGGAAAGAATACAAAATTTATTTTTGATTGGCACTAATTGTGCGTCTGATAGAGAATCTAAGCCGACGTATATCTTTTGTGTATATCTTTTTGAAATTAAAAAAGAAAACTTCATTTGCAAAAGTTATAGTGTATTAAAAATCCTTTGAGTGACGTCACACCGTTAAAATATCAAAGGTGCCGATCGGAGTGACGTCACACCGTTAAAATATCAAAGGTGCCGACCGGAGTGACGTCACAACGTTTTTTAAAGATTTAACTATAACTTCTTTCATTTTGAAGATATCGTGCAAATTCCAAAAGTTTACAAAGAAACTATACCTCGATCTACAAGAATACTCTGTCAACTAAAAATCGGTATTCTTCCCTATTAAAATCAATAGAAAAGAATTATATAGTTTTTTATGCTACATTTTAATTCTAAATTTTTCATGGCATTAAATAACAAATACACGGAGAGAAATGTTTGAGTAAAAATTACTATACTTTTTGCTGAGCCGGGGACAAACTCGACATATGTAGGAAATTTACTATGTTTCTATGAAAATTTACTATATACGAGGGTAGTTCAATAAGTCTTTAGAATGACCAACAGATGGCGCGCGAATCGCTCCAAATCATCTGTTTTCAGTCAGCACCACTCCCGACTAGATATATGGTGCAGTCACAGTCCACATCTTCTGAGTTTACGTGTTTTTATAACCAATTGAAAAAAAAAAATTGCTTGTTAAGAAAAATGGAAAAAACGAGTTCAGAGCGGTAATTAAACATTTTCATTTAAAGGGTTTAACTCCATATGAGATAAAAAAATGAATTGGACTCAGTTCATGGCACATCTGCCCCTGCCTTAGCAACGGTTTATAACTGGGTAAATGAATTTAAGCGTGGTCGTACATCAATAAGTGACGAACCACGTTCAGGAAGGCCCGTAGAAGCAACTACTCCCGAAATCATCAATAAAATCCACGATATGATGTTGAAGGATAGAAGATTAAAAGTGCGTGAGTTAGCTGAGGCCACAAGGATATCTATAGGTGCAGTTGTTTCAATTCTACATGAAAAATTAGGCATGAAAAAGCTATCGGCAAGATGGGTGCCGCGTTTGCTCTCAGCTGAGAATAAACGCAATAGAGTGGTCGCCTCTGAGGCTCTTTTGGCGCGCATAAGTCGGAATCCTGAGGAATTTTTTCGTCGATTTGTGACTGTGGATGAAACATGGATACACCACTACACTCCTGAGACAAAGGAACAATCCAAACAGTGGATTTCCACAGGCGAACCAGCTCCAAAGAAGGCAAAGACCGTAAAGTCAGCTGGTAAGGTTATGGCTACAGTTTTTTGGGATGCACGTGGAATTATACTTATTGACTACTTGGAAAAGGGTAAAACAATTACTGGTGAGTATTATGCATCATTATTAGAGCAGCTGAAAGAAGAAATTAAAAAAAAACGACCACATTTGGCGAGAAAACAAATTCTCTTTCATCACGACAACGCCCGAGTTCACACATGCTTCATTTCAATGGCTAAAATTGAAGAACTAAAATTCGAATTGGTCGAACACCCACCGTATTCACCAGATTTAGCCCCCAGTGACTTTTTCTTATTTCCAAACTTGAAAAAATGGCTCGGTGGACAGAGATTTACGGACAACGAAGACGTCATTGCCTCCGTAAGTGCTTATTTTGAGGAACTTCCGAAAACGCACTTTTCTGAAGGATTAAAAAAACTTAAAAAGCGATTGACCAAGTGTATAGAGCTCCAAGGAGATTATTTTGAAAAATAAAAAAAAATTTACCCAAAAAAAATTGTTTTTATACTTTATTCTAAAGACTTAAGTTAGCAAATAGTATGGAAACAAAGAAGGAATCACCGGGACCGCTAATTACCACGACTAATGACCGTCCTAATTTATAGCTGTTGGCGCGACAAAATTTCCGGTCGTCGCGAAAACACGTGCTCGCTCTTCTCATATGACAATGTTATCACATGGTTTGTATTATATTCGAAAAACATGGATATAATGTTTGTTTAATAATAAATAATAAGATAAAAAACTAAGTTACTATTTATTTATAACCTATCATTGATAAAAAAAAGTACTTGCAAAGGCTTATTACGAGGGTAGTTCAATAAGTCTTTAGAATAAAGTATAAAAACAATTTTTTTTGGGTAAATTTTTTTTTATTTTTCAAAATAATCTCCTTGGAGCTCTATACACTTGGTCAATCGCTTTTTAAGTTTTTTTAATCCTTCAGAAAAGTGCGTTTTCGGAAGTTCCTCAAAATAAGCACTTACAGAGGCAATGACGTCTTCGTTGTCCGTAAATCTCTGTCCACCGAGCCATTTTTTCAAGTTTGGAAATAAGAAAAAGTCACTGGGGGCTAAATCTGGTGAATACGGTGGGTGTTCGACCAATTCGAATTTTAGTTCTTCAATTTTAGCCATTGAAACGAAGCATGTGTGAACTCGGGCGTTGTCGTGATGAAAGAGAATTTTTTTTCTCGCCAAATGTGGTCGTTTTTTTTTAATTTCTTCTTTCAGCTGCTCTAATAATGATGCATAATACTCACCAGTAATTGTTTTACCCTTTTCCAAGTAGTCAATAAGTATAATTCCACGTGCATCCCAAAAAACTGTAGCCATAACCTTACCAGCTGACTTTACGGTCTTTGCCTTCTTTGGAGCTGGTTCGCCTGTGGAAATCCACTGTTTGGATTGTTCCTTTGTCTCAGGAGTGTAGTGGTGTATCCATGTTTCATCCACAGTCACAAATCGACGAAAAAATTCCTCAGGATTCCGACTTATGCGCGCCAAAAGAGCCTCAGAGGCGACCACTCTATTGCGTTTATTCTCAGCTGAGAGCAAACGCGGCACCCATCTTGCCGATAGCTTTTTCATGCCTAATTTTTCATGTAGAATTGAAACAACTGCACCTATAGATATCCTTGTGGCCTCAGCTAACTCACGCACTTTTAATCTTCTATCCTTCAACATCATATCGTGGATTTTATTGATGATTTCGGGAGTAGTTGCTTCTACGGGCCTTCCTGAACGTGGTTCGTCACTTATTGATGTACGACCACGCTTAAATTCATTTACCCAGTTATAAACCGTTGCTAAGGCAGGGGCAGATGTGCCATGAACTGAGTCCAATTCATTTTTTATCTCATATGGAGTTAAACCCTTTAAATGAAAATGTTTAATTACCGCTCTGAACTCGTTTTTTCCATTTTTCTTAACAAGCAATTTTTTTTTTTCAATTGGTTATAAAAACACGTAAACTCAGAAGATGTGGACTGTGACTGCACCATATATCTAGTCTGGAGTGGTGCTGACTGAAAACAGATGATTTGGAGCGATTCGCGCGCCATCTGTTGGTCATTCTAAAGACTTATTGAACTACCCTCGTATATTTTACGTGTATCGTTATTGCATTTAAAAAATGCGCTAGTTTATATATTTTACCGCTAGGAGGCGTCTCGTAAAGTTAGCTCGCAATTGGCGAGATTTCCGTACGATTGCTATATAAGAGTTTCAAATCTTTAAATCCAATTAGAACTGCGATTGCGATCATGCGTTATTAGGTATCGATATATGTAAATAGCTTGCGATATATGTAAATTATACAAAATAATTAGATATTAGATAAAAAATTCGATCTATAGACATGAAAAAAAAATAATTACATTTAATTAGTTAAATGTCTATTAAACTTAATTGACATGCATCAATTGTTATGTATTATATTATAATGCTAAATCTTAATTCTATTTTGTTATATTAAATTCGATTAATACTATAAAATGATAAAAATCAATTGATACCAATTACATTGAATTGACTAAATACCTATTCAAATCAATAGACAATCAAAGAAAATGTATTCCTTACAATATATTTTTATAAACATAGATCTAATAGATTTGAATTGAATTCTAAAGATTGTATATATTTCTATTGCAATTTCCAGAATTAAGATTTAGCATAAAATGCAATAGATTTTTTTTCTATTGACTTTAATCTCATTTTTTTAACAGGGCATCTGCCGCAGAATCGGCGCGGTGTGTCTGGGTCCTCACCGCTGGGTTTCCCCACCCGGCCGCCTCCCGCAAGTCCGCAGCGCCTCCCGGCCTTGGATTCTCCCTCCCGGCCGCGAAGAAGATGCCGCGAGCCCGCGTGTCTGGACCTGTAGGCGCGAGACCACACCTTTCCCGCAAGTGATTTTGTATGTGTATCTCTGTGTGTGTGTGAGTGTGTGTATATATGCGTGTGTGTATGTGTATCTCTGTGTGTGTGTGAGTGTGTGTATATATGCGTGTGTGTGTGTGTGTGTGTGTGTGTGTGTGTTTATGTATGTATGTATGTATATGTAAGTGTGGTAGAATCTACCTCACGGACCGATAACCGCAGTCGTCTGCCGTCGGTAAGGTTATAGAGATGCGAGATGGCGGCGAGCGCTGACACATGCGTGGCCCTGTTAAAAAAATGAGATTAAAGTCAATAAAAAAAAATCTATTGCATTTGATGCTAAATCTTAATTCTGGAAAGTGCAATAGAAATATATATACTCTTTAGAATTCAATTAAAAACTATTAGATCTATGTTTATAAAAATATATTGAAAGAAATACATTTTCTTTGATTGTCTATTGATTTGAATAGGTATTTAGTCAATTCAATGTAATTGGAATCAATTGATTTTTATCATTTTATAGTATTAATCGAATTTAATATAACAAAATAGAATTAAGATTTAGCATTATAATATAATACATGACAATTGATGCATGTCAATTAAGTTTGATAGAGATTTAACTAATTAAATGCAATTATTTTTTATTCATGCCTATAGATAGAATATTTTATCTAGTATCTAATTATTTTGTATAATTGTATTCTATAGATTATATTTGTTATTTAATGCCATGAAAAATTTAGAATTAAAATGTAGCATAAAAAACTATATAATTCTTTTCTATTGATTTTAATAGGGAAGAATACCGATTTTTAGTTGACAGAGTATTCTTGTAGATCGAGGTATAGTTTCTTTGTAAACTTTTGGAATTTTCACGATATCTTCAAAATGAAAGAAGTTATAGTTAAATCTTTAAAAAACGTTGTGACGTCACTCCGGTCGGCACCTTTGATATTTTAACGGTGTGACGTCACTCAAAGGATTTTTAATACACTATAACTTTTGCAAATGAATTTTTCTTTTTTAATTTCAAAAAGATATACACAAAAGATATACGTCGGCTTAGATTCTCTATCAGATGCACAATTAGTGCCAATCAAAAATAAATTTTGTATTCTTTCCTATTGCCTTGTACGGGGCTTATAAGTTTTCACGATCAATATGAGGCCACTTGAATGAAGGTGGTTTCATAGAAAATACGTATATTATCAAAAAGTAATGAACAATTATAAGTATTAATTTAAATAATTTATTACATTAATCGTACACATGTAATTTGTACGATTTGTCGAAAATAGCATGAAACAATTTGTTTAAGCTTACGATAAATTAATTCCGTTTGGAATCAGATTAACAATATCTCAGCTGTTGTGGAATATTACTTTTAGAGAATAATACTTTTAGGAAAGTATACTTTTAGACTATTATTATTTTAAAATTAGAACAGAAAGATATACGATAAGGATAGTTTTGCGCGAGCGCCCAAGCTATATAAACTCGTTTGTGAGATGCGCGTATGAACGTGTACAAGGTAGAACTATATAGTAGTATACTAATTACTAAATATTTAAAAAATTAAAATATATGTAAATAAACAGCTACGTTTCAGCATCAGAATGATCTTAGAGCAATAATGGGCCTAGTAAGTTATTTTCATCCAGATCACTCTTATATTTCTCATCGCTGTGTACAGACGAATAGTCGTCATCGTCATTTTCACGATGTACGGTTACTTCAGCATCTACTGAATCAGTGTTGACGAGCAAAATCGCGTCTCTGTACCATTTTTTATTAATGTTAATTATTCTAATTCATAAAAAGTTTCACAGTTTAAATACCAAATTGGAGACATCTTGAATTTTAAATTTAAAATTAATTTATTGTTCTAATAAATTAACATTTGAATCATTTGTAAAAAAAACCACTGACAATTGATTAGCATGTCCCTGGTAGAAATCTTATCGTGGCGCCGACGTTCGCTATAACGGCCTTTATAGGCAAACTAGATAGTACTAGACTGTACAAAACTCGATAAATCCACACAGATCTACATAGTTTTCTCAATAATAATATGTACGTATAAAATCTGTGAGGTTATATATTATTTATTGAACAGAACTTTTATTGTAAAAATTAATGTTAAAGAAAGTTTAACATGCAAGTTTTCAATTATAATTATAAGAACTACAGTTTTATTCATACTATTTACATATAAAAGTAGTCAGAAAGTATATCTAACCTAAAAAATGAAAATTTAGAAATAATGTTCCTTGCATATAAAAAACAGTGATCACAAAATAATGTTCTGATTGATGTAGTTGTTTCTTGAAAAGTAATATATAAATAATAATAATATCATATGTACAAATATGTACTTTACGACATGCTTTATTTAAAAACTAGAATTTTAATTTCAGAACTGCAAATAATTTTTTATCCATATGTGAGTTCTTATAATACATAAACTGCTCATCCGTGACAATATTTTCAAAGACAAACTAAATTAGTCGAACACATGTAGACGATAATTTTCTTTATAAGTAACAAATTACGATGTTTTAACTGGCCCTAGATGTCAAATGAAAGTGTTTGATTATAAATTAATCACAGTAGGAAATACAGAAACACTACACATATATAATAACTCAAATACATTATTTCTTTTTAAAAATAGAAAATTAATCAGTTGATAATAAATCTGTGTGAAAATAGTTTTCCTTACATAAACCATACAGGTTTTGAAACCAAGCCTGTACTTAGGATGGAACATAATCAAATGTAAGGAAATTAGTTGTACACAAACAAAATAAATATATGCACTAATACCACATATAGTTATTTGGATATTCAGGTTATTTTATTATTTTGATTGTTTAATATATATGTGTAACATAATATTGTTATTGAGTTCTTAAATACAAAAACTCGATGCATCTAAAATTTGATAACCTTACACTTTAGAGGTTATTTACATTTACTTACATTGGTAATAGGTGAACAATAACATGTAAATACCTTTAAATCAAAATAATACAAAATAAGTTCAATAGATTATGCGTCTGTTTCTTAAAACATAACCTTTAAGTGGTTGTTATTGTCATAATTCTGCTTCTCTAGTTTTATCGAGGCAAATAATATGGGAAACTAGAAGGGACGACCGTTACACGCCTTTATAGTAGCTATCTAGTTTGCCTACATAGATCTACACAGCGCGAGATTATTCTACATAGATCTATAAAGTGGACGAGATAAATTTCTACCAGGGGTAGCTTCCTACAATTTCATAAATTGTTCCATGATAATTCGCACATGTACAGAATTGAATAAAAAGTTTGTTTATCAAGTTCATTTGCGGCTTGTACGGATAAAGTGCATTTAAATCTATTCATTTTTTATACTCATAGAAATTGACTAAAGTCAATTAATAAAAAAGATATTCGCAAACTACACAATTCAATAACAAGTATGTTTATCAAAGTTAATTTAAGTTGATTCCCGCCTAATATGAATAAACTGCATTAAATTACATTGATTTCCTATACTTATAGGAATTGATTAAAATCAATTAATGAGAAAGGTATTTGCAACCTACAGAATTCAATAGAATGTGTGTTTATTAAAGTTTATTGCAATTGATTCGCGGCTTATACGAATAAACTGTATTTAAATCTATTGATTTTCCATACTCATAGGAATTGATTCAAGTCAATTCATAAATAAAGTTTTCACAACCTACAAAATTCAATAAAATTTTCATTTATCAAACGTGATTAAAGTTAATACAGGGCTTATACGAATAAGCTGTATTAAAAAGAAAAAATTTAAGCAAATATATTATGCTTTATATCTTTAATTAGATGAATCTTTTTTAACAGAAACTTTTTTTACGTGATAGACTAAATTATTATCTCTTAAAACAGTGTCAATAGACTGCACATAAGTCAATCAGTGTTTAGATATTGATATTTAAAGATATTGAAGAGGTTAAAAAGGCACAATTAGACGTATAAAAGGCGACGGTGCGCCCTTCGGCTTCGTATCGTACCGTGGGTACTTATACGTGCCAGCGGGCGCTGCCGCGCCCCTTGATCTATTCACGTTTGGAATTCATAAAAATGAATTAATGTGGATAGAAGTTTTATAGTCAATTTATACATTGAATTAGATAAATTAAAAAAGTATTGGAATATATTAAAATTCATTGAACTGTATTATCTAAATTGTAATTAAATACAATACGGAAAAAAAGAACTATTCTGTTATAAAAGTCGATTTAAATATATAGAAATCAATACTAAATATAGGGATTGAACTAAATTGCAATTACAGTTTATTAATCACAATTCATTTTCAGTTGACTTGTTTTCTGGTAGTCAATTCAATCAATTAAAATAAATTTAATTCAATAAAATTTGAATTTTATTTAATTGACTTCAATCGCATATTTTTAGCAGGGGGACCCGTGTACCCCTTTAAAAAAAATCACACGATTTTCACGTGAGTAGTCGTGTGAGAATTGTGTGAGAATCGCGTAAAAGCTCACGTGAGATTATCGACCAATTTCTCACGTGATTTGCACGTGAGTGATCGTGTGATTTTCACGTGATATTTGGGAAAATCATTTTCTTAAAATATACCTTAAGAGCATTTGTGTTTGTAAGCATTTATTTTAGTTACTTTAATAACTTATTAGGTTATTCAATACATTAATTAAATAACAAAAATATTCTCTTCTAAATATAATTGTAAATATTTGAATAAAGACAACGTTATAATATATAAAATAATTTATTAACCCCCCTGCGCAGGAGTTATCATGCCAGAAATACTTTCCAAATGCAGTAATTTTTCAAAGCAAGTCTAAAACGTAGAGGGGAATGATTTTAAGGTTTTTGGGGTCGCTGATTACGAATCTGCAGTTAGAATTACGAAATTCAAAATGGCGGATCCAATATGGCTGCTACATACTAAATTCTTGTATATTACGATTTTTTTAAAGAAAATAACCATACATGGGTTTTTGGGGTCGCTAATTACAAATCTACAGTCAGAATTTCGAAAATCAAAATGGCGGATCCAATAAGGCTGCTACATACAAAATTCCTGTATATTACGATTGTTTTTAAAGAAAATAACCATACATGGGTTTTGGGGGTCGCTAATTACAAATCTGCAGTCAGAATTTCGAAATTTAGAATGGTGAATCCAATATGGCCGCCACATAAGCAATTTTTGTATAATACGAGCGTTTAAAAAAAAACCCATGTAAGGTTATTTTCTTCAAAGACACTTGTAATGTCCAGATATTGCGTAGGTGGCGGCCACATTAGATCCGCCATTTTGAATATCGAAATTCTGACAGCACATTCGTAATCAGCAACCTCGAAAACCCATGTATGGTTATTTTCTTCAAATACACTTGTAATGTCCGGATATTATGTATGTGGCGGCCATATTGGATCCGCCATTTCGAATATCGAAATTCTGACAGCAGATTTGTAATCAGCGATCCCGAAAACCCATGTATGGTTATTTTCTTCAAATAAACTTGTAATGTCCGGATATTGTGTATGTGGCGGTCATATTGGATCCGCCATTTCGAATATCGAAATTCTAACAGCAGATTCGTAATCGGCGACCCCGCAAACCCATGTATGGTTATTTTCTTTGAAAACAATCGTATTAATTATACGATTAAATATACGATTGTTTTATATATTATTAAATAATATACAGGAATTTTGTATGTAGCGGCCATATTGGATCTGCCATGTTGAATTTTGAAATTTTAATAATATATATAATATTGATAATGTTAAAAGCTTATTTCCGTTCATATTTTTAGAAAATATTCTTATAATTCTCGGGAATAATTTTAACAGCCGCCATATTGGATCCGCCATTTTGAATTTTGAAATTATAACTGCAGAATCGTAATAAGCGACCTTGAAAACCTCAGAGTAAGGGTTTTCAAGCTATTTTGAGCTATTTTAAGCACTTTACGAAAGATTTTACAATTACATACAATAAGTATAAAAAACGTAATTTTCTTATTTTTTAGATTATAATAATTTTATAATAACATTCAAAATCGTATTTCAAACTCCAGCTATCTTATTACATATATTCTAGGCTTTAATTTGCGGGGTCTTTGATGTCTTATAGTTATTTTGTTCAAAAGTTATGATAAAAAATGTTTGGACGAGTATACTCGTCCTCCTACATACGGGAACAACTCCGTTTGGACGAGTATACTCAGCTCTCTGCGCAGGGGGTTAATGATTGCGCAATATTTATATAAATTGTACACATGTTTAATTTGTATATCGTTACATATTTACATAATTATTTTGTATGAAATTATGTATTTTAAGGTGAAGTCTTATATCGATACAGATCCCTACAATATCGATATTCGTATTATGATGCAATGTCGATCATGTTAACCATTGCATAATATGAATATCGATATTGTAGGGATCTGTGTCGGTATACGGCTGAACCTTAAGAGGATGCCGAATCTACTGTCCCCATCTGATCACATTTTTGCTATTTACTCACAAAGTAGTTTGTTAATTGAAAAATAGGTGGCTCCAATTCATCTTATAATCAGTAATATTTTGAGACCTAAAAAAGTACACTAATACGTGTACCTAATATTATTTCCTTTTCGAGAAAACTTCAGAACGCAAAACCTAACTTCAATTTTCGCGATCTTAAGTTTTCTCGAAAAGGAAATAATATTCGGTACTCTTTTAGGTCTCAAAATATTGCTTATTTTAAGACGAATTGGGACCACCTATTAGTTTTTCGATTAACAAACTACTTTGTCAATAAGTATCAAAAATATGATTAGACAAGGACAGTATATACGGTATCCTCTTAATGTGAAATAATGTTGGGAACTGGAATAATATACATTTTTTCTTTGACCTCTATAAAGACGCATGGTTTTAAAATATCACTCGTTTGTATACATTTTTTCTCTGACACCTGAACAAGTTCTTTTATATGACACAAAATTATTAGATCTCGTTATGATTATTTGACAAATCGTGAGTTCTTCATTCCTGTCGAGATTTACTAAAAAATAAAGTATCTTAATAAATGTTCCATTATAAAGTTGGGCATAGTAGTTACAAGAGCGTTTATTCATGTTTTCTGATGCTGCAAATAAGCATACATTTATAACAGCTTTTGAAAACATTAATGTTGATCTTAATAGAGAATAATTTTCAAGTAAATGTTGATATACGCTTCGTCCTCTTCCAAAATGTGTAATGGAATATAATTTCAACGTTTTTCGAGTTTGTTTTGAGACAAGATTTTGACAAAAAATGACACTTTTCTATGGCAATTGGGGTACACTTTACTTTCTAACATTTCCACTGAACGTTGCAAGTTTATGTGTCGAATAATTTGTAAAGTAACGCCTTTAGCGCAGTGAATAGCTTTAAGTCATCGATGGTTTGCAGACTCGAAAGGAAAAGCTGAGTGTGCCCACAGCGGTCCCCAATTGTAAACACTTTTACTAATATGCAGCAACTGATGTACGTTGTACGTCATTGCAGTTAAGCTATACAAGTCTTCTGCGTCAGAAACAAACTTGCGCAACATATCGTTGGCCCGATTCAATTCTGAAAATGTAATATCTGTACTTAAAAGAATGAATAAACTTTCTACTAAAAGTGCCCAATTTTTTAATATGATCTGGTTTTTTAACACAGTTGTTACGTCGTGCGTAAGCAATAAATGGCATGAAGTTAATATGGAATTAAATCGCGTTCGCCTCTGGTTTTGGTCAATACTTGCGTAATTTACCTGGGAGTCGAAGCGTTAGCAAAAGCAGGATAGCGAAGATGATATTTAATATGATATTAGTGAAAATAGGAAGTGCGAGTTTACGATAGGATTACAAAGACTTAGCAAAGTATTTCGGGGCTTACGTTGTGTGCGTGTGTAGGCCTTGGTTCCTCGTAGTCGGGCTGGCTGAGCTGCGCTGCGCTGCGGGCAGTATCGTACTCGAGATGGTGGCGGGGGATATGAATAGGAGCGCAGGTACATCGAATAAATAAGCGCGAGCAAATAAGTTTAAGAACAAATTTATCATATAAGAAGTACAAAGTTAATTATAAGGGCGTGTCCCTTTTACAAGTGAGAAGTTAAATAACAAACTGGTGCGTACGTGCTTACGGCTCAAAGTTCGAATGCAGAAGGCTTTATGCTGAAGGCAAAAGTGTGAGGGCAAATGGTCTGGAGCCATGGGGAGCTATGCCTTTTATAACCACGCGGGGGTCGCATACTTAGCCTAAACTAGGAATTGATTATGCGTACTCGAGGAGGGGGCGACAAAGGTATAGAGTCGCGGAAGGTAATTCGGAAAATATTGGGGTGGATGAGTGTGATCGTGGAGTATGAGGTAGACAAGGTAGGATACTCGTTACATAGCGTAGATCGATAAGTAGGATTCAGTATGGTAAGATACATATAGCTTGACGACGAGAAGGTGTATGTTAGGCGATGATCTAGACGTAACAGGCCCGCCCCTGCAGACACGCGTCGTCGGTGCGATGCAATTCGAATCACAGTGTACTCGCTCCTGCGAGTGAAGATTTCGAGGTTTTTTTTTAACTCGAGCTGTTCTGCCGGTGAGTAGTTAGTGCATGACGGCTGTTGAGATACCCTTTATCCTGCTTGAGTCTTGGCGTTGCAAATATCTGCTGCGAATCCAGCTTCCTTGATGCAATTTTTATCTCGTTACGATATATATAATATTTAATCGACATTATATCATAAAATTGCTACATATGTATGGCATTTCTTTCTTTTTTGCCTTTACAATTGAATGTTCGCAGTTACGAAGATTTTTCATACATTTTCTTATGAACTCCAGTAACATGCACACTGGTCATATGAAGTGGATATGTAGTTAGTGTTCTTCTGGGAGGAATTTTTATTTCAAGGAAAAGAATAGGAGAAGTTCGAAGGATATGTTGTATTATTGGTTAAACATGCGGTTATTAAATTTAGGATAATAGTCATTACAGTTTTTCTTTGAGTAGACCCAGTTTGCTACGTAACATTATGCTTAATTTAAATATAGATACATTAATAAACCATTTGTACTAAGGGAGTCATTAGTCAAAGTTCACGTTTGCGTTTGATTTGGCTCCTTTAGTACATTACATATTGGACCGATTTAATCTCAGATGATGCGGGCCGACAGCACCTATCTCTCCGAATCAGCTCAAATTATAGTATATTATTCTACTCGGAAAATAAGCGTATACGTATTTTTTTATTTTTCGATAGCATAAAAATTGCATGTGTTATGCTTTTTTCAAAAATGACTCCTCAAATTTCGTTACTCAAAAATCGATAACTTTTTTCTTTTTAAATCGTTCTAATTCGTCTTTTTATGGATATTTGAAAATAATTCTGTACATATTCGATGCTGTTAGTGATACTCTTTCGATCTGCCAAGTTCAAAATTTTTTTACAAAAAATCAAGGATGATATGGCATTTTTTATAAACAATAAAAAATGCTTTTTTCTCAAAAAAGCCATAATTTTTTTGACTCAATTTTTTTTTATAGATAGCTAGTCTCAATACCTATATGATCATATACATGACATTTGTAATATTTTTGTTTTTTAAGAGATATAAACGAAATAAGAAAAAAAATTTATGTTCCCCCATAGCACTGTCGTACAAGAAAAAATCCTATGTATTTTTCCCTTTTTTATGATTTTTAGTCATTTTATTGCTTTTTCTAACTTTCCTGCTAACACGATTCTTTGAGTTGATTTTCTTCTTTTTCTGATTCTCTTTATTTAACAATTTTGTTAAAGAATGAAGAGCAGTTCGACCTGTATAAGATTTTTTCTTTTTACCTACATTTACTTTCCATACATGGGTTTTCTGAATGCCGTTATATTTAGGAGCCTTAAGCCACTCTTTTATTTTATTTTGTCTAAAAACTTCAATATCTTCTTTTGGTAGTAAGATTAGTTTAATATTATTAGTATAAGATTGAACTTTTGTTACAAAAGCATTGGCATCTTGTATTGATTCAATATGACTGTTCTGAAGATTATGTCTAGTTGCATAGTGTTTGACTAGTCCGCCAACACCATCATATGCACCTTTCCCGTGACCTGTAGCTGAAAACAACCATTTTTTATTGATGGAAGCATTTTTCATTTCATACAATTGAAATCGATTTTTAAAGTGGCTTGCAGCTCCATCTGTTATTATCGATATTTGATCTATTAAATCGGTTGAATCACTTTTCATCGAATCAATTATTTTTTCCATTGCCAACAAGGCATGGGCAGAATCGTGTTTTCTATCATCACTGATGACAGCAAAAGTTTTTGTTAGTTTTCCTTGATAACAAACTGCTGTGAAAATAGAGACCTGTTGATTAACCCAGTGAGTACCTTGAATAGGGTTACTGTGAATCACTGACCAATTTTCAGCAAAATCACCATGCAGTACTAGATGACCTGAGTTAGCTGCAGCTATTTCTTTCTCTTCTTTTATAGCTTTTCTTTGTATATTTTTAATATTTAAATGAACGCTTGTTTTGACTGTCCAAGAAGAAAGATCGCTAAAAAAATTGGAGATTGTTAATCTTTTCTTCACAAGATGGCCATTTTCCCACATAGGAAAAACAATCTCCTCATGTTCATTAGTTGTCTCTAATCCAAACAAACTTAGGTTGATATTTTCAGAACCTGGGCATAAAGTACATTCTTGAAAAAGACACTTATCGGACAAATTGGAGCAAACAATTGCCGATAAAAGTGTAGAACGAACTCTATCGAGGTCTGAATGTTTGCCTCCTAGGAAATTATTTAGACTATTAACGTATAAATCAAAATTTGCACAGTAAATGCACAGACACACTTCCTTCGACGGGCTCAACATAACAAACTTTGGTTTTAATGTATAAAACTTTGTTATACCGATTTTTATGTCTGGGTTTTCTTGTTTGAATAGTTTATACGCCTCGATTAAACTGCGTAGACCGGGTTCCTTAAATAAGCTAAAATAACTAACATTATTTACGTGATAGCAAAAGATGAGTTTTAGCCACCTTGCGGAGAATTCTAGTACCATGCGTTATACTCCTCTATGGTGTACACACACACATATATAAATAATCGTACACGTATTCGCCTAATGCACAGATTCTTGCTCTGCTATATACGTATAATCATTATACTTAGGGGTACATAAAATTGTTTTCTTATTTCGTTTATATCTCTTAAAAAACAAAAATATTCCAAATGTCATGTATATGACCATATAGGTATTGAGACTAGCTATCTATACAAAATAATTGAGTAAAAAAAAAGATGGCTTTTTTGAGAAAAAAGAATTTTTCATTGTTTATAAAAAATGCCATATCATCCTTGATTTTTTGTAAAAAAATTTTTGAACTTGTCAGATCGAAAGAGTATCACCAACAGCATCGAATATGTACAGAATTATTTTCAAATATCCATAAAAAGACGAATTAGAACAATTTAAAAAGAAAAAAGTTTTCGATTTTTGAGAAACGAAATTTGAGGAGTCATTTTTGAAAAAAGCATAACACATGCAATTTTGATGCTATCGAAAAATCAAAAAATACGTGTACGCTTATTTTCCGAGTAGAATAATATACTATAATTTGAGCTGATTCTGAGAGATAGGTGCTGTCGGCCTGCATGATTTGAGATGAAATCGGTCATTGACAGATTATAATTTATTAAAATTTTTCTAATCGAAGTACATAAAGTTTTTTGTATTAGTTTTGGTGAATTTCGTTGCTTCTTGTTGCGTTGTTCTTTTGATATTCGTTTCATCTGTTCTTGATAGGAAGTTTTTAGAAGTCGGCCTTGTGTCTCTGCGGCCCCTCCTCTTCTTTCTTCGGAATTGGGACTTTTGATGTTCGTGGTTTACTTTTGTATTTCGAGTTAGTTGAGTTTGTCTTGTGTACCCCTTAAAGATCGGTTCGATAGATAGCCTCTGTAAACAGTGTTTGTAGTTGAAGTGAATCTTCTTCCTTAGTCGCTCTCGTGGCGTCTCGGTAGTACCTCTGTTGTGTTACTGTACCTCGCATTATATCTAGGTCTACAATGATTCTTTTTTAAATAACACAACCCATTACATGGGAATTGCGTTCCCTTACATTAATAAATAGGAAAAAGTAGCCTTGTTTATATACTTATCACTTAATTTTGTTAACCTTTATATGTATAGTGTAAGTTGTTTAAATTGTTCACATGTATATGTCATATATTTCATTTAATTTACTTGTTCGTATTTTGACAAGGTTGTTTATAGTTTGGTACGAGGGTAGTTCAATAAGTCTTTAGAATAAAGTATAAAAACAATTTTTTTTGGGTAAATTTTTTTTTATTTTTCAAAATAATCTCCTTGGAGCTCTATACACTTGGTCAATCGCTTTTTAAGTTTTTTTAATCCTTCAGAAAAGTGCGTTTTCGGAAGTTCCTCAAAATAAGCACTTACAGAGGCAATGACGTCTTCGTTGTCCGTAAATCTCTGTCCACCGAGCCATTTTTTCAAGTTTGGAAATAAGAAAAAGTCACTGGGGGCTAAATCTGGTGAATACGGTGGGTGTTCGACCAATTCGAATTTTAGTTCTTCAATTTTAGCCATTGAAACGAAGCATGTGTGAACTCGGGCGTTGTCGTGATGAAAGAGAATTTTTTTTCTCGCCAAATGTGGTCGTTTTTTTTTAATTTCTTCTTTCAGCTGCTCTAATAATGATGCATAATACTCACCAGTAATTGTTTTACCCTTTTCCAAGTAGTCAATAAGTATAATTCCACGTGCATCCCAAAAAACTGTAGCCATAACCTTACCAGCTGACTTTACGGTCTTTGCCTTCTTTGGAGCTGGTTCGCCTGTGGAAATCCACTGTTTGGATTGTTCCTTTGTCTCAGGAGTGTAGTGGTGTATCCATGTTTCATCCACAGTCACAAATCGACGAAAAAATTCCTCAGGATTCCGACTTATGCGCGCCAAAAGAGCCTCAGAGGCGACCACTCTATTGCGTTTATTCTCAGCTGAGAGCAAACGCGGCACCCATCTTGCCGATAGCTTTTTCATGCCTAATTTTTCATGTAGAATTGAAACAACTGCACCTATAGATATCCTTGTGGCCTCAGCTAACTCACGCACTTTTAATCTTCTATCCTTCAACATCATATCGTGGATTTTATTGATGATTTCGGGAGTAGTTGCTTCTACGGGCCTTCCTGAACGTGGTTCGTCACTTATTGATGTACGACCACGCTTAAATTCATTTACCCAGTTATAAACCGTTGCTAAGGCAGGGGCAGATGTGCCATGAACTGAGTCCAATTCATTTTTTATCTCATATGGAGTTAAACCCTTTAAATGAAAATGTTTAATTACCGCTCTGAACTCGTTTTTTCCATTTTTCTTAACAAGCAATTTTTTTTTTCAATTGGTTATAAAAACACGTAAACTCAGAAGATGTGGACTGTGACTGCACCATATATCTAGTCGAGAGTGGTGCTGACTGAAAACAGATGATTTGGAGCGATTCGCGCGCCATCTGTTGGTCATTCTAAAGACTTATTGAACTACCCTCGTACTATTAATAAGGGAATATCACTCGGTTACCTATGGCTAAATTAACGAAGATTTGTTTCTATATAATTAATTACATATTACAAATTGTTAAAAAATTAACAATAGCGATATTGCTGGAATACCTTATTACAACTTCATTCGTACATTACAGTTTTTATTATAAATTCGACGTGTTATAATAGTTTGTCAAAGTTCCTTGAGATACAAAATTTTATTATATATACAAAGAGTATTATAGCTTATTTAATATTTAACGAGATATTATAGTTATTTTTTGCCTCTGTGGATACGGTCATTTGTCGTAAAATGGACCCTTTTGTATGTGTGTGGAAATTGTCAAAATTGGCATTACTCGATGTGTTAAAAAAATTACTTAAAAATCTTCAACGTTTAAAATTTACATTTATTATCAGTACGAAAAATGCTTTCATTACACCGATTACATTTATGGTACTAGTCTATTTACTGATTGATAGCTATAATACTACTATAATATACTATGATATAATAGCATGCTATAAGTACTGTAAGTATTCTAAAGCTTCGTTCGTACCTTACATACAAAATTTTCGCGAATATAAATCGATATGCTAATATATTTAATCAATCAAGTATTTCTTTTAATCGTTTGAATGGTAGTAGTAATTGTCAATCACAATAATCGATTACGTTTACTTGGAGTATATCTTTACTTTTGTTTTGGTTTTCAATTACTTACTCTATATTTTGTATTGCAAAATGCTAGTGGTATTTTAATACAACTGACACTTTCGACTGTTATACTACTTTATATTGATTGATATATATCTTCAAAACTGATTCATTTGTTATGTTGCTATGAGACGGTTATTCTAAACATTATAATACATAATATGAATTTATTTTTATTTATTTTTTTTTTTTAATCGGTCATATCATTAACCAAATGAAGTCATAAACACGTTATAAAAAATGTTGATTTGAAGTTATAAAGTGAAATTAACATTTACAAATTTATTAATTTGCTATTTATTTCTACATACGCAAAAATAAATTGATTTTTATGATCATATATCTATTAGTTGTCGTTTTTTTTTGTATTTATAACACTACCTATTTTGCTTAACTAAGTTATTTCGTTTGTATTTTCTCATTTTGTATTCTTATATGATCACGTATAAGATTGTCTACTGAATAGAGTTTGGTCAGATTAAATGTTCTTTATTTGTTTCCGAGATTCTTTATGTTTACATATTATAATTAGTTAAATAAATTTTTAGATAATCTGCTTGTTTCTGAAGGTCGCGTGTAGATTTTATCTGAAATCAGTGAATTATATATTGTTATTTGATCATATTATTTTGGTTGAATGTGCGAAAAGCGTAGGCGGTTCATATGCACTACCTTTGTTTTATTCTCTTTCAACTGTATTTTTACATTTTCATTTTTCCAAATATATAACACTAAATAAGGACCAGTAAATGGTACATCGAATTTATGCGGCTTGGGTCCCTTTTGCAACCAAACGTAATCTTGCAACCAATCGTAAACCTACTTTGATTTCTACGTGATTAGCCATTAAATCGTAATATCGTTTCGCTCTCTCCTTAGCTAGAGAGATTCTTTCGGCAACTATTTCACGTAAGGCGCTCAGGCGTGAGATAAGATCTTGCATGTAGTCGGCGTACGCAGGTAAGAGATCGTCGGTGGCGGGAAGCTCGCTTGACGGTAGTCGTGCTAGACGCCCAAACACAAGCTCGTAAGTTGTGAAAGTGGTCGATTCATTTCACCCAGAATTATGGTTAAGCATTGCTAATTCGACCCATTCGTCCCATTCGGCTTCTTTAGAAATAAACATCTTGAGAAATTCACTTAAGGCGCGTGCGCTCGCTCGAGAGAGCCGTTTGACTGCGGGTGAAATGCGGTAGTTTTAATTTGCTTGATTTTAAATCTCTTGGATAAGCGCGTCATTAATTTACTTCGAAAATTTGTCCCTTGATCCGTTAATATAGCTTGAGGAGCTCCGAAAACACAAATTAATCTTTTTATAAATGCGTCAGCTACTGAGATGGCTGTCTGGTTAGGAAGGGGAACAAAAATTATGAATTTCGAAAATTGATCTTGCATGCTAAGTATGTATTCATTACCCATTTTAGTTTTAGGCAATGATCGGACTATATCAAGAGCTACTGTAGCAAACGGTATTGCTGGATAATCAGTAATGATTAAATTTTGCTTGGTTTTGACTCTAACTAATTTTTTTAATTGACATGGCTGGCATTTTTAATGAATTTTTGTACTTCCTGCTTAAGATTTTCCCAATTATATTTATGTCTAATTCTATTGTAGGTTTTATTGACGCGTTTGTGTCCACCAATCGTAGAACAATGCATTTCTTTGATAATTTTTGCACGTGCAGACAAGTGAGGATGTTGTATATGGCCAAGATATATAATGATTTTGCTGTTTGTTGAATATAATTCTTTTTTAATACTGTTTGATATTAAATTTAATTCAATGTTTTCAATACTTTTACTATTTGGTACGCAAATGTATTAATATATTTTTCAATTTAAATGAAACTCAATTTATTAAGTAAAATTTGGAAAATATTCATGATATATGGAATCTAGTATTGACTTCGATTAATTTAGGTTCACCAACAGTTAAATTATCAAGACGTGGTAGTTTATTGATTTCATATAATTGCTTTGCTCCTTCATCAAGTGGCTGGCCTATGGAATTGACGAAATATAAATAATTGTCTATTCGCATAAATAATTTTTCTCTGCAATGAATAATATTTCTGCTAGGGAGTTCGTTTGCGTGTGAGTCACTATGTGTGACCTTCGAATCGAGTAGTTGATTAGACTCGCTTGAATTTTCATTTAGAAGAGTAATTACATTAAGATCTATATCAAATTCAGTAGTGTTATCGGCAGCTGTAGTGACGGGGCTGTGTACGCGACTTTCTTGCCTTTCTTCAGGGTGCGTGCTTTCACCGTCCCCCTCTTGAAAATTTCCGCGCGGCGCGGCTGGGCTGCGAGTGAGGTAATTTCTACTATCTCTATAGCTGCAGTGGCCGTTTCATGTGTCACCGGCCTCTCTTCGTCAAACATTTTACGACCTCCGGCTATTCTCTTGCGTGGTGCGAGGGCTTGGATGGCTGCCGCGTACCGTGTGCTTGTCTGTCTGCCTGCACGTAAGCGCGTCATCATGCCGGATGGGTCGGCGGCGTTTCGTCCTACCTGCCTTTCCGATGCTTGATTATTCATTTCTCTGTCTAGCTCACTCTGGTTGTTAGCTTGCTCATGCTCGCTTGCTAACCAATTGCTATTTGTGGTATCGTTAAAGATTAATATTTATGATTCTACTGGATTTCACGAAAGTACATCAGCATTAATATTTATTACACCAGGTTTATAATTAATTTCAAAGTTGTAATCTGCCAATTTTAATCTACATCTCGTTACTCTAGATTGGAGTGAATTTTCTGCCATATAAGTATGGTCTGAATTGAGTTATACAAAATACTATAGCTGAAGCTCCTTTCGAAAAAGTGCAATAATTTACCTCAGCTGGGGTGAGGCCTCGTGACACAAAAGCTATGGGAAGTTCTTGTTGCGAAATCACTACACCGATAGCGTACCCGATAGCATCGGTCGTAACAGTAAATTGTTTATCAAAATTAGGATGTATTAGGATTAGCGGTTCACATAATCCATCTCTCAAATTTTTGAAAGCTTCCTGAGAATTTTTCTCCCAGATAAATGGTTAATTTTTCTTTAGTAAAAGGTTTAAGGGTCTGGTTATTTTTGCAAAACCAGGTATAAAACGTCTATAATAATTGGCGAGTCCCAAGAATTGTTTAATATTTTTTGCTGTTTTGGGCACTGGAAATTTTTTTACTGCTTCTTTTTTTTTTGATCGGGCTTTAAGCCATTACTGCTTATAATGTGCCCAAGGTAATTAATTTCTTCCTTTAACAATTCGCATTTGTCAGGTTGCAAAGTCAGGTTAGCTTTTATTAATCTTTTTAATAGCTTAGCTATTATTTCCCAATGTTTCTTCGATGGTTTCAGAGAAAATACAAATATCATCAAAAAATGCTACTACACCTTTCATACCTGCGATTAGTACCGTGATAAGAGCAAGAAAAACTGATGCACTTGGTTTTAGTCCAAACGGGCTTCTGTGGAAATGAAAAGCGCCTAAATTACAATGAAAGGCTGTTTTGTGTTTATCTTCTTTTTTTATAAAAATTTGATGGTAACCGGAAGATAAATCGAATACTGACAAATATTTTGCGCGCCCCAATTTGTCTAAAATATCAGTTATATTGGGTACCGGATGATTGTAATCAGATATAATTGCATTAAGCTTTCTGAAATCTACCACCATTCTATGACGTGTATTGCCTTTTGAATCGGGCTTTTTATCAACGCAAAAATTGGTGCTTTGTAAGAGCTGATCGAGGGCTCGATTATATCGTTGTCTAGTAATTCTTGTACTTGCCTATTTATTTCCACATTTAATACAGGAGGGTGGCGGAATTGTTTGATACAAATGGGTACATTACTAGTGAGGGGATTTCGTGCTCAAGCACAGTTGTTGCCGGCAACTTATCTCCCGTTAGATAAAATCTATCTGCATATTGGTCTATGAGCCGCTCTACCGAAACTCTCAGTTCGCCGGTCAGATGGTCGAGGCGCAAGAGTGCTTTCACCTTGTGTGCTCTTCTGTCGTTACCCTTCGCATTCTTATCAGAAATGGTCATTATCTTACTTTTCTTAATTTCATTTGCATTTTTTATGATTTTCTTTCCATTTATGTGACTTTTGGCTGCGTTAATTGTATTGCTTAAAAGCAGAAATGAGTAATCGCAGCTGTTATTTTAAGACCTTGCGTGTACTGTATACATAACTAGTTTTTTCAGCTGCATAATTAATTTGTGGATTTCATTAACTTTCTCATATTTTAGCATATTTAGTATTACTAGTATATGCTTACAAATGATTTCAATATTTTCAAATTGTTTGGGTAAGAATTTGTTTATTTGTTGACTTTCTTTAATAACTTTCAATAAGTTATCCAATTTTTCTAAAAGTTCATTTTCAAGCTCACTTTTATCGAAATTTTTAATTTCATCATATGCAAGTTTATTTTCTTCTGCAATTTATAATTATCAATTATAAAATATTGTTCTCTATAATTGGTGTCTGCATCATAATTAATAAATATTTCACTGTCGAGCAGACCGTCTTCCTCAATAGGAAAATCATCTGGTACTTAATGAAAATAAAATGTTAAATCATGAATTTGCATTGGAATTTTGCCATAAGTATTAATGCTACTTTTTGTTATACCGGTTAGTTCTAAAATTTCGTTAGCATCGACTCGAACAGTACGCGGCTTTTTTGAAATTTTCAAAAGTGCTGGCCCAGCACCAGTGTCTAGCATTAGTGACAACGGTTGCGGGCAGCAATTTGTTTTTAGCATAACAGTTGGTGAACAATTATTAATGCTTAATAAAACAATATTTTTTATTGTTTCTCGTATAATTTTGACGCTGGGGTTGTGAGATTTCTCTGGTTGCGTCGTTCTGCGGGAACCCGTTTTCGTTTCCCTGATGCATTTCTCGCATTTTGTTATTATATGCAAGTTTTCTACATTCGCTCTTCCAATGACCGGCCTTTTTGCAATAATTACATGCTTTAGTGATATCATTTTGGGCTTTGTTTGGCTGATGTACATTGGTAGCGGGAACATAGTTGGAGTATTGATTTTTATTTTCGGGTGTTTTCCATGATTGTGTGACACGTTGCGGCCGCCCCTGCGAGTTAGTTGGTATTGATTTTTCACGATCGGGCGTGACCCAGGTGCTTTTTTGGGGAGTGGCCGGCGCCTTCAGAGCGTCGGCGCCATTGGTACGGTACCGGCAATTAGGCGCTGTGTGGCCCGATTTGTGACATATTCGAATTTGACACGCTTCTACACTTTTGCTATCGAGTAACTAACTATATGCCGATTCTTTTTCGTTAATTTTTGGTTGTGTAGGAGGCTGTGGTATTTTCATTTGTTCGTCTGTATTTTGGCATGCATCGCGCTCTATGTCGATTGCTTGGTCGATCGCGGCGTCTAGAGATTTGTGTTTGCGCATTCACCCTTTTATAACCCATTGCAAACCGCGAATGAAATATGCCACACTATCTTTTTCTAATTCGGATATAAGATCTGGTCTGTGCATCTTTTCACGCAACGCGGCCTCGTATGCTTCTTGTGCGGCAAATTTTAATCTATTCGAAAATGAAATGACGTTTTCGTCGTATTTTTGTTTCATTACTGCTAATTCGCCCAGTAATTCATGAAAACGTTTTGTGCACCCGTATGTCCGATCAAAATACTTTATAATTTCCTCCATATTAAGAAAAATTCTTTGTTGTGCACTTTTTAATGCCTGCCCGGACAAGCGCATTTTTATCAATCTCGCTAAATCAGGCTCATTACGCGGCGGTATCATGCTTCGCGCTTCTCTACATCCGTCCAAAAAAATTCTAAGTAGAATGTTGTAGCCGTTTAATTTTGGAATCATTTCGACTGCATCTATAATTGATAAATTGCGAACCGGACTGAGAGTGTTGTTTTGAAAAGATTGTAAAGTGTTGTAAGTTTATCTACGATAATTATTTGCTGTGTTTGTATGATACGGTGTGCTGTGTATATTTGGAGTAGCAAAAAGTGGTGATGTTATTGTAATGTCAATTTTTTGGGTGTGTCATTATTTTGTAGTGGAAATTTAGGATCTGTTTTGGGTGGGTTTGTCGTATTTGTTGAGTTAATAATAGATTGATGACAGTTACTTCCGTCGATTCGGCGTTTTTGTTTAAAAGTGTGTGTATTTCGCGGTCAAATTTCTTAAGGGGGGAGTCTGCTTTAAGAGCCGAAAAAATAGCGTTTTTTCAGTGATTTTTTTGAAAGGGAAGGAAATGATTTCGGTAAACGAAATTATGAGAACATAATGTACTATATTTTAGCTTTAAATACAATTTTTGTTATTAAAAAATATCCAAATTTCTTCAAGTTATGACCATTTTACCGGAGCACCTGGAGTCTGCACTTTCTAATCGGTGCCGGTGATGGAGGTCGTGCGGTGCGTCTGAAACAGTCGAGACAAATTTTTTTTTAATTTTTATAAGTTTCTTTTCTATATGAACTCAAAAAATACCAAAGAAGTTGTCACATTCCAAATTTTTTCAAAGATTGAAAAAGAATTCACTTTTTTGAAAAAAAAATTCACTTTAAGTTGCAAAAAAAGTAGTTTAAATAATACTTTTGTCCAACTTTTTTAGTTCAAATAGAAGATAATTTAATACTGAAGCTAGATCACATTGATTTTTTTCGATCGGACGTATATTCTTTTTGCTATCACCGGCACCGTTTTCTAAAAATCGTAAAAATGAAAACTCGAGAAAACGCGCTTTAAAGTTTTCGGTCCAAAAAAATATAAGTTTTTGGGTACTTACAGTAGTTAGCGGTTAATCAGCTATCTCTGGGCCATACATTAGTCCTTCCTGTACGAGCCTTCTTGCTAGAAAATGATGCGCGCCGGTTCTCCCGCGTTATGCGCTCAGCATCGACGGCGTCAGCAAAATTTTTGCACTGCTGCCCGATAATGATATTGAGGAGCTGTATGGTGGAAAGTACAGCAGAGTAGCCCTCGTTAAAAATGCCTGCAGTCATATATGCTGCAATTTTGACGATTTTATAGCCGGAATTCAAATGTTTCGGACTTAGGCGCCACACAATCGAATTGAACGATTGAAATGGCGAGACACACAGATATAAATTCAATAATGCGGTAGCAGAGGGCATAATGAATAATGACATCATCGCTGCTTGCTGTCGTTAACTTCTGCTCACTGCGGCTCGTGTGTAAGTCTCCGTCGTCCAATGAAACACTTGTAAAACGATTACCGTGAAATTTCCGCTTTCGCGGTTCTCGGACACTAAAACTGCTCTAGCTTCGGATATATGTCGAATTGGCCTCTGAAATTCTGAAGATATATTCTTGGATAGTTTTGGAATAGATTTAAGACAAAAAAAATCGATTTTTTGAAGCCGTTAAAGCAGACTTCCCCCTTAATTTACTTACAATCTCTAATAGTTTCCATAATTTCTTTGCAATTAATATTGTTGTGAATTAAGTCTAGAAGTATGTCTATCATTAATTCATCCTGACACGCGTCGAGCACTTTTGATATGTCAATGTTATCTTGCAAAAATTCGCAAATTTTATTTGCGTCATCCGCGCATTCCAGAATCTGTTCGCTCGCGATTTGATATCGTTGTTGTAAAAATGCTAATAATTCTCCTAAATTTGTTTCGCGATCGCCCGCTGCAAAACTTGGATCAGTTGCCGTTACATATTTTTTTATAATGTCGGTGGTCTCTTCATTTCTTAATTTCTTTTCCGATTCTACGTTGGCCATGTATGAATTTCGCAAAAAAAATTGCTATCCGCGCTAATTGCAATTAAAATATCTCGGAGAATGGGCCCCCAATTGTTACGTCGTGCGTAAGCAATAAATGGCATGAAGTTAATATGGAATTAAATCGCGTTCGCCTCTGGTTTTGGTCAATACTTGCGTAATTTACCTGGGAGTCGAGGCGTTAGCAAAAGCAGGATAGCGAAGATGAAATTTAATATGATATTAGTGAAAATAGGAAGTGCGTGTTTACGATAGGATTACAAAGACTTAGCAAAGTATTTTGGAGCTTACGTTGTGTGCGTGTGTAGGCCTTGGTTCCTCGTAGTCGGGCTGGCTGAGCTGCGCTGCGCTGCGGGCGGTGTCGTACTCGAGATGGTGGCGGGAGATATGAATAGAAGTGCAGGTACAGCGAATAAATAAGCGCGAGCAAATAAGTTTAAGAGCAAATTTATTATATAAGAAGTACAAAGTTAAGTATAAGGGCGTGTCTCTTTTACTTTTGAGAAGTCAAATAACAAACTGGTGCGTATGTGCTTACGGCTCAAAGTTCGAATGCGGAAGGCTGTATGCTAAAGGCAAAAGGGTAAGGGCAAATGGCCTGGAGCCATGGGGAGCTATGCCTTTTATAACCACGCGGGGGTCGCATGCTTAGCCTAAACTAGGAATTGATTATGCGTACTTGAGGAGGGGGCGACAAAGGTATAGAGTCGCGGAAGGTAATTCGGGAAATATTGGGGTGGATGAGTCTGATCGTGGAGTATGAGGTAGATAAGGTAGGATACTCGTTATATAGCGTAGGTTGATAAGTAGGATTCAGTATCGTAAGATACATATAGCTTGACGACGAAAAGGTGTATGTTAGGCGATGATCTAGACATAACACAGTACACAAAACGGGTATATTGAAAAAGAGAAGCCTATTTTCCCACGCCAATGTTTTCTTTTTACTACGATCACACAAAGGTCTCAACAGCCTTTGTATTTGATGTGGCACTCTAATAGAAAGTACTAACTGATCCATGTACAATATATCATTCCTCGTAACATATCTTAGTATATATTCTGTAAACTGCTGTGCTACTCCACTTAAATAACAATGCATATAATCTGGTGTAAATCCATCTACAATATCAAAATATCGGGGAAAACCTACATGCCAGTGTCAGCCGAAAAAGTCGACAAATTAAAAAATTGGGCAGTACTTTAATCTGTACAAGCCTGGAGCCGGTGAGAGAAATACGCGAAAACGTGGCTTGCCAGATCAAACTAGCATCGGGTCTCGATCAGAGACAACAGCTGAAATTTTTGGTGCATGCGTACTCCAACTACGCCCAGGATGCTCAGCGTACACGGCAGATGCCCGTCTAACAGCATCCAGAATGTTCGCAACCCTGCCACAAGAGACATTTTTCCAAACAATACCTCTGAATATTTCGAATTTATTAGCAAACATAAAAAAATCAAATTTCAGTTGGGTGGAGCTAAAGCTAACCATGGAGTCTGAAACCACCTCGCAGGCAGAGAACCTGCATGGCATCGGTCTTGAGGACTTGCGAAGAGGGACTGAGCTCCAGGATATCACCAAGAAAGCGAGAGAGTTGACCGTAAATAAGTCATTAGCGACGGCGTTTCAAACTCTAGGCCACTCGTCCGGGATATTTGGATATTCCTTATCGAGCGTAATGGTCCTCCTATGGGTGCTTATAGCTGGGCTATATTTTTTGAGCCGTCGCTGCACCAAACGCATGGTCGACAAACACATGGAGGACGTGTCAGTCCGCAACAAGCACAAAATATTCGACAAGGCTTGCAGCGAGGAGGCCCTAGCGACCTCTCTGTCTAGGCGCTTAAAATTCGCTTCCCTGAGTACCACCTAGGAGCATGCCGCGCTAGAACGCACTCCCGTCTCCCATAACATACCATCAGGAGCTGACAGGTGCATGCGAAGGCACGGGCAGGACAGGTGAAGTGACGGCGAGAGAAAGTACGAGCACACAGCTACACCATCGTCGCGAAAAAAAAAAAAAAAATTCGGAAAATTTCAAAATTTAGATTATTCAGATAATTAAAATTCAGAAAATTTTAAAATTCAGAAAATTTTAAAATTCAGAAAATTTTAAAATTCAGAAAATTTTAAAATATAGATAATTTTAAAATCTAGGAAATTTTAAAATTCAGGATATTGTAAATTTAGAAAATTTTAAAGTTCGGAATATTTTAAAAATTGGAAAATTTAAATATAGAAAATTTTAAAATGCTGAAAAGTTAAAATTCAGAAAATTTTAAAATTCATAAAAGTTTAAAATTCAGAAAATTTTACAATTCAGAAAATTTTAAAATTTTAAAAAATTTTAAAATTAGAAAATTTTGAAATTAAGAAAATTTTGAAATTTTGAAAATTTTAAAATCTAGTAAATTTTAAAATTCAGGAAATATTAAAATTTCGAAAATTTTGAAATATGACCGATTTTATCTCAAATCATGCAGGCGGACAGAACCTATCTCTCCGAATCAGCTCAAATTATAGTATATTATTCTACTCGGAAAATAAGCGTATACGTATTTTTTGATTTTTCGATAGCATCAAATTTGCATGTGTTAACCTTTTTTCAAAAATGACTCCTCAAATTTTGTTTGTCAAAAATCTAAAACTTTTTTCTTTTTAAATCGTTCTAATTCGTCTTTTTATGGATATTTGAAAATAATTCTGTACATATTCGATGCTGTTGGTGATACTCTTTCGATCTGGCAAGTTCAAAAATTTTTTTACAAAAAATCAAGGATGATATGGCATTTTTTATAAACAATGAAAAATGCTTTTTTCTCAAAAAAGCCAACTTTTTTTTTACTCAATTTTTTTTATAGATAGCTAGTCTCAATACCTATATGGTCTATACATGACATTTGGAATATTTTTGTTTTTTAAGAGATATAAACGAAATAAGAAAAAAATTTTATGTACCCCTAAGTATAATGATTATACGTATATAGCAGAGCAAGAATCTGTGCATTAGGCGAATACGTGTACGATTATTTATATATGTGTGTGTGTACACCATAGAGGAGTATAACGCATGGTACTAGAATTCTCCGCAAGGTGGCTAAAACTCATCTTTTGCTATCACGTAGATAATGTTAGTTATTTTAGCTTATTTAAGGAACCCGGTCTAGTTATCTTAATATATATAGTATTACTTATACATACTAAGATTTCTCTTGAATTATGGCTGAAATTTATTCAACAAAGAGGCGCAAGTGTCCAAACTTTTTTGGATCACACAAAAAAAAACGTATTTGATGCCACTGTTAAATTTAGAAAATTGGAGAATTTAGCAGAACTTCTTAGACAAAGTTTTCCTAACAAAGCAGTGCAGAGTTCGGATTATGTATGCTTCAATTGTTATGAAGGCGTTAAAAATATTGAACCAAAGGAAATAATTGATGCGATTCATTCAGAAAATTATACTGACTTGGACAGTGATACTGAAGACCATGATTTTCGAGCTAGCACCCCAGAGCGGATTGAGCATTTAAACGAAACCTTAATTTCAAGTTCTTTTGGTAATGTTTCGCCACATAAAAGGAAGAGAGGTATTGATGATTCACCTGTACAAAGATACATTATTATAAAAAAATCAGAACTAGTATCTTCATTCTCATCTGCAACTAGCTCAAAATTGTCAGAAGCATACAATGTTTGCATTGATGAACCACATGATGATTTGACTCAATGCTTCTGCAATGAATGGCTCAATAACTTGCGAGTAGCGCTTGAAAATTGTGACAGTATCAATGAGAAAATTAGAATTTTAACGTTGCTTCCTTCGTCATTAACAAAATCTAGTATTTTATCAGCATTTCCCGAAGCAACTGTTTATATGATTGACAAAGCAAGAATGCTTGTAACAACTAAGGGAATATATTCTGAACCTGACGCGTATACTGGTCATCCATTGGACGAAAAGTCTACAAACATTGCCATGGAATATTTTCTAAACGATGACTTTAACTGTACAAGTCAAAGCCCTAATAAATGTGATGTTGTGACTGTTCAACAAAATGTAAAAAAAGAAAAAAAAATAAAACGTTATTTGACACGCAGTTTAAAAAAGGCGTATAAACTATTCAAACAAGAAAACCCAGACATAAAAATCGGTATAACAAAGTTTTATACATTAAAACCAAAGTTTGTTATGTTGAGCCCGTCGAAGGAAGTGTGTCTGTGCATTTACTGTGCAAATTTTGATTTATACGTTAATAGTCTAAATAATTTCCTAGGAGGCAAATATTCAAACCTCGATAGAGTTCGTTCTGCACTTTTATCGGCAATTGTTTGCTCCAATTTCTCCGATAAGTGTCTTTTTCAAGAATGTACTTTATGCCCAGGTTCTGAAAATATCAACCTAAGTTTGTTTGGATTAGAGACAACTAATAAACATGAGGAGATTGTTTTTGCTATGTGGGAAAATGGCCATCTTGTGAAGAAAAGATTAACAATCTCCAATTTTTTTAGCGATCTTTCTCCTTGGACAGTCAAAACAAGCGTTCATTTAAATATTAAAAATATACAAAGAAAAGCTATAAAAGAAGAGAAAGAAATAGCTGCAGCTAACTCAGGTCATCTAGTACTGCATGGTGATTTTGCTGAAAATTGGTCAGTGATTCACAGTAACCCTATTCAAGGTACTCACTGGGTTAATCAACAGGTCTCTATTTTCACAGCAGTTTGTTATCAAGGAAAACTAACAAAAACTTTTGCTGTCATCAGTGATGATAGAAAACACGATTCTGCCCATGCCTTGTTGGCAATGGAAAAAATAATTGATTCGATGAAAAATGATTCAACCGATTTAATAGATCAAATATCGATTATAACAGATGGAGCAGCAAGCCACTTTAAAAATCGATTTCAATTGTATGAAATGAAAAATGTTTCCATCAATAAAAAATGGTTGTTTTCAGCTACAGGTCACGGGAAAGGTGCATATGATGGTGTTGGCGGACTAGTCAAACACTATGCAACTAGACATACTCTTCAGAACAGTCATATTGAATCAATACAAGATGCCAATGCTTTTGTAACAAAAGTTCAATCTTATACTAATAATATTACACTAATCTTACTACCAAAAGAAGATATTGAAGTTTTTAGACAAAATAAAATAAAAGAGTGGCTTAAGGCTCCTAAATATAACGGCATTCAGAAAACCCATGTATGGAAAGTAAATGTAGGTAAAAAGAAAAAATCTTATACAGGTCGAACTGCTCTTCATTCTTTAACAAAATTGTTAAATAAAGAGAATCAGAAAAAGAAGAAAATCAACTCAAAGAATCGTGTTAGCAGGAAAGTTAGAAAAAGCAATAAAATGACTAAAAATCATAAAAAAGGGAAAAATACATAGGATTTTTTCTTGCACGACAGTGCTATGGGGGAACATAAATTTTTTTTCTTATTTCGTTTATATCTCTTAAAAAACAAAAATATTCCAAATGTCATGTATATGATCATATAGGTATTGAGACTAGCTATCTATAAAAAAAAATTGAGTAAAAAAAAAGATGGCTTTTTTGAGAAAAAAGCATTTTTCATTGTTTATAAAAAGTGCCATATCATCCTTGATATGTTGTAAAAAAATTTGTGAACTTGGCAGATCGAAAGAGTATCACCAACAGCATCGAATATGTACAGAATTATTTTCAAATATCCATAAAAAGACGAATTAGAACGATTTAAACAGAAAAAAGTTTTCGATTTTTGAGAAACGAAATATGAGGAGTCATTTTTGAAAAAAGCATAACACATGCAATTTTGATGCTATCGAAAAATCAAAAAATACGTATATGCTTATTTTCCGAGTAGAATAATATACTATAATTTGAGCTGATTCGGAGAGGTGCTGTCGGCACGCATTATTTGATATGAAATCGGTCATACTCGTATACAAAATTTTATACTTTGGAAAATTTTAAAAAGAAAATTCTAAAAATCAGAAAATTTTAAGATTAAAATTTTAAAATTTAGACAATTTTGAAATTCAGAAAATTGTAAAGTTTAGAAAATAATAAAATCTATAAAATTTTAAGATTTAGAAAATTTTAAAATCTAGAAAATTTTAAAATGTAGAAAAATTTAAAATTCAGAATATTTTAAAATTCAGAAAATTTCAAAATTCAGATAAAAAAATTATAAAATTCAGAAAATTTACAATATAGATAATTTTAAAATCTAGGAAATTTTAAAATTTAGGATATTTTAAAATTTAGAAACTTTTAAAGTTCGGAATATTTTAAAAATCAGAAAATTTGACAATTCAGAAAATTTTACAATTCAAAAAAATTTTAAAATTAGAAAATTTTTAAATACAAAAAATTTTGAAATTTAGAAAACTTTAAAATCTAGTAAATTTTGAAATTCAGGAAATTTTGAATTTCAGGAAATTAAAAAAAATTAAAATTTAAAAAAAATTAATATTTAGTAAATTTTAAAATTTAGAAAATATTAAAATTTAGAAAATTTTAAAATATAGAAAATTTTTAAATATAGACAATTTTAAAGTTCGGAAAATTATAAAAAGAAAATTCTAAAATGCAGTAAATTTTAAGATTCAAAAAAATTAGAAAACTTATAAATTCAGAAAATTTTTAAAATTAGAAAATTTTAAAATCTAGTATATTTTAAAATTCAGGAAATTTTGAAATCTAGGAAATTTAAAAATTCAAGATATTTCAAGATATTTAGAAAATTTTAAAATTCAGAAAATTCTAAATTTAGAAAATTTTAAAATTTAGAAAATTTGAAATATAGAAAATTTTAAAGTTCGGAAAATTATAAAAAGAATATTCTAAAATTCAGAAAACTTTAAGATTAAAATTTTAAAATTTAGAAAATTTTAAAATCTAGTAAAATTTAAAATTCAGGAAATGTAAAAAAAATTAAAATTTATTAAATTTAGAAAATTCAGGAAATGTACAAAAATTAAAATTTATTAAATTTAGAAAATTTTAAAATTTTGAAAATTTTGAAATTTAGAAAATCATACAATTCAGAAAATTTTGAAATTCAGATAATTTTAAAGTTTACAAAATTTTGAAATTCAGAAAATTTGAAATTTAGGAAATTTTATAATCTAGGAAATTTTAAAATTCAGGATATTTTAAAATTTAGAAAATTTTAAAGATCGGAAAATTATAAAAAGAAAATTCTAAAATTCAGAAAATTTTAAGATTAAAATTTTGAAATTTAGAAAATTTGGAATTCAGAAAATTTTAAAATTTAGATAATTTTAAAATTTAGAAAATTTTAAAATTAAGAAAATTTTAAAATCTAGTAAATTTTAAAATTCAGAAAATTTCAAAATTCAGGAAATGTAAAAAAAATTAAAATTTATTAAATTTAGAAAATTCAGGAAATGTACAAAAATTAAAATTTATTAAATTTCGAAAATTTTAAAATTTTGAAAATTTTAAAATTTAGAAAATCATACAATTCAGAAAATTTTGAAATTCAGATAATTTTAAAGTTTACAAAATTTTGAAATTCAGAAAATTTGAAATTTAGGAAATTTTATAATCTAGGAAATTTTAAAATTCAGGATATTTTAAAATTTAGAAAATTTTAAAGTTCGGAAAATTATAAAAAGAAAATTCTAAAATTCAGAAAATTTTAAGATTAAAATTTTGAAATTTAGAAAATTTTGAAATTCAGAATATTCTAAAATTCAGAAAACTTTAAGATTAAAATTTTAAATTTTAGAAAATTTTAAAATCTAGTAAATTTTAAAATTCAGGAAATTTTAAAATTCAGGAAATGTAAAAAAAATTAAAATTTATTAAATTTAGAAAATTCAGGAAATGTACAAAAATTAAAATTTATTAAATTTAGAAAATTTTAAAATATTGAAAATTTTGAAATTTAGAAAATCATACAATTCAGAAAATTTTGAAATTCAGATAATTTTAAAGTTTACAAAATTTTGAAATTCAGAAAATTTGAAATTTAGGAAATTTTATAATCTAGGAAATTTTAAAATTCAGGATATTTTAAAATTTAGAAAATTTTAAAGTTCGGAAAATTATAAAAAGAAAATTCTAAAATTCAGAAAATTTTAAGATTAAAATTTTGAAATTTAGAAAATTTTGAAATTCAGAAAATTTTAAAATTTAGAAAATTTTAAAAATTAGAAAATTTTAAAATTTAGAAAATTTTGAAATATAGAAAATTTTAAAGTTCGGAAAATTATAATAAGAAAATTCTAAAATTCAGAAAACTTTAAGATAAAAATTTTTAAATTTAGAAAATTTTAAAATCTAGTAAATTTTAAGATTTAGAAAATTTTAAAATCTAGAAAATTTTAAAATGTAGAAAAATTTAAAATTCAGAATATTTTAAAATTCAGAAAATTTCAAAATTCTGAAAATTATAAAATTCAGAAAATTTACAATATAGATAATTTTAAAATCTAGGAAATTTTAAAATTTAGGATATTTTAAAATTTAGAAACTTTTAAAGTTCGGAATATTTTAAAAATCAGAAAATTTGACAATTCAGAAAATTTTACAATTCAAAAAAATTTTAAAATTAGAAAATTTTTAAATACAGAAAATTTTGAAATTTAGAAAATTTTGAAATTCAGGAAATTTTGAATTTTAGGAAATTAAAAAAAATTAAAATTTAAAAAAAATTAATATTTAGTAAATTTTAAAATTTAGTAAATATTAAAATTTAGAAAAATTTAAAATATAGAAAATTTTGAAATATAGACAATTTTAAAGTTAGGAAAATTATAAAAAGAAAATTCTAAAATGCAGTAAATTTTAAGATTCAAAAAAATTGGAAAACTTATAAATTCAGAAAATTTTTAAAATTAGAAAATTTTAAAATCTAGTATATTTTAAAATTCAGGAAATTTTGAAATCTAGGAAATTTAAAAATTCAAGATATTTCAAGATATTTAGAAAATTTTAAAATTCAGAAAATTCTAAATTTAGAAAATTTTAAAATTTAGAAAATTTGAAATATAGAAAATTTTAAAGTTCTGAAAATTATAAAAAGAATATTCTAAAATTCAGAAAACTTGAAGATTAAAATTTTAAAATTTAGAAAATTTTAAAATCTAGTAAATTTTAAAATTCAGGAAATTTTAAAATTCAGGAAATGTAAAAAAAATTAAAATTTATTAAATTTAGAAAATTCAGGAAATGTACAAAAATTAAAATTTATTAAATTTAGAAAATTTTAAAATTTTGAAAATTTTGAAATTTAGAAAATTATACAATTCAGAAAATTTTGAAATTCAGATAATTTTAAAGTTTACAAAATTTTGAAATTCAGAAAATTTGTAATTTAGGAAGATTTATAATCTAGGAAATTTTAAAATTCAGGATATTTTAAAATTTAGAAAATTTTAAAGTTCGGAAAATTATAAAAAGAAAATTCTAAAATTCAGAAAATTTGAAATTTAGGAAATTTTAAAATCTAGGAAATTTTAAAATCTAGGAAATTTTAAAATTCAGGATATTTTAAAATTTAGAAAATTTTAAAGTTCGGAAAATTATAAAAAGAAAATTCTAAAATTCAGAAAATTTTAAGATTAAAATTTTAAAATTTACTAACACCGGCCCGTGCACTTAAGGGCATGGTTAGCTCAAGCAAGCGAGCCGCGTAAACGGTAACTCGTTCCATCTCGAGGGTTCAGGACGTACTGTAGCCGCAAGAAACCGCGAACCAGTAGCAGCCGCACTCCAACACTAGTCCAAGACTTACCCTATCACTACACAAATACACTTACGCACCACACCGCGTTTAGAATCTCACTCACACCACAGCGCGATCAAAATTGCGCTTACGCAGTTAAAAACATATAAAAGGTACGTATCGCGCATAAAAGTTGCTCGAGAACTTATGGGTTAATATGAACTTAAGCAACTAACGAGTAATAAGAAAATTTTTTATTAGCAAGACGCGAAAAGCCGCATCAAGCAGGTTATAAAACAAAGTAGATAATAAGATATAGAAATTAAGTACATGATGTAGAGCACCTCTCAAATCACATTTTGTAAAGCAGCAGCGGCTGCTCACCAGTTATATATTTTTAGGAACATATAACGAATAGAGTATAGTCTACGCCTGTGTACATTAATTTTCCTGACCAGCTTCCCTACTTGATTCCTTCTATACTCACGCAAGACGATACCTTGCATTTGGCGACGAGGATCATTTACAGGTCCCCAACAGGGAAGTGGCGAGAGGCAGAGAAGGACGAGCTCCGGTGAGCGACGAGCTACAGAGCATCGACGAGGAGAACTGCGCATACACGAAGCCATTAAGGTAATCCGATAGTGCGGTTCGCATCCGACCGAAAACGACATTCGGCACAGGCTTTCAAGACACACAGAAAACAACGAACAATATTTTTTTTCTTTCTATTTCGTTCACGAAACTCCACGATTTGCATACACGCGCTGTACGTGTATAGTGAAGTAAAAATCGTCACGTGGCATAATCGTCGCACAGGGCTTGACGCGGAAACAGGCATACGAAGTGCGCGTAGTATCGCTAATGAGTGCGAGCGGCTCTGGATCCAGGACAGACCCGTTAACGCAAGCGACGAAATGTCAGGAAATACGAAGCTTTTTCTTCGCCTAGAGTCGGATGACGGAAAGGCTGGAACTGCACTTCATAGTGAAATCAATAACCACGCCAAAGTTAAAGAGAGCGCATTTGCTAACATACTGCGATGAAGACACTTATAAATTTTTTAAGAATTTGTGCGCACCGGAAAAACTAGCTACAAAGTCGTACGACGATTTAGTAGCACTCTTGATCGGACATCTTAAGCCAAAGCCATCCGAGGTCATGGAACGCTGCACATTCAATCGTGCTAAGCAAGAGTCGAGCGAAACAATTGCAGACTTTGCTTCAAGGCTAAGATAGTCGGTGTTAAATTGTAACTTCACGGATTTAAGCCACGCGTTATGTGATCAATTTGTGTGCAGCATTCTTGATGAGTCAACGCGGATAGAATTATTCAAACTTTCTGATCTAACATTTGATACAGCACTTAAGGAAGCCACATCTCGAGAGAGGGCAATGAAGAACGCCGCCGGAACGACAAGGGCATTATCGTCGAAAAGCTACAAGCAATGCAGTGAAGTTAGAAGTAAACATAACTTGCAACGAGGTCACGGTCAGCCTGCGAAAGCCTACACAAAACACAATGAGAGCACAACATGCTACTGCTGTGGAAATACGGAACACACGACGAGACTCTGCAGACACCGAGGAATGACTTGCAACTTTTGTAAAATTAAAGGGCACAGAGAGTGGGTTTGCATTAAGAAGAAGAAGGTGGCAAACAACTTTCTGCAGGATAAGGGCGACGAGCCACGGCACGATGGAGGCGACGAACGCAGCGAGAGCGGCAGTACTACAGAGCGTAACAATTATCTAGATTCTTTTTCGATCAGTTCAATAAACGATATGTTTACATGTAATATTATGAATAACAATAATATTATAGCGAACCCTATATTTATTAATGCCGAGATTAACGGTACGCCGATAAATATGGAAATTGATTCGGGAACTTACTACACTGTAATGTCTGAAGGTTTCATTAAAAATAATTTTAAGAATCTAAGAATTACTAAAGCCTTTACAAATTAATTGGTTATAAAAATAGTACCATGCCCAACGGGGCCAATTAAAAGATTTGAAAGTAAAGATAAATAATAAAACAAAGAAATTGAGTTGTTTAATTTTAACGGGAGAAAAGGTGCCACTAATATTACTTTCATTATCTGGTCCTTCGAGTTGCATTTCAACCATTCACGGCAAATCTCGAGCAACAAGCTAGTGGAGTTACTACCTACTTGTGACATCTCAGTTAAAATTCACGTGCATCTAAAAAACACTAGTGCCTCAACCAGTATAGTGCATTCTGGTGTCTTCACTTGTCGTTTGCTGCATATCATTCAACGTAGGGAAATTAGACACGTCGAAAATCAGGCATCATCTTTAATTTTAGGCAAAAGCAGCATAAAAAAAGTGTAATTGAAAGGTGCAAGTGAAAAATCATAAAATCGTGCATGATTTTAGAGCACCTCTAAATCACCGAAATTCGAAACGAAACTCCAGGGGCCCCATCTCAACGTGGTCTTCACCAACCTGCAGCCGCCGAACCCTCTGTCAGTAGAAATGTGCCGCTAGCTACAAAAACTGGCGTCACGTCACTCGCAACGCAAACTCCTCCAAATCGACAATCTCTCTTGCTCGCCACGGCACGAGTTTCTTATGCTCGAGCGCTCATCGATCCCTGTTCAGAGGCATCCTTCATGGCAGAATCACTCGCCCAGCGTCTGAAGACACCTCGTCAATCTGCATTCGTGCCTGTCTCAGGCGTGGGAGCGATACCCAGCTATACAGCCAGATCAAAGGCAACAGTTGTAATTTCACCTTATTTCAAAAGTGATAATAGTTTTAGGTTAACGGCACTAATTCTGCCTCGTTTTACGGATTACGTGCCTTCTCCTAGGCCGATGTCAAACACAGAAGCCTTTCTGGAAGGATTGACTCTCGCCGATCCTCAAATCAACTCGACTGATCCAGTTGAACTGTTTATTGGGGCAGATTAATATCCCCAGCTAATGGAAGAAGGTCTTCGTAAAAGCTCTGACGGTAACCTGATCGCACAGGCAACTGGATTGGGCTGGATTCTCACCGACTCTTCTCCCGCTTCAATCAGCGACTCATTCACCGTCTCCAGTTTCCCTTGCCACATTGATCTGGATCTAGCAGCCCTTCTTACTCGCTTTTGGCAACAAGAAGAAGTCGAGTCGGAAAAGCCTGTGCCTCTTACCAAGGATGAGCGCGATTGTAAAGATCACTTCGTTAGAACTCACAAAAGAAATGCCGATGGCAGGTACGTACTTCGTTCTGCCACGTCTTACACCGAACCGAGCAACGGTTCAAGAAACAGCCTGAATTCTGCGAGAAATATAACAATTTTATGCAAGATTATATCTCTCTTGGCCACATGAAGGAGTTCTCAACACTCGATTCAGCCCCAAAGGGTTCGCTATCATTCCTCTTGCCTCATCATGGCGTCTTTAAGACTCATAGGGACACTAATAAGCTGCGCGTCGTTTTCAACGGGTCAGTCAAACTGCCTTCCGGGCACTCAGTCAACGAGTGTCTTCATATAGGCCCTAAACTCCAGCTCGACCCATTTGATATGATGCTGCGCTGGAGAATTTTCCGCTACATCTTCTCAGCCGATATTGAGAAGATGTTTAGGCAAATTCTGATCGCAGAGGAAGATAGAGTGTATCAAAAAATTTTGTGGATCGTCAACTCAGTCATCACAATCTTCAACCTGTGCACGGTTACATATGGTCTTGGCCCTTCTCCATATCAAGCCATTAGAACTCTTCAACAACTGGCTACAGATGAGGGTGCTAGATTTCCTCATGCAGCTCAAATGTTACTAAAACAGTCGTAAGTAGACGACATTCTTGCTGGAGCAGATACTCTGAAAGAAGCCATAAAAACTAGGCACGAACTAGTGGAACTTCTCAAGGCAGGCGGGTTCCCCCTTAGCAAATGGACCGCAAATCACCCAAGCTTATTGACTGATGTGCCTGAGGATCAGCAAACCACTACTCAGCACATTTCGTGGCCTCAAGCTCAAACAATTCCAATGCTAGGTATAGCATGGCAACCTCTCCTCGATGTCTTTTGCTTTGAATTTAATTTATCTGTGTCCGTGAAGGTCACCAAAAGAAATGCCTTATCGGTTATCGCCCAGCTATACGATCCACTGAGATGGATTACACCAGTGACAACATCATTCAAAATATTTATGCAGTCTCTGTGGCTTGATGGAGTGACGTGGGACGATCCCTTGTCGTCGCCCTTGCAGAAAGGTGACCTTGAGCTTGCTGAGTTGCATGGGTTTTCGGATGCTTCAGAACGTGCCTTCGCAGCTTGTCTATATCTACGCACCGTAGATAAAGAGGGTAATGTAAAATGTATTCTCTTAACCTCAAAATCAAAAGTTGCTTCGCTCAAGCAGGTCTCATTACCTCGTCTGGAACTCTGTGGCGCCGTAACGCTCGTACGTCTGGCTCATAGAGTCCGCCGCACCTTGTCTCTTGAACATGTACGGTGTTACTGCTGGTCGGATTCCACTATTACTCTTGCCTGGATAAAGGAGCCGCCGACTACTTGGAAGACGTACGTAGCGAACAGAGTTTCTGAAATTCAAAAGACGCATCCCAGTGCCGCATGGCATCATGTCTCCGGTACTGACAATCCAGCTGACTTGCCTTCAAGAGGTATGTCCGCATCAGATTTGACAAAATCATCACTTTGGCTACATGGGCCATCATTCTTAGCCAGCACTGCTTCACGCTGGAAATCATCAAGCGACTGCAACATTCATGACCTTCAAGAAGAGGCTCTCGAGCGACGACCTGCTGCGTGCAACAGGAGCACCACCATCGGGCCCTGCTTTCATTGCAAGATTCAGCTCATTATTTCAACTCGTTCGTCAAGTTGCTCGGTGGCTACAGCCCTTACTGCGGGCAAGAGCTCGCATCACAGCTCGTCTATACAAACCGTGAGATTACTGACGAGGAACTCACGCAACTTAACGTATTGACACCAGCTCGATTATTGCAAGCCCTCATTTACTTTACCAATGAAATCAATTGTTTAGTAAAGCTTGAACCCTTGCCTCGTCCAAGTACTATAATTCGCCTTTATCCTATTTTAGATGAACATGGCCATCTTCGAGTTGGCGGAAGATTGAAGAACTCATTACTACACCCAGATGAAAAACACCCTTTAATCTTGTCTCAACAGTCGAATCTCACAAAACTGCTGGTTCTAGATTCTCACATCAAGACGCTGCATGGAGGTACGCAACTCACCATTAACTATCTTAGACAGCAGTTTTGGATTCTTCTAGGACGACAGCTCGTCAAATCGACCATTTTCAAGTGCCTTCGCTGTTGGCGACAGTGAGCTCAGCCTACCACGCAACTCATGGGAGACCTCCCTCTCAAACGAGTTCGACAATTCAGGCCTTTCCTTCACTCACGAGTCGACTACACAGGACCAATTTATCTGCGCTTTTCAAAAGGTAGAGGAGCTAAAGCCTACAAAGGTTATATTTGCGTTTTCGTGTGCCTTTCAACACGCGAAGTTCACTTGAAAGCCATTTCAGGTTACTCAACAGCTGATTTCTTGAGTGCCTATAAGCGCTTTACTGCCGGAAGAGGAATCTGTGCCTCTCTTACGAGCGACTGCGGCCTCAACTTCGTTGAAGCAGATAAGGAGCTCAGGAGCCTGTTTGAGCAAGCCAGTGCTCAGCATGACGAAATTGCCCGTCTCCTGGCTACTGATGGGACTGAGTGGCACTTTAACCCACCAGGAGCCCCACACTTTGGTGGCATCTGGGAAGCAGCCGTCAAGTCTGTAAAGTATCACCTTAAAAGAGTGATTGGGGAAGCTCTCTTGACCTTCGAGGAAATGACAACGCTGCTCGCCCAGATTGAAGCGTGCCTAAACTCACTCCAGCTTCAACCCATTTCTGACGACCCAGAAGATCTAAATGCCTTGACTCCCGGACATTTCTTAATCGGTGTGCCTATTCTTACCGTCCCTGAGCCATCTGTACTTGACTGTGCAACATCACGCCTAGACAAATGGCAAATGATTCGTCATATGTATGAAGATTTTTGGAGTCGATGGTCCAAAGAATATCTTCAAAGCTTACAACCACGACCAAAGTGGCGTAGCAAACAATATCAGGTAAAAATTGGTGACCTTTGCCTGCTGCTCTCAGAGTTGTGCCCACCTTGAAAGTGGCCACTAGCTCAAGTCACTGCAGTTCACCCAGGTCCGGACGGCTTAGTTCGAGTCGTGAAGGTGAAAACTGCGACATCCAGCTACACTTGACCGATTTCTAAAATCTGCATCATGCCTCAAGAGGATGACTGTTCGCCTGTATTTGGCGAAGGCGGGCGGGATGTTCCGAAAACTGCCTAGTTGCCTCTACCGCCGTTGGATTCAGACATATACAAACACACACACACATACACACTCTATCACACCTTCCAACGACACATTTTCTTTCCGATTATAGATCGACCGCGACAGTAATTAGCGAGACCCGAACGCGACCACACCGAATACATACACGACACTATACTTTTATTTGCCTACTTAGGCCTTTGTATATTTGTAAGATTAGAATATAATTTAAAAGAAAAATCAGTGCCTTATGATTTATTTAAACCTCCCTCCACAAGACAGCAAAAAACTCGCTGAATATCGAATGGATTAAAACGGAAAAAACGATAATTGTGACGCATTATCACGTTTGCCCATAGAAGATAACACGAATCTTTTTGGCGCGGAATTTATGCCGATTCACTACGTATCCGAGAACGTAGACATAATTGACTGAAATAAAGTAGCATTAGAATCAAGATACGACAAAATTCTAGCGAGCATAATAAAATTATGTATTTTTGGTTGGCCTAGCGACAGTAAGAACTTATCCGACAATGAAAAAAAATATTTTACTAGGCGAAAAGAACTATCGGTCGAAGAAAATTGCCTTTTCTGGGACTACAGAATTGTAATTCCGGATTGTTTAGCGGGCAGCTACTCGATGACTTTCACGCTTCTCATCTCGGGATGGTAAAAACAAAAGCTTTAGCTTGCTCGTACGTGTGGTGGCCGGAGATCACGCCGATATCGAAAATATTATCAAGTCATGTAAAATTTGCGTTGAAAACCAAAAAGCACCACCACACATACCACTCACTCCTCGGTCGTGGCCCGAGAAGGCATGGGACAGTATCCACTATGATTTTTTGGGACCATTTTTTAACGACATGTATTTGGTAATTCTAGATTCCTATTCAAAATGGCCGGAAGTAATCAATTTTCGACAGAATTCTAAGGCGAGAAAGTTAGTAGAAACGCTTGAAACTTTATTTGCACGACACGGGTTACCAAACCATATTGTGACGGATAATGGCAGACAATTTGCATAGATTCTAAAGATTTTTTGAGACACAAGGAAGTGAAGCAGATTTTCACCTCCGTACCATCCGGCCACGAACGGTGGCGCAAAAAACTTCATCGGTACGTTCAAAAATAAAATTTCAAAAATTTTTCAAGGGGAAAAAAGGATTGATACGGCAATAAATCAGTACCTTTTCGATTATCGCAGTACACCGCATTGAACTACGAGTAAATCACCAGTACAGCTGTTATATAAGTGAGAGCTTAAAACACGGTTTCATATACTTCGCCCTAACTTACGCGATAAGGTTGAGCTAGATGCAGGAGATTCGGTTATGATGGATAATTACGGAGTTTCAGGCGGAAAGCGCATCGAAGAAGAAATTGTAAGACGCTTATCACCGTCAACGTTTCGCGTACAGTCTGAGTCTGGTATTATAACGAAAAGGCACACAAATAAAATTGTAAAATCACTGCACCGGTCAGCACGAATCGCGAATAAATCGAAGCTTCCTATTTAAAAAAGAGGATAAATTGTAGTGTATGCGCACTGTATATCAACACAGGCGACATTGCGCCGTATGCGTGTACGAACCGTGGAGTGTGTGTAAGCGTGAGGCCGCTTTGTAAGCAGCTCCTGAGTGCCAGAACGAACCACGCAGACGACCAAGCAACATATAATAAATAGAGTACAGTCTACGCCTGTGTACATTAATTTTCCTGGCCAGCTTCCCTACTTGATTCCTACTATACTCACGCAAGGCGATACCTTGCAGGAACCATGTGGGAATCATGTGGAATTCATATGATTTCCATGTGGTAACCATGTGGGACTTTTCACGTGGGTATAGATAAATCTCCTACATCGTTATAATAAATATTCTGCATCTGAAGCTTGTAATGCAAAGTTATTGTAAACCGCATTAATAACATTGGTTATGTTTACACATGCAACTTTATCGAAGAAAAAATTGAAATTGACAATTTGTAAGAAGCGCTGGGTCACGAGATTTTAGCAATTAGGATGGTAAAACAGCGACTGGCGATCCTCCACATGCGCACTCTTCTCCCCGCTTGCACGTCCAACCGCCTTCATGCTGATTGGCGCGCTCCCCACCATATATGGTGGGGCTTATAGGCCGTTGTGCTCAATCTCCGATTGTGTTCATTGTCCCTAAGTTATTTATAAAGAGTTCTTTAAGACAACATGTTATGCCCGGTGAAAAGAATTCGTACGAAGTTCTTAAAGAGTTCGTTTTTTCTCTTGAATATTCATAATGAGTATTTATAAATGTTTCAGAAATAGTTCGTAAAAAGTTCATTTTGAATTCTTAATGAAATCGTAAACATGACGTGTAGAGTTCTTATCAAATATATAAGGAATACATTATTTGAAATTTACGTTGCTGGAATAGTTGATATTAACTACAAAAGTATTCAATAGGAATTTTTAAGACGTTCATTCCGAATTCAAAATTAACTTAAAATCTGCATTTAAATAAATACTTTATAAATTAAATATGAATTTATTTTAAATTAAGTATTAAATGAAATTAACATAGTACAGATTCTTGAGATCTTCAAAAAACCTTTCTTTACGAATGCATAACATGTAGTTTTTTAACCTTTATGAATTTATTTCAATCGAGTTTATTATAAATGTTACATTACCAGATTTTATTGTAACTTTAAACATTTTCAGATAGAACTTGTATAATAACTACTATAAAAAAGCAGAGTATGTTATAAACACGAAGTTAGATAATTTGAAGTCAAGCCTAAAACTCCCTCCCAGGTAAAGGCAGTAATGTCCGTATATGTATTAAAAAGACAGTCCATTTACCATTCTTCGCATTATTCTTAGGAATTTATAAATATTTCAAAATGAATATTTTATTACATATGGTACAAATTTTATTATACGTTTTTTATAAATTTATTACATTTTATACAATTTATTACATTTTATACAATTTATTACATTTTATACAATTTATTACATTTTATACAATGTATTACATTTTATACAATTTATTACATTTTATACAATTTATTACATTTTATACAATTTATTACATTTTATACAATTTATTACATTTTATACAATTTATTACATTTTATACAATGTATTACATTTTATACAATTTATTACATTTTATACAATGTATTACATTTTATACAATGTATTACATTTTATACAATTTATTACATTTTATACAATTTATTACATTTTATACAATTTATTACATTTTATACAATTTATTACATTTTATACAATTTATTACATTTTATACAATTTATTACATTTTATACAATTTATTACATTTTATACAATTTATTACATTTTATACAATTTATTACATTTTATACAATTTATTACATTTTATACAATTTATTACATTTTATACAATTTATTACATTTTATACAATTTATTACATTTTATACAATTTATTACATTTTATACAATTTATTACATTTTATACAATTTATTACATTTTATACAATTTATTACATTTTATACAATTTATTACATTTTATACAATTTATTACATTTTATACAATTTATTACATTTTATACAATTTATTACATTTTATACAATTTATTACATTTTATACAATTTATTACATTTTATACAATTTATTACATTTTATACAATTTATTACATTTTATACAATTTATTACATTTTATACAATTTATTACATTTTATTACATTTTATACAATTTATTACATTTTATACAATTTATTACATTTTATACAATTTATTACATTTTATACAATTTATTACATTTTATACAATTTATTACATTTTATACAATTTATTACATTTTATACAATTTATTACATTTTATACAATTTATTACATTTTATACAATTTATTAAATTTTATACAATTTATTACATTTTATACAATTTATTACATTTTATACAATTTATTACATTTTATACAATTTATTACATTTTATACAATTTATTACATTTTATACAATTTATTACATTTTATACAATTTATTACATTTTATACAATTTATTACATTTTATACAATTTATTACATTTTATACAATTTATTACATTTTATACAATTTATTACATTTTATACAATTTATTACATTTTATTACATTTTATACAATTTATTACATTTTATACAATTTATTACATTTTATACAATTTATTACATTTTATACAATTTATTACATTTTATACAATTTATTACATTTTATACAATTTATTACATTTTATACAATTTATTACATTTTATACAATTTATTACATTTTATACAATTTATTACATTTTATACAATTTATTACATTTTATACAATTTATTACATTTTATACAATTTATTACATTTTATACAATTTATTACATTTTATACAATTTATTACATTTTATACAATTTATTACATTTTATACAATTTATTACATTTTATACAATTTATTACATTTTATACAATTTATTACATTTTATACAATTTATTACATTTTATACAATTTATTACATTTTATACAATTTATTACATTTTATACAATTTATTACATTTTATACAATTTATTACATTTTATACAATTTATTACATTTTATACAATTTATTACATTTTATACAATTTATTACATTTTATACAATTTATACAATTTTATTAGACAGAACATAACATTGATATAAATAGTCTTCGATAAGCCTTGTTTTGCAGGAATTAAAGAACGTAGATAATGCTACATTCTAAAGTGTAACTAAAACTCTGAAAACAACATTATAATATGATGATCAATATTATTGATCGTGATTTTCTCCTTTTTTTTCTCCCTCATGCTGCAAATATGATCTTACATATTTTTCACGTGACTTTTTATCGTATTTATCCGATACCTCTGAAACTGTATCTAAAATAATAAAGTATAAATGAATATGTATATATTAATATTAGTTTAAAATTTTGCAATTACACACACACAGACACACACGCACAGACATGCACACGCACATACATCCAGACACACAGACACTTACGCACAGAGACTAACACAGATTCACACGCACATTCACACGCACATGCACACACACACGCACACAGATGCACATACACCCACACACGCACACATATACGCACACAAACACAGGCACACACACAGATACGCACACAAACACAGACACACATACACACATACACAAACACATACAGACACACGCACGCCAGACACGCAACACACACATAAGCGTACGCATACAGCCCACACACAGACACACATACACAAACACGCACATACACACGCACGCACGTACGCACACACGTCACGTACACATGCGTCACGCAAAGACACGCACACAAACGCGTACAGACACGCACATACGCAGGCATGCACACACAAACGGGCTACGCCCATTTTTATCCGGAAGGATACATCTAGTCTGTAAAGCTCAGGGAGTTTATGATGTTTAATTCTACAACTACATCAGAACGTCTCTCCTCATATCAACAAATACGGGAATTTATGTATTGAATATATTAGTTTCTAAATCAAAAACTTTTACTCGTATATAGCTCGAGAGACTAGCTTAATGTTTCAAATTTAACAAGAAAATCTTAACCTATGAAGCACGATGCATTGTTTAAAACCGAAATTTAAATTAAAACCATTAATATGCTCACGATACTATTAATATAAATATTACAAATCAAAATAAATATAACAAATTTTATTTAAATTAAACTAAAACAAAAGCTAAAAGTATCTTTACTTTTTAAAAATTATTAATTTATATCTGATAGAAATTTTATCTAGTGTTTTCCTTGGCCTACATTTTTCAAGATTAACTTTTTAGAATATTTAAGTACAAAATATTAGATATTTGGCTCAAAAATCTAATCAGTTTTATACTGATCAATTCCTGGTACACACAAATCACAAATTATATTCTCTATTTATTTTAAAATCAAGTCATATTTGTGTTTTTTTAGCATAACTAAAATCTACATGTTATGTTTTAGAGACTACCCTACTGTAAAATCTCAGGTGAAATCTCAGGTAAGTTCTCTTTTAAAAAACAAAAATCAGCTAAATAATACTTTAATGTACCTAGTTTCCGATGTATTATTCGGATGGTAACACCAATAAGGTGCATCAGATTTTGCTAAAAGCCGATTTATTACGTATTTCAACCCATAGCTAATTTTTGCTTCACTAACTTACTTGAGGTTTCGGTATGAGATCTCACCGGAGATCTCACCTGAGAACTCACCTGAGATCTCACCTGAGATTTTGCAGTAGGGTAATGTTGAGAAATTCATAATTAGTAGATATGAACACTTTTTTATACTTCTTGATGTTTTGCATTTTCATCTGACAATACACTATGCATGAAACCAAAATTACGCTAACTCTATTTTCGAAATTATTGACTTACTTTGTTATGGTAACAATCCACAGATACGATATATAGAGCTTATTTTTTCATAAAATACATCAATAGTATAAAATAAATCCTTATATTCGTTTGCTCATATTGATATTGTAAGGTTTTAAATGATTTTTGCAAACCAAACGGACAATTTTTATTTGCCAGCGACGTTTCGCTGTTAAATAATAATATAAATGATTTACAAAAATCATTAGATGAGATTTATTAAACTAAGTTCGACAAATGTATGTTTATTAAAGATGTGAATAATAATAAGTCAATGCATTGTACAAGTAGCTGCTCAATGACTGATGGTAATAGTTATGAAATAACATGGATCAAAAATTTAAATAATATTGATATTCCTGATTAAGTGATTGAAATTGTATCTGCAGGACAAAAATTCAGTTACAGCACTGTTCTAGATAAGAATTCCATAATACAAACCATAAAAAACATTGAACAATATTCAATAATTTTGATTTTCCAAAAGAAGCCGCTAACACTATTAGAAAAAATATTATAAGTAACTTAAATACACAAATGAAAAAGACTGAACATATTAAATATGAAGATAGAATATTTGCACAAAAGTTGGATATGGCCGATAAAGGCAATTTAACGGTAGCACTAGAAAGGGAGACATACAAAAATCGAATGATTTCACTTTTATCTGCCAGAGAGACATATAAAATAATAAAATATATCCCTTTAATAAAACTTCAAAATAGTGTAAAAATAATAATGAAAAGATGGAATAGTAATGGCTTCTTAGAGAAAAAATACCATAATAATCAATTAACTCAAACAGATACAGAATTACCTAAGATGTACGGACTCCCAAAGATACACAAAAAAGATGCACCATTAAAACCAATTGTATCTTTGATTAGGAGTCCGAGATACAAATTAGTGAAAACCGTAGAAAAAATTATAAGTAACAACATTTATAAACCTAAGTCCTACATAAAAAACAGTATTGAGTTAAGTGAAAAAATTAAAGATATCAATATTCCGGCAGACCATAGATTAATTTCATTAGATGTTGTATCTCTCTTCACCAATGTACCGACGGAACTAGTGAGGAATAGTATCAAAAAACGATATTAATCTATTGTGAAACATTCTAACATTCCTCTGAAAGAATTATTAGACGTGACGACATTTCTCTTAAACAGTACATTTTTTCAATTTCATGGAAAGTATTATCAACAAATCTATGGTTCTCCGATGGGGAGCCCCATTTAGCCCATGTTTTGCTAACACAGTCATGGAGGATTTAGAAATAGAATGAAATGGAATTGATATATTTAACTCCTATCATAGTAGTTTAAACACGCTCACTAAAAAACAAAGAACCTCTGTTCTACGCGATTTTGGGGGGTCCAAGTTCAATTGCTTTTCCGGGAAGAAAAGCGTGTCGCTCGCACAACAACAACATGTGGCTGGAAACAGCCTCTAGACTACATATACAAAAAAGGGATCAAAGGAGGAGAGGGGCTCAACAGGGCTACAACGAATTTGTAGACCACAAGTAAAGTCAGTCAGAGTCTCGGCGTGCTAAAGGACACACAAGTTTTCTCGCGATATTCATCTATTTCATTCTCCTCGATATTTCTCGATTCAAACACTTTTAATGTGGGGAGAAAGTATCGTTCTTAATTAAAACATCCTTATTTCAAACCGCGTTTATTATATGTTAATTCATTTATTTATTTCTAATTAATTTAAATAAATCGCTCTCGGTTCACGCGCTACCTAACCTATCCCTAGCCTGGGTCATCACAAGAGCTCACCGCCGATCGCGTCGTCTTTTTGCCGTGGCGCTGCGAATTATAAATGCACTAGTTTAAAATTAATTATGTAATTCAATAGAATTTATTAAAATCATTCTGTATGTGCTTATGTGAATTATATACATATACTTTTTACAAAACTAAGAACATTCATTATGAATTATAAATGAACTTTTCTATTAATTCATTATGAACGTTGAATAAATATATCAGTATAACTCTTTATTAATTCATTATTTTTGACCCACGAATTCTTTAAGAACATATGAAGATTTCATATTACCGGACATACCACGAAGTCTTTATGAAATAATTCAGAACTCTTCAAAAATTAATTATGGACGAGGAATTATGAACTTAGGCGAGGAGTAACCGCTCACTTTGTATCAAATAAATAAAATAAAAAAAACATATATTTATCATGAGTCAAATTTTAACTTTTCTGATTTTGTAGTTTTCGAAAAGATTAAATTAAAATATGTATATATACATAATTAGGAGATATACTATTCAAAAAGATACAGATCTATTTATGAAAAGTTTATAATAAAAAAAAGGGCTGACACTTTACGTGAAGCAAATATATAGAATACATTTATAAATAAATAAAATAACATTTATAAAAGAATGAACAAAATTAATTATATTTGAAAACAATAGTTAATGCACTAACCTTTAGAATATAAAAAAATAATTAGTAGCTAAATAAACATTAAGAATAAAAATAAATTAACGAAGAATATATTAAAAATAAAATATACTTATTTCTCTAATAAACTTGACTTCTTTACTGTTTCAAAATGACAGAATCAAATAATCAAATTCCATGCATGGAAAAATGCTTACTTTTCTGAACTTGATAACCAAATACAAATGGATTACGAAGACGTAATTCACTTTGCACATAGAATAGCAGATGTAGGACGAAAATATGTTGATATTTATAAAACAACTATGAATAACTTTGACCATTTAATAATTTTATTTATTAAAAGAAATAATGCTAGATGCGTTTAAGGCAGGATTGAAATCCGAAATTAAACGAAAATTATACGATTCCAATAATGCTTTAGAGTTGTTGAAAAAATGTTGTTGAAATAGAAAAACAGCTGGAAGAAGCCAGAACTATTACATTTGTGAAATTAATTAAATGTCAATGGTATGACAGAATTGGTTACGAGGGTGATCATTGTTCAGATAATCAAAAAGATAATACCAGATTTGTTCAGGTTAAGGATTTAACAAAATTCTATAACATTAAGGCATCAAATTAAAAATTTTCATATAATGAATATAAATCTTTAAAAAGAATACCTAATTTTGTAATTACATAATTTAACATTGATTTTACAGAGTTAAAGTTACTTGATGAATATATTTTTTCATTCCCGAACCTTGATAGTGATGCATGTTTGAAAACATTCATAAAAAAATGCGACGAATTATCCGACATGAATAATTTTTTGGTTCTAGAGCCAATAATAGTAAAATTATTAAAAATCAAGATAACTAGTAAAGTCCAGATTTTATTGAAGAATAAAACTTTTGAAACAATTGAGCAATTTAAAAACTATTTATCACAGATATACACTCCGCAACAAAATTAACGCAACACCTAATTCCGACTAAAAAAGGGCGCAAATTCGAAGATCGATATCTCAGGTAAAAAATGTCGTAAGGGGATCAATTCTTTTTTTAAATTAAAGGTTGAAGTCTCTACTTTAAGATGGTGGAATTCGATTTTCAATTTGACGCAACCTCTACTTACGTGACTTTGAAATTCAAGGTCATTTTTTAAAGCTCAAAAATCGTAAACTGTCGCAGTGCGCCCGCGCGTGGGTGATTTTTTTTTTCGATAATTCTGATCATTGCATCTTAAAGTACAACTCTTTTTCTTTAATTAAAAATAAAATTGACCCGCTACGATTTTTTTTTGACAATTTTACAGCGTTTTAAAAATTGTATTAAAAAAACGTGTTTTTTTGTGAAAAATTTGATAATTTCGATCCACCCTACGATTGAATCAGCGGTGTAGAATGACTCGACTTCGTAGATCGATATCTCAGGTTGAAAATGCCATATGCACGGGTTCGAATGTTATTTCTTGGTTGATTCTGATCAAATCGAAATGGATAACTCGTATCCAAGCGAAACGAATATTACCGTCGATTTTAGCGTTATCCAATAAGCACCACGAGGAGGTAGTCGATCGGGTTTAGCTTATCATATGTGTGTGTATTTGTGGTTGTGCGTGTGCGAGTGTGTTGGGGGGGGGGGGGGGGGGGGCTTAAAAGGGCCGATTAATAATTGTACAGAAAGCCCTTAATATCTTGTGTTGCCACCTCGGCATCGAATAACCTCAGCTAATCTTGCAGGCATATTAATGCAAGCTCTTATCATTGTCTTGAGGTATCTTTTGCCATATCTCATTTAGAGCTAGCCCAGTTCCTCAAGATTCCTTGGCTGTCTCTGCCTACTGCGCAATCGTTTACCCATCATGTCCCATACATGTTCAATTGGATTAAGATCCGGACTATTCGATGGATGCGGCAGTATCTCCAAGTGGTGTTCTCGGATGTAATCCCGAGTAATTCTTGCAGAATAGGGAGGTGCATTATCTTGCATGAAAATGAAATTTGGACCTATGCGGCGACTCATTGGAAGCACGTGAGTCTCTAAAATTTCATCGATGTAGCGTCTAGCTGTTAACCCGGGAGGTGGAACCACAATAAGATCAGTGCGATCGCTTAAAGAGATTCCTCCCCATACCATGACGGATCCACCGGAAAAAAATCCTGGTCGGTTGAATATGGTTTGGCTCAAAACGCTCCCTCCTGCGACGCGAAATTCGTATTCGAGCATCATTACCATACAGGCAAAATCGTGACTCGTCTGTGAACAAGACGTTCCTCCACTGTATAACCGTCCATTGTCCATAAGTTCTAGCATAGTGCAGACGAGATCTACGATGTCTTGCTGTGAAAAAGGGTACTCTAGCACGAATTCGCGATCTTAAACCTGCTTCGTGAAGACGTCTCCTTACTGTTTGCAAACTGATTTGCCTGTGTGGCAAGGCATCGTTATGAATTTGTTGCGCATTTCTTACCGGTTCACGTAAGGTTGCTCGTATTATACGACGGTCCTCGCGAGCATTTGTTACGCGTCTCCTACCTTTCCCGGTCATTGAATTGAGACAGAACTCGAGAAACAGTCGAAAAATGAACCCCCATTCGTCTTACTACCTCACGTCGACTAAGTCCAGCTTCAGAAAGTGCAACAATTTGCGCGGATTGAATTTCATTCAACGGAGGCATTTTTATTTTGCCAAGAAATCGATTTGAACAGTTTTAAAATACTGCCGTAAGAATCAAAACCCGTAGCCCTTAACTGAAAAAATTTTACAATTTCGCCAAACGGTATTTTTTAAAGAATGGTAGATTTGTAAAAGAACCGTATTCGTTAAAATTTGGACACGGTCAGACGGAATTGAATTTTTTTTGTACATTACTGATTTCAGGAAACAATATGCAACGAATGACAAATTTGATAAATTTGTACACTTCCTATTTTTTAAGAGATATTCTATGTAAGATAAAAGTTATAAAATAATAACGTTTACATTAAATAAAAAAAAAAAAATAAAGTTTACAAATTTTAAGAATTTGTTTTTTACATTTAGCTTGAGTTAAATCTGATCGACTATCTCCTCGTGGTGCTTATTGGATAACGCTAAAATCGACGGTAATATTCGTTTCGCTTGGATACGAGTTTTCCATTTCGATTTGATCAGAATCAACCAAGAAATAACATTCGAACCCGTGCATATGGCATTTTCAACCTGAGATATCGATCTACGAAGTCGAGTCATTCTACACCGCTGATTCAATCGTAGGGTGGATCGAAATTATCAAATTTTTCACGAAAAAACGCGTCTTTTTAATACAATTTTTAAAACGCTGTAAAATTGTCAAAAAAAATCGTAGCGGGTCAATTTTATTTTTAATTAAAGAAAAAGAGTTGTACTTTAAGATGCAATGATCAGAATTATCGAAAAAAAATCACCCACGCGCGGGCGCACTGCGACAGTTTACGATTTTTGAGCTTTAAAAAATGACCTTGAATTTCAAAGTCACGTAAGTAGAGGTTGCGTCAAATTGAAAATCGAATTCCACCATCTTAAAATAGAGACTTCAACCTTTAATTTAAAAAAAGAATTGATCCCCTTACGACATTTTTTACCTGAGATATCGACCTTCGAATTTGCGCCCTTTTTTAGTCGGAATTAGGTGTTGCGTTAATTTTGTTGCGGAGTGTATATTACGAAGGTTTTCAAAAAACTATATATTAATAACCCATCTTGCGAAATACTTCATAAATAGACAGATTACTTTATTTGTTTAAAGAGACAATTATTGAATGAATGTATGTTTTGTTTAAATAACCGTATAGAAAAGGTACTAGATACAAATATTTTAAACGTTTTTATGTGAGGCTTAAATACTCAAATAAAATTAAAATTACAACCAAGTTTTGAAAATTTAAATGAAGCCATATTAGCTGTAAAAGAATATACATTTCAAATTAATGAAGAACGTACGAAACTTGCTGAAAAGGAAATTAAAAGTATAGAATCGAAGCCTTCTTTTATATCAAATCATAATTTACCGTTAAAATCAAAATCATACAATATGTCAGCTAAAATGAACGATTATTTAATTTACAATTCAAAGGAACCAATTGTTTCACACAATACAAATTCAATTTTGTCTCAATCCAACATTGTTAAATGTACAGATAGTCAACTGTGTCTTAAGGGGTTGTATCCCCAAATATTTTTGTTTTTTTCCATTTTTTTTATTGGCTTAAATCTTGCCAAAACAATCCTAGAATCAAAATTTACAACGCCCAAGTACCGATTTAAACTCAAAATTTTTTTAAATCAATTTTTCCAAACAGCTTTGATGCTCCAAAATCACAATTTTCGCTTATTTTAGCGATGCTCGCTTTTTTGAATTTCGCGGCTTTGGAAATTAGTAGAAGTTACCTACGATCGATATCGTGTTTTAAATTTGAATTATAGAGGTCGCTATATGACATTACGACGGTTACAGCGTCTTTACCGCACGTGTTTACTCACACTTGCCCTGTGTTTAGTCGATCAGCCGTTCTCGTTGTTTACGTTGTTATTTTGAGTTTTGCTTTACTTTTTAACTGTGAATTATATTTACAAGTACTTAATTATGAGTGAAAAGATGTACAGTGGCCGCAAAGGCAGTAAAACAAGAAGTACAAGTATAAAACGGAGTAAAATTAGTAATCGACGCCCGCCTAACCACCATTCATTCGAAGGCGATTCGGAGCACGTTAATACCTCGGCTAAGAAATTGAAAACTACTGATTTAGACCGTGACCGCGATGTTGATAATAATTTCGGCTACTGTTTCATCAATTTTTTCGCTGTATTTACTGCTCTTTCTGAATTAGTAGTATGCAAAAAATGTAATGGTGACGTGCGGTTTTCAGAGTCGAACAAGCGTGGACCAGGCTTCAAAATTATTGTGTCTTGTTCAAACTGTGGTGATGCTGATATTAACAGCTGTCCTGTAATAAATGGTCGTGCTTATGAGATCAACTGCCGTATTATTTTAGCTATGCGCATCATAGGCATAGGCATCAACGGTATAAAAAAGTTCTACTCTATGATGGATCTTGCAAAGCCTGTTTTTCAAACAACTTACAGTAAGATCATATCTAATATCGCCACTGCTACTTCATCTGTTCGAATTATATCTATGAAAAAATCATCGATTAAAGAAAAAGAAATTTCTGTCGAACGAGGTCAAAAAGAAGGTCTCACGGTGTCAGGCAATGGATCTTGGCGAAAGAGAGGGTTTACGTCTTTGTTCGGATTGGAGACTTTGATTGGTTGGTACACTGGCAAGGTATTGGATGTGTGTGTAAAATCTAAGTACTGTAAAGTGTGTGAATATTGGCAAAAAAAAGAAGGTACTGATGAATACGAAGAGGTATACCCTTCACAGAAACAGAACTGTGATGCCAACCATGAAGGTAGTGACGGAAAATTGGAGATCGACGCAGTTATAGAAATGTTCAAACGCTCAGAAAAACTTCATAATACGAGTATCAAATATTTGAAATATATCGGCGACGGCGATTCAAAAACATATAAAGGTATAGTCGACTCAAAACCTTATAAAGATTTCATCATCGAAAAAAAAGAATGCGTCGGACACGTTCAGAAGCGCATGGGAACGCGTCTGCGCAATTTGAAAAAAACAACGAAAGGTCTTGGCGGCCGAGGAAAGTTGACCGGAAAGATAATTGATGAACTTTCTATTTATTACGGACTTGCTATTAGGAGAAACTACGATTCAGTCGAAAAAATGCGGAATGAAATTTGGGCAACGTTACTTTATAAAATGTCGACGAAGGAGAATACACAGCACGAGAAGTGTCCTGTCGGAGTAGACTCTTGGTGTTCTTGGCAGCGCAGTACAGCGCTTAGTACACTTGCAACGTACGAGCACAAGAGTCCAATGCATGAGGATGTTTTTAACGCAATAAAACCCATTTATAATGAACTCAGCTCCGACAACCTTCTGTCACGCTGCTTGGGTGCGTATACTCAGAACAATAACGAGTCGTTTAATGCTGTAGTGTGGTCAATTGCTTCAAAGACGGTGTCAAGCGGTAAGACTATAGTTGACATTGCGACTGACGTAGCCGTTATTATCTTCAATGACGGCTTCTCCGGTCTGTTTGCCGTTTATGATGCTCTTGGGTTGACCGTTGGACCAAACATGTACGAGTTTTGCGTGGAAACGGATGCCAATCGCGTCAAAACCGCTGAGCATCGTATGTCCGATATCGCGAAAGAGGCCAGGCGCAGCATTACATCAGGCAAAAAAAAGAAGAAGAGGAAATGAAGGCATGATGATGATGTCCAGGTGTACATGGCTGAAGCGCTGGTCCCCCGGGCCACACGAACTTCTCCTTCAGCATACGGGAGGTGGTGCGACCGCTGGGATGCGCTGGCGAGTGAACAACATCAAACGCCGTCCTTCGCAGCTCCTGGGGGATGTAGGACCGAACGACTCCTGTGGACGTCTCACAAGGAGCCTATGGCCGTCGATCATCAGGGGCTGGAGATTTAGCGAAGAGCTTGCAAGCTCGTGATCAGCGTCGATGTCCTCGCGCTGCTGGGCCTCGTGGATGGCTGCGGGGCTCAGCGTTGTCGGCATGTCGATGGCTTCCACGCGTGAGAGCGCATCTGCCACGTTGTCCTCCCCGGGGATGTGTTCGATGGTGACGTTGAACTGGCTGATATAGTCCAGCTGCCCGACCTGCCGGGGGTATGCCTTGTCTGGACGCTGGTCCAGAGCCTTCGTGAGCGGAAGGTGGTTCGTGCGGACGACAAACTGGCGTCCTTCAAGGAGATGCTCAAAGTTTTTTAGAGCCGCGTAGACCCCGAGGAGCTCCCGATCGTACGGACTGTACTTGACCTCTGGTGGAGTGAGCTTTCGAGAAAAGAAACCTAGCGGGCGCCAGGTGCCGCTGTCGAGCTGTTCCAGAGAGGCTCCAAGGGCCGTCGAGGAGGCGTCCGTGGAGAGGAAGCTGGACTGCGCCGCTGCAGTCAAGCTCGCTTTGCACCTGGAGAACGCATCCATACGTCCAGAGGTCCACTCAATCTGGCGCCTGTCTTTTTTTTCGCGCCCAGGAGAAGGTCCGTGAGCGGCTCTTGTATAGCTGCTGCACGTGGTATGAGTGCCCTGTAATAGTTCACCATACCAATGAAGCGCCGTAGGTCCATGATAGTCACCGTGACTTTGGCCGCTGGAGGCTCGAACCCGTTGGTGCTGAGGTGGTAGCCCAGGAAGTTGACCTCAGGGCAGGCAAAGTGGCACTTGCCTCGATTGAGGGTGAGCCTGGCCTTTGCCAAGACCTCGAGTACGGCCTTGATGTGCCGCAGATGCTCCTCTCGGTTGCAGGAGGCGATGAGGAGATCGTCCACGTAGACCCGCACGAAGGGCATGCCTCTGAACAGTGTGTCCAGGAACCGCTGGAACGTCTGGGTCGCATTCCTGAGACCCAGAGGTAGGCCCAGAAACTCAAAGAGCCCGAACGGCGTGACGACGGCAGTCTTTGGGACGTCTTCTGGAGCAACTGGAACCTGAAAATATGCTCGATTGAGGTCCAGCGTCGTGAAGATATCGCAACCGTGCAGGCTGCGGAGCAGGTCCTCTATCCGCGGAAGCGGATAGCGATCCGGGACGGTGATTGAGTTTAAGCGACGGTAGTCTCCCGTGGTGCGCCACCCTCCACCCGGTTTGTCCACCATGTGCAGCGGGCTGTCCCACTGGCTGCTGGATGGCCGGATGACGCCGTGGAAGAGAAATGAGTCGAAGACTTCCTTGGCTGCCTCGAGCTTCTCGCCTGCTAGCCGTCGTGCTCGTGCGAAAACTAGAGGTTCAGTTGTCACAATGTGGTGCTGCACCGGGGCCGAGAGGCCTCCGGTAGGTGATGATGTGGCCTGGAGTACCTTATTGTACTCGTCGATGAGCGCCTTGATGGCGGGGTCCTCGGTTGGGCTGTCACGGCTCTCGACGTTGACGCCGTAGACAGATGCCCGATGAGTGGAGCCTGGCGCGCTGCGGTGTGTGGTGGAGTCCCACAGATGGCGGCGCTTGAGGTCCACGAGGAGCCCGTAGTGCTCCAGGAGATCGGCGCCGATGATGGCCATCTTAACTTCCGCCAGGACGAAGTCCCAGGGGATGCTGCGGCGGATGCCCAGGTCCAGGGGCAGTACCTTGTGCCCGTACGTGGCGATGGGCGTCCCGTTGGCGGCGTCAAGCTTCAGCGTGGAGCTGGCCATGCTGCCCTTCTTTGGTACATGCGGCAGCAGCGAGACTGAAGAGCCCGAGTCGACCAGGAACTTCAGGCCTGATCTGCGATCGTAGACATGAAGACGGACCTCTCTGGGAGATGGCAGGCTTGTAGAGCAGGGGCTGTCGCTTGCTACCTGAACTGAGCGCAGCCCTACGGGTTTCCCTGCTGGTTGGACTGCGCGCGGCTGCTGAAACTGCAAGGCTGCTTGCAGCGTTGTGCTGCTGTGCCGTAGAGCGCGTGATACCAGCAGAATCCGTCTGCTGGGCGTCGTGGCGAGGGCGAGCGAGGGCGCGACTGCCACGAGGCACTGCGGCCTCTGTCGCTGCGGCCTCTGTCGCTGCGTCCTCTGTCACTGCGTCCTCTGTCATCAGACATCTTCTTCCAGTATCGTCTGCAGGCCAGATATATAGAGTAGCCGCTCTGCTATTTCATAATACACTAATAGTTTCTCACTCCGAGGAGTGATTCTTTTATAGTGGAAAGGATCCTCTACTAGGCTCGCATGCTGACGCCAAAAAAACCACACCTTGCTGTGTTTTTTATTTGAGCCTGGAGTGATTTTCCGCTAAAGAGTGTAAAACATAACCTCAAAATACCACCACTATATAAGGTGCAGGATAACACTGTTTTTCATCGTGGCTACATCTCGTTCTCGTCTTTCAATCGAATGAGAGCAGGCGATCTCGCATTACTCCGGAGGAGACAGTCGAAACTCTTACCGAAGAGGAGGGGAAGAGAAAAAAGCAAGCAATCATCGAGGTTAGAGTATATCTCTCTCTCTCACTCTTTCGCGCGCAATTTCTCCGCGACTTTGCTGTCGCCGCCTGGTCGGAGTTTTTCATTTTCGTCACCAGGGCGCAGCACCATCGCCCCTATCGGATGGTACTCGGCAGTTGGCAATGCATTATCCCCTGCTGCATCAGGCAGCACTGATTCACACTTGCGCGCGAATATATAAATAAGTTCTGCAACGAAGCAATGCACGCGAAAATTTGAAAATTTGAACCTTCAAATTTTAAAATAATTTTAACATTTTTATTTATTTATTTATTTATTTATTTATTTATTTATTTATTTATTTATTTATTTATTTATTTATTTATTTATTTATTTATTTATTTATTTATTTATTTATTTATTTATTTATTTATTTATTTATTTATTTATTTATTTATTTATTTATTTATTTATTTATTTATTTATTTATTTATTTATTTATTTATTTATTTATTTATTTATTTACTTATTTATTTACTTATTTATTTATTTTTTATTTACTTATTTATTTACTTATTTATTTATTTTTTATTTTTTTTTTATTTTTTTTTTATTTTTTTTTTATTTATTCATTTGTTTGTTTTTTTTTTTTTGTGATACGCAGTATTATTATTATTATTTAATTCAGTTCAACAAGTTCTGGTTTTATTTAGCATTATATTACTTCTTTTATTTATCTAGTTAATTATGGCGTCTTCGTGCCAGAAGTGCAAAAAAATTACAAAGCCAAATTCAATTATGCGTAGATGTAAGGACTGCAATAAACCGTATCGCAATTAGTGTCATGACTGGACGCCAGTAAGCGGAAATAAATATAGATGTCTGAAATGTAAATTAGAAAAAACGAATAGTCCAGATAATTTGAGTAACACCGGGAGTAGTGAATCAAACGGAAAAAAAATGACAATAAATTAATTCTTGATGTTGAAAGTGCAGATGCGTCCCTCAAGGATATTAATAAATTAACGGACAAACATATTTTCGCGTCAACGCCATTTGTCCCGTCCATCAAGACCGTAGTTGATAAAAAAGAAAAAAATATTGAGACTACCTGCTACTTAGATCTAAGCGCTATCCGTTATTGTACGCTGCCTTCATCGATGCTTAATTTATTTACCAATCGATTTGATTTGCTAGGTGATTGAGTAGGTGATCTTAAGTCTCTTTTAGTGAGGAAAATTGATGCCGTTGGAACAGTCTCAACTCCCGTCCCAGCAACAGAGGGACTGATTGATGATCTGGCTGCTAAGTTTTCGTCACTTGAAGAGAAAATGGCTGCGCAGTCTTCTAAGCTGGAAGGGCTACACAATGATCGAATGCAGCTGCTTCAAGAAAATAGAGTTCTTAAAGATCAAATTAACTCCTTACTCACTAAAATCACAACATTGGTCGAGAGTACTGAGCAGCAGCGCAGTGAGGGTGGTCAAAAATGTGTCAACACCGACGATTCTCAAATATTTGTGTCACTCAAAGACTTAGATAAATCTGCCCAGTTTTTAGATGCTAATAATAATAGTAATTATAATAGTAGTAATAAGAATAGTCATAGTTGTAAAGATCGTCGTAGTAGTAAGGCTAGTCCTTATAATGCGAAAATATATAATAGAAACGATGACCGTACTATTGTCGTCCGAGCGGATGTACATGCTGCCCCGCCGGGTCGCACCCCGCTGGTCGAACCACCTCTTGACGGGTTTCGAATACAACACTATCGGCGTCAAACCAGGGACCGTCGCCGCATGTTAGATGACCCCTCTAATCGGAATAAGTATTGTTCTCCCATGAATAGGACAAATTATGGAGAGGGCTCGGAAGAATTAATTATTTCTAATATCTTTGACGGTACTGATGAACAACGTGCAGACGTAATCCACGCTGTCCTCTCCACAGTTGTCCCGTTCATTGAGAGGGATGACATTGTGTCTATACGCTTACTCCGATCAGACGGGCAAATCCCAGTCACACCATCGGCAATCACCCATAGTAGGGGCCGCAATCCGTGGGTTGTCCGGCTTTCTAGCAGCAGTCTAGTAAGAAACGTGATGTTCTCTAAGCATAGATGTACGAGATATAGTAAAGGAGACGTTGATTTCTCGGGACTTGATCAGAAAACGATTGATAATGTGAGTAATGGGAAAATTTTTATTAATGAATTTTTGAGTAAAGATAAGTTTGCTCAGTTTAAAAGTTTAAAAGCAGTTGCTCATGGACTGCATTTTAAATATTTTTGGCATAGAGGAGGTCGTTTCCTGGCCAAGTTCCGAGATGGCGAAACATCGCACTCAGTATCTATTGCGGCTGATCTGCAAGCGATCGCAGTGTCTTTTAGAACTGCTAAAATTGACCCTATCCCGATTGATAAGGCTAACGCAAAAAGAAATAATAAAATAACTACTTTGAGTTCGTCAGACGATATTGCTATTGATGTAGTAGCAGATGTAACAGTAGATTGACTAGATGGTCCACGAGTCAAAGAGGCACATTGTGAGGGATTTAGAGCAGGCTTTCTAAATGTAAACTTGCTAAAAAAACACATAACTGCTTTTCGCCAATTCCTACTTGCTCATCCCTTCTATCATCTTTTCGGCATTGCTGAGTCGCGTCTCGGGCCAAATATTGGGGATGATTACGTTCAGATCGATGGTTATTCCATCATTAGACAAGACAGGAATAGGAAAGGTGGTGGGGTTCTCCTGTATGTCCACAATTCATGCAAAGCTACAGTATTATGTTCCTCTTCAACAGTGCAGGACGAGGGTAAGCCGCTCGCTCCAGAATACTTGATGTGTAGTGTGGAACAGGGATCCTTGCCACCCATCTTTGTTGCGGTTATATATAGAGCACCTGATGCTAAACTTAGAAACTCCGACCTTGCCGATGTTCTTGAAAGTCATTCGGCAGGTTTTAAACATCGCATTATTATGGGTGATCTGAACGCAAACATGCTATCAACATCAGCGGAATCAGATTTTATTAGGCAGCTAGCATGTAGCCTTAACATAAAACTAGTTAATCACGGCGCGACTCATCATGCCAAAGAGACTCGCACATGGATAGTAATTTTAATATGTAATTTTTATTGACAATGACGACGTCATACTTGACTCGAACAATTTGGTGGCGACCTTTCCAAATCGATATACCATCATTGACGTGACTATTGACCTCCCAACAACTAAGACTCCGATCATACGTAACTTCTCGTACCGTAATTTTAAGGCAATAAAGCAGGAAGAGCTTCTGTCTCTCCTGCAAGAGTACGATTGGTCGTCCATCAATTGTTCGGATGCGGACGTGGACACTCGTTTAGAACATCTGGGTGTAAATATCATGAAGGCGTTAGATAAAGTAGCTCCAGTTAAAGAATTTCGGCCGAAAAAAAGTGTACAACCACCGTGGGTTGATTCGGAACTTAAGGAGCTATATAACAAACGTGATGCCTTGCGCCGTCGATTTCTCCGCACGAGGAATCAAGAAATTTGGCAGGAATGTCAGACTCTGGTGACTCAAGAAAAGGATCGGACGATGAAAGCACGAGATAATTTCATTCAAAGCAAGATTTTTGAGGCCCTTGAAAGCGGGAAGGACATCTGGAGAGAGCTTAGGAGTCTTGGACTCTTACGGAGAGCTCGGGAGGAACTTCATGGTTTCTCTCCGGGTGAACTTAATTCACATTTTGCGGGAGTATCCATTTCTGATAGTGAGCGCGAGTACGATCTAAATGATATAATATCGTCAGCTAGTGATGAAGGTTTTACTTTTAGTAAGATAACTTATTCGGATGTGGTCCTAGCTGTTGCGCATTTTTCTTCTCAAGCAAAGGGAGAAGATGGAATTCCCCAAAGTGTTATTGCTAAAGCACTTCCAGTCATCGGGCCTTTTCTTGCTGACATTTTTAATGCCTCCCTCTCGAGTGGGATCTTTCCCGGTACCTGGAAGAAAGCTCATTTGGTACCGTTAAAAAAGAAGGCCATTCCATCTACAGTCACGGACTTTCGTCCTATTGCCCTTCTTAGCTTTCTCTCCAAGGTTCTGGAAAAGATCGTGCATGAACAAATGTCAGCTTATTTGTTTTCGAAAGAAATCCTCGATCCCCTTCAGACAGGTTTCCGTCCGCATCATAGTACGCAGACAGCACTATTGAAATTGACTGAAGACATACGATCCGGTATAGATAATAACAAGCGGCTAATTACACAGCCCCACAAAAAAAAAATTGTAAGTCCCAAAAACTTGACCACGGTACACTTATATGTTTTTGGGATCGCTGAATCCGAATCCAGGGTTAGTTTAACCCCATCAGATCTTTCTCAAGGTCAGTTGAACGTCAAATTATCGAAATACATGAAAAATACACTAAAACCATGGTATCTTGGGGTTTTTGGGGTCGCTGAATCCGAATCCGGGGTCAGTTTAACCCCATCAGAACTTTCTCAAGGTCAGTTGAATGTCAAATTATCGAAATACATGAAAAATACACTAAAACCATGGTATCTTGGGGTTTTTGGGGTCGCTGAATCCGAATCCGGGGTCAGATTAAACAATCAGATCTTTCTCAAGGTCAGTTGAAGGTCAAATTATCGAAATACATGAAAAATACACTAAAACTATGGTATCTTGGGTTTTTTTGGGGCGCTGTATCTGAATCCGGGCTTATTACAACCCTATCAGGTCACGGTCAAGGTCAGTTGAAGGTCAAATCAGAAAGATTCATAAAAAGTAGAGTCAAACCATGACATTTAGGGGTTTTTGGGGTCGCTGAATCCGAATCCAGGGTCAGTATAGTCCCATAAGGTTATATTTATGGTCAGTTCAAGGTTAGTTCAAGGTCATGGTCGTAAAGAGAGTGAAAAAATTAGTTATAAACTGAAACAATGCAAAAGGTAATGTAAACCATAAAGCAAAGAACAATGTATATGCAAGTACAATCGTATCCTTTAAAACTATATCATAGTTTGCTGCTCCTTCATTTACTTTAAATTTGTTAGAAGTATATGCAATTCAATAAAATACCCGTAAAAATATTAAGCCCATTACTCTTTTTATGGTAACGAACTATTTTATTGTCAAATGATCTACGAAGTGGATTACGCTTCCGCTTCTCCGATGTTGATGGTAGATCTCCTTTTAACGACCAACAGTAATCTGCTAACATATTTACGTCCCATCTTCCTTGGTACCTGCGCTCCATTTCCTTGATATCTTGGTGAAATCTCTCTCCCTGCTCTTCGCTGTAATCACCTAGGTTTTCTGGAAATTCATCAACATGCGAATATAAAAAGTGTAATTTTAGATTCATTAGGCAGCCTTGATTTTTGTAACTATTTATTAAATTTAAAACTATTTGTTGGTAATTTGGGCTCTTATGATTTCCAAGAAAGTTTTTAATTACGTCCTTGAAACATAACCATGCTTCTCTCTCTGTATGATTCATTTTCGTAACAAAAATTTCATCATTTATCATCTTACGAATCTGAGGGCCATCGAAAATTCCTTCATTTACTTTAGCATCACTTAATTTGGAAAACTGATTTCGCAGATACTTAAAGCAGCTACCATCTTTGTCTAAAGATTTTACCCATTGTTTCATAAGTCCCAATTTAATGTGCAGAGGTGGTATAAGAATTTTTGATGGATCAACAAGTGGCTTATCTTTTATATTCTTAGAATCCGGTTCGAACTTTTGTCTAAGGGGCCAGACACTCTTTATGTAATGATTCTTTCTATCCCTACTATCCCATTCACATAAATAGCAAGGATATTTTGTGAATCCCGATTGTTGACCCAGAAGTATGATTTTAAGATCCCCACATATTTGCCATTTATGATCATTGTATTTTTTCGGTCTAATATTACTTTCATGTTACAGTACTCTTCATTCAGTATTACCGAATATCTTATGGGAATGGCTGCATAAACATTTGTATTGTGTAACAGAACGGCTTTTAAACTTCTCGTTGACGAATCGATGAACAATCTCCACTCGTTAGGGTTGTAACATCCATGTTTAAAGCAATTCATCAACCCAACTATATCTTTGCAGTAAACTAAGGAAAATTCTTCATCTTTAGCGAAATAATCACGATATTTCTTATCTCTGTCTCGGTAGTAAGAAACTTTAATTTTTCCAGCTTCATTAGTATTTTCTTTTAGCCATGAAGCCAAGTACTCCGCCCCATCCTTTGGTAGGCCCAAATCCCGTATGAATCATTCACTTTTTCCTGTGTAAGTGGACCTTTCTCCTTCTTAGTATTATAGGGGATGTATTCTTCGTCACTTGTATCACTTGTACTAGCAACGTCATTGTCTTCATCAGGCGCTATTTCTTCTTCCGCAATAATATCTCCTTCCTCCATTTCTTCTTCTAAGATTTCATCTTCATCATGTCTTTCTAAATTTTCCTCAAGATCCATACGTCCACTTGCGTACCTACCCAGTGGATCTTCTCTTTTATCAATTGACGATTCATATATAGGTTTCGTGACACTTTCAACGTTAGCGTAATTAATTTGCGACTTGTTTTTACTATAAACTCCATGCAAATTCGTATTACAAAAATAACAGTCTTCTTTTCTTAAAGGTTCCTTCCATATCGTAGGCACTTTCATTTTTACTTCAGTTTTACCATTTTTGTCTTTCTGTAGCATTTTCCTACATATTGCGCATATGATTTTAGGAACCCAATCAAATTCATCAATTTTCATGTCTAAATCAAACATGTTCTTGTACTGCTCTTTAATATTTTGATTGATTGAACAATCTCCACTCGTTAGGATTGTAACATCCATGTTTAAAACCACAGCTCAAAAGAACCGTGAGCAGAGCTGTCTTCATTATCGGGTTTCTCTCTCGGTGTAAGTCCCAAGACGATTAATGTTGACTATCTTGGGTTTGTGTTAAGGTCTTCTTTCCCAAAAGGTTTCCAAAGTCATGTTACAGTAACCTTCATCTCCCTTGTATCACTCGTATTTCCTACTTGATATGAACGGATATGAATATGCTGTTTGTTTGCCCCAGGGTACCTCCACGTGGTGACGGTGGGCAACGACCGATTCTTTTTTTTCGGTTGGCTAAACCCCTGGGTGAAGGCTTTAGAGCCGTCATGGCAGACAAACAACAAAAAATTACGATGCAGGGATTCGGAACCCCAGTATCGGCGGCTGGTCAGGGTGAGCAAGCGGGTCCGCAGTCGTCGTCATCAAGCGACCGCAGCTCTTTGTTAGTGGGAAACTTGGCTTTCGAAGAGTATAATACTACAAGAATTTATCACTTGAGGTCTGGTGACCATGAATGCCTTATAGCAAAACGGGATAGTTTTTGTTACATTTGTAGCAAGTATGAGACCCCAAAAAATAGAAGAAAAATCAATCAAAATATTAAAGAGCAGTACAAGAACATGTTTGATTTAGACATGAAAATTGATGAATTTGATTGGGTTCCTAAAATCATATGCGCAATATGTAGGAAAATGCTACAGAAAGACAAAAATGGTAAAACTGAAGTAAAAATGAAAGTGCCTACGATATGGAAGGAACCTTTAAGAAAAGAAGACTGTTATTTTTGTAATACGAATTTGCATGGAGTTAATAGTAAAAACAAGTCGCAAATTAATTACGCTAACGTTGAAAGTGTCACGAAACCTATATATGAATCGTCAATTGATAAAAGAGAAGATCCACTGGGTAGGTACGCAAGTGGACGTATGGATCTTGAGGAAAATTTAGAAAGACATGATGAAGATGAAATCTTAGAAGAAGAAATGGAGGAAGGAGATATTATTGCGGAAGAAGAAATAGCGCCTGATGAAGACAATGACGTTGCTAGTACAAGTGATACAAGTGACGAAGAATATATCCCCTATAATACTAAGAAGGAGAAAGGTCCACTTACACAGGAAAAAGTGAATGATTCATACGGGATTTGGGCCTACCAAAGGATGGGGCGGAGTACTTGGCTTCATGGCTAAAAGAAAATACTAATGAAGCTGGAAAAATTAAAGTTTCTTACTACCGAGACAGAGATAAGAAATATCGTGATTATTTCGCTAAAGATGAAGAATTTTCCTTAGTTTACTGCAAAGATATAGTTGGGTTGATGAATTGCTTTAAACATGGATGTTACCACCCTAACGAGTGGAGATTGTTCATCGATTCGTCAACGAGAAGTTTAAAAGCCGTTCTGTTACACAATACAAATGTTTATGCAGCCATTCCCATAAGATATTCGGTAATACTGAATGAAGAGTACTGTAACATGAAAGTAATATTAGACCGAAAAAATACAATGATCATAAATGGCAAATATGTGGGGATCTTAAAATCATAACAATACTTCTGGGGCAACAATGGGGATTCACAAAATATCCTTGCTATTTATGTGAATGGGATAGTAGGGATAGAAAGAATCATTACATAAAGAGTGTCTGGCCCCTTAGACAAAAGTTCGAACCGGGTTCTAAGAATATAAAAGATAAGCCACTTGTTGATCCATCAAAAATTCTTATACCACCTCTGCACATTAAATTGGGACTTATGAAACAATGGGTAAAATCTTTAGACAAAGATGGTAGCTGCTTTAAGTATCTGCGAAATCAGTTTCCCAAATTAAGTGATGCTAAAGTAAATGAAGGAATTTTCGATGGCCCTCAGATTCGTAAGATGATAAATGATGAAATTTTTGTTACGAAAATGAATCATACAGAGAGAGAAGCATGGTTATGTTTCAAGGACGTAATTAAAAACTTTCTTGGAAATCATAAGAGCCCAAATTACCAACAAATAGTTTTAAATTTAGTAAATAGTTACAAAAATCAAGGCTGCCTAATGAATCTAAAATTACACTTTTCATATTCGCATGTTGATAAATTTCCAGAAAACCTAGGTGATTACAGCGAAGAGCAGGGAGAGAGATTTCATCAAGATATCAAGGAAATGGAGCGCAGGTACCAAGGAAGATGGGACGTAAATATGTTAGCAGATTACTGTTGGTCGTTAAAAAGAGATCTACCATCAACATCGGAGAAGCGGAAGCGTAATCCACTTCGTAGATCATTTGACAATAAAATAGTTCGTTACCATAAAAAAGAGTAATGGGCTTAATATTTTTACGGGTATTTTATTGAATTGCATATACTTCTAACAAATTTAAAGTGAATGAAGGAGCAGCAAACTATGATATAGTTTTAAAGGATACGATTGTACTTGCATATACATTGTTCTTTGCTTTATGGTTTACATTACCTTTTGCATTGTTTCAGTTTATAACTAATTTTTTCACTCTCTTTACGTCCATGACCTTGAACTAACCTTGAACTGACCATAAATATAACCTTATGGGACTATACTGACCCTGGATTCGGATTCAGCGACCCCAAAAACCCCTAAATGTCATGGTTTGACTTTACTTTTTATGAATCTTTCTGATTTTACCTTCAACTGACCTTGACCATGACCTGATAGGGTTGTAATAAGCCCGGATTCAGATACAGCGCCCCAAAAAACCCAAGATACCATGGTTTTAGTGTATTTTTCATGTATTTCGATAATTTGACCTTCAACTGACCTTGAGAAAGATCTGATTGTTTAATCTGACCCCGGATTCGGATTCAGCGACCCCAAAAACCCCAAGATACCATGGTTTTAGTGTATTTTTCATGTATTTCGATAATTTGACATTCAAATGACCTTGAGAAAGTTCTGATGGGGTTAAACTAACCCTGGATTCGGAATCAGCGATCCCAAAAACATATAAATACCGTGGTCAAGTTTTTGGGACTTACAATTTTTTTTTTGTGGGGCTGTGTTACCATCCTTTTACTATTTGATTTTAGTAAGGCGTTCGACACTATTTCGCCATCCAAGTTGTTACGCAAGCTGATCAGAATGGGGTTCTCCAGGGGAGTAGTCATGTGGATAAAATCATATATTACTGGGCGTAACCAAAAAGTTGTTACGGCATCTAATGGTAGTTCAGATTGGCTCACAACCAATCTCGGCGTACCACAGGGCCCTGTCTTGGGGCCCCTTTTGTTCAGCCTTTATATTAATGACCTTCAGGAAGTTTTATCGGTCTTTAAAAGTACGAGGGATTTTCTTACGAATAGTGTATCGCATTTATTAGACGCGGACGATTTGCAAACCTACACTCAAGCTACTTGCGATAACCTTCATCAGAGGATAAGACGCTTGTCGGCTGTGGCCAAAGCAGTGTCGGCGTGGGCTTCTGAGAACGCTCTGTGTCTCAATGTCGAGAAAACGAAGGCAATTATTTTTGGGTCAGAATCTAACATTAATAAAGTACAGAGTATGGATTTGCCTGGCATAGAGATTCAGGGTAACGTCTTTGTTCCCTTTCTTGACACAGTTACTAACCTCGGTGTAGTCATGGATTCGAAGTTAACATGGAGACCGCAAGTGGATGCAGTTAGCCGAAAGGTTAATAAGGCCCTACATGGGCTTAAATCATTTCAATCCAGTACCACCGAGGCGTTACGCAAACGGCTTGCAAGTGCTCTTGTCCTGTCTCATTTAGATTATTGCTCTTTAGTGTATCTTGATGTGTCAGGTGAGCTCCGAATGAGACTGCAAAGATTGCAGAATTCATGTGTGAGGTACATATGTGGTGTTAGAAGGTATGAGCATATCAGTCCCTACAGGAGTAAACTGGGCTGGCTTGATCTTGAGGGAAGAAGGGCGTATTTTGCGGCCCTTTTTCAAAAAAACCAGGCTCGTACCTCTAGTAGGACTGATTCTAGGGAGCTCTCGATTCCATCGTCGCGTACCGATACAGGGTTGAAATCTTTTCAATCTCAAGGTGCGCGTCTATGGAATACGATCCCTCGACGTATTAAGCACTTGCCCTCACTACGCAGATTTAAAGCGACAATTCGCGACTATTTGCTATGTAAGTCCAGGGACATGGACCATGTATATCTAATGTAGAATGACGCTAATCATACGAATGTTAACTATAATAGAAATTAAAGTTTGCTAGTCTCAAAAAAAAAATGTATTATTCGTAATGATAAGAATAAGTGATAAGTGTAATGACGTGATTGATGTACGACAGATATAATATTGTGCAATATATGTAAATTAATGACGAGCAATGTCGAGCTGTGATATGATTGACTATACTAATGATCTCTGTAAATATGTATTATTATTGAATGTAGTTTATTGTTTTTGTCCTGCACAAAAATAAACATCTAATCTTCTCCAAAATCTCCCTTGAAACCGAGATGAGCTGAGCCAGCAGCTGCTTAATCTCAACGGAGTCTGTAGCACGCTGGATGGCGCTGACTTCTGCGAACGTCGGCTCGGGGACGCGGCTGGGCTCACGGAGCAGGAGCCCGGTGCGTAGATGGATGTCTCCATCAGCGTGTCTGCAGCCGTAATCATCTCATCCACGGTGTTAGTTTTGAAGATATTCAACACGCATTGCACAATGTTGACAGCGGCGGCGGCGGCGGCTGCGGCGGCTGATGCGGTGGCGGCTGTGGCGGTTGCGGCGGCGGCGGGATCGGCGGGCTGAATGTTGCCGTCAAGCATGGCTCCGTGGAGAGCGGCGAGCGCCGACTGCTGCTGCCGGTCCGACGAGGCTGGCGGCGCTGGCGGGCCTCCGTCTGGGAGCGAGGGCTGATGCGGCGTCGGCTGCGACAGCGGCGGCGGCGTGCATGCGGCTATCGCAGTGTCACTCACGTGGTGACGATGGCGGCTCGGCCGGGCGGGCGGCGGCGGCGTCGGCGGCGCGCCAGACAAACCTTGCTGCTGCGGCGTCGGCGTGCTGGCCCCCGGCTGCTGCTGCTGCGGCGGCGTCGAAAGCGGCGCGGCAAGCTCAGACTGCGACTGCTGCTGCGGCGTTGGAAACGGCGCGGCGAGCTCGGACTGCGACTGCTGCTGCGGCGTTGGAAACGGCGCGGCGAGCTCGGACTGCGACTGCTGCTGACGCAGGACGATCGTCGAGTTGAGGTCAGCGGTGTCCTCGAGATACTCGTCGTACGAGTCGTCGGCAGTGCTGGAGCGAGTGATGCGGCGTGGCGTCGAGGCACCGCGCGGCATGCTCAGCATGCGCGTGCGCGAGCGCGCACTTTTTCAGCGGCAGCGGCGGCCATGTCGGCTTTTCCCGACAAAAGCGCGGGAATAGTTTTTCCTCTCACCTCGTTTTCTCGTTTCGAAAAATCGGTCGTCCCTGACTCTGCTGTCGGCGCGCTGCACCCGAATATCACGTCGGGGTCACCAATGTGCAGGCTAAGCCAAGGGTTACCAGGGCGCATTGGGAATCGCCCCAGCAGGTGCAGCGCTGCTTGCGCCGAGGACAGGAGCGAGGCGGACGATGGCAGGAGAGAGAAAAGGGGTTTTACACACCTTGATTTTATTGTAGCACTATATTTAAACTATGTTACTATTTACAAATATGTACAAGAATATGCAAGTGGCTGTGTTAGCCGTAAAGATAGTTCTGAGATCGAAGCGATGCGCCAGAGCTGTGGCGTACGAGCGAACTGTTTGCGTGAAGTCCTGTGCGTGCAGCTCGAGAGGCTCCGTAGCCGAGTATAAAGCGAGACAGCGATAGGAGGCCGAGGCTAGAAGAACGCTCTCGACTCCAGTCGCTGCTTGCGCCGATTGTGCTGCCGCTCGCCTGTCGGCAGGAGCGTGCGCACTTGTCGTGACGGCAACTCCGAGGGTGCCACAAATCAACATTAATTCCAATAAAAATAAATCAAGGTTTACAAGAAGTTGAATATTCGAAAATTTGTGCAGAAGTGACGAATAATTCATTTACAATTTCAAATCAGATTCAAGTTAAGAAATTCGATTTAATTAAAAACACAAACGTTGAATCCATTCAAATTATCAAAATTAATTTCGACAAACAAAAATTAATAGCTGAAAATACAAATAGCATTGCAACAAATTTAAGGTCTAGCGCAAAGAATATAGCGACCATCCCTGCGACTAATATTGTTTCAAATATTGTGAATCCAAAATCATAATTCAGTATAAACTGCAAGGCAGATGCGCTAAAGGTCGGAGTTACTAAAACTTTAACTTCAATTTTCAACAACTTAATATTAAGTAAATTTAGATCTACGCAGAAAAATGATTCAAGAATATCATTTAATGTGAGTTTCAAATAGCATAACCTTCGTGCAAATGGGAAAAACAATTTATTTAATTGCAGTATTTCCGATGTTTTACAAAAATGTTTTACAAATTGTTTTACAAACTTACAAATAAATCAAGTACTGAACCTTATGTCTAGATAATACATGATAATTTATTCAACATAGCAATTGTATTTTTCAATCAATAAGCTACAAAGATATTTTAATTTAAGAGAACAAAGTATAATAATAATGAAAAATAAATTTGGCGACCAAGATGGCGTCGGGAGGTAAGAAGCCTCCTGACAAGTGTGAATTTTTATTTCTCTTATTGCAAAAAAAAATCGTCTACAGTTACTTGTATTATCTGTGAAGAAGTATATCATTACAGTTGTTTGACACAGAGGTGCAACGGCTACAAATTCATTAGCGATAAATTAATAATATGTCCAGAACATATGCAGCTCAACATAACCTCCAAAATTGAAGAAGAAAACCTGAGTGTTCTAGCTAGGTTGTTGATTGCTCAAGTGAAACTTAAAACTTCAGAAGAAATAAGAAAGGATTTATTAACTGAAATTTCAAATAAAATGCAGGAATCAAATAATACAACAATTTACGAAGAGGATAATGAGAATGAATTGCTGAAAGCTGAAAATGCATTATTGAAACAATTGGTTAGTGAACTAAAAGAAAACAATAATCTACTTAAAGAAAAGCTTAATGACAACCAAAAGGAAAATGAATTCAAAAGTTATATGTATTCAGAAGTCACAAGTTTTCCCAAACCACAGCAAAAAAAGTGACCAAAATAAAAGTAACTAAAATTAATAACGACAAAAATAGTAGCAATATTAATATTAAGAAAAGTGTCATTGAAATTCTGACAAAGGAAAAAAATATACAAACTAAAAAAGTCTATTTAAATAACAAAGATGAATTGTTAATAAGTTGTTCAACTAGTAATAGTGCAGAGTTAGCAGAATCTGTATTGAAAAGAGAGTTAGAAGGTATACTTAATATCAATAAAGAGGAACTGAATAACCCTAAAATAAAAATCGTGGGAATTGATAACTGTGATAACATGGAAATAGAAGAGTTAGAAAATGACATAAATTCAAGAAATTTCAGCAGTTTTGCAAGAAAAGGTTAAGTGCTGCATATGTATACAAATGATACAAACAACAAGACTACCGTTCTAATGAAAGTTCCTGCAGAGATATATAAATATATCAAAGAAAATAATAGCAAAGTTTTTGTAGGGTATCAAAATTGTAAAGCCTACGATTTAATAAACATTAGACCTTGCTATAACTGTGGCAGAAATGGCAACAGTGGAAAAAACTGTACAAATGATACTACGTGCCTTAAATGCTCAGAAATGCATAAGACTAGTGAGTGTATAAATAATATTATAAAGTGCTTAAACTGTGAATATAGTAATGAAAATTATAATACTAATTATTCAACTAATCATTATGCCAATGACCATACTGTATGTAATATTCTGAAAAAAAAATTACAAGATATATAGACTCGACTGATTACCCGATAAAACCTTCTTTACCACCAGTGAATATGGATTACCATTCGAAGAAGGGAACGAAGAAGACTCAAGTACCATCAGATGTGAATCCATTAACAAGTAATAGAAACCAGCAGCAGCTCCAACAGGAACAGCACAAACAAAAATCGAAACAAGCTAGACAAGCACAATTATCTACATCACAGACAGTAAAAACGGCAAAAAGAAAACAAGGAAATAATAGTAAAAATGGATAATTTTGATATTTTTGATAAGATAAAAAATGATTTAATACGCAAAGAAAAAATATGTGATAATATTTTTAATTTTAACAAAGTTATTAATAACAAAAAAGATATAATAATGCATATTAATGTTAGGAGTATGAATGCTAATTTTGATAAAGTTAAGATATTATTTGAAAGTCTAATAAATAAACCTTCTATTATTATATGCACTGAAGCTTTTGAACAAGTCAATTACAATTTATACGAATTAAAAGGATCTAACTATGAATATCAGAGTTACTATAATGATAGTAGGATAAATAGAAATGATGGAGTTATTGTTTTTATTGATAAAAGCTTGGTACAAAAAACTGAAATTGTTAAATGTGGTAGGATTAAAATCATAAATACACGAGTTACACTTAATAATGATAGTAAACTAGAGATTTCTGCTATGTACAGATCTCATGGTATACCTAAGGCTGAATTCATTCTAGAACTAAACAAATACTTAGTCAAAAAGAAAAATATTAAAAATCATTTAGTAATAGGTGATTTTAATATAGACATATTAAAATGTGATAACATAAGCCAAGAATTCCTATGTAATTTCTGTGATAAAGGTTATTTGCCAGGATTTACTAGTATTACGAAGCCGCCTACTACGATATGTAAAGGTTCATGTATAGACAATATATTCATTAAAACTAGTGGACTAAATACTAATACATACATACTCAAACATTCTTTAACAGATCATTATCCTATTTTCATTGCTATAGATAAGATTAAAACAGAATTAAATAAACCAATAGTAACTTTAGACTATAAAAAATTAATAAACATTGCTAGGACAAAAAATTGGAATGAAAATTTGGCTATACATGACCCTAATTTAGCTACTAATATTTTGATATGCAAAATAAAACAATGCATTGAATTGGCAAAGAAAAAAAATAATAGTAAATCTAAACAAAAAGGAAGGAAAAAATGGATTACAAATGCCATAATACAGTCATGCGAAACCAAAGAATTTTTATATAACTTATGGCAATTGGATCTCAAAAATGAACAGCTTCGCTTGCAATATAAGAATTATGCTAAAATATTGGATAAAGTAATTATAGATGCCAAAATGAAATATGATAAAAGTCTAATCCAAAATAATTCTAATAACCCAAAAATGTTATGGGAAATTATAAATTCAATAATAGGTAAAAAGACGAAATCTAAGGAAGCTATAAGTTATATAAAAGTTGATAAAAATAAGATTACTGACAAAGTTGAAATTACTAAAAATATAAATAAATATTTCTGTGAAATAGGGCAAAAATTAAGTGATAAAATTGTTAAACCCACCAATGAAGAAATCAAACTACCTGAAATGAATGTAAATTCTATTTTTCTCAATCCTACAAATAAAAATGAAGTAACAGGTATAATCAATAATTTTAAATTAAAAAAGGGTGGTGTTGACAAAATTCATGTTAAAGTCTTGAAAATGATGTGCAACTATATTGTTGAACCTCTAACAAATATTTTTAATTCATGTATTGATAAAGCCGTTTGGCCCAATGCTCTGAAAAGGGCTGAGGTAGTACCATTATTTAAATCAGGTGAAAAGCATAATATGTCTAATTATAGACCTATTTCTCTAATTTCTAATGTAGCAAAAATCCTAGAAAGAATTATCTACAATAGAATTTATAATTTTGTGGAAAAGCATAATATTATATCTGAACATCAATTTGGTTTTAGGAAGAAAATGGGTACTAGAAATGCTTTAAATTATTTAACTAATACCTTGTACACTAATTTAGATAAAAGTAAACCGATAATTGTAACATTCCTAGATTTGACAAAGGCGTTTGACACCGTAGATCATGAAATTTTACTAAACAAACTCTATTGTATTGGTATTAGAGGACAGGCACTGGATTTGCTTTCAAGTTATCTCAATGATAGATACCAAGCAGTGGTTATGGATGATACTGAAAGTGATAAATTGTTAATAAATAAGGGTGTACCACGAGGTACAATCCTAGGTCCACTACTTTTTATTCTGTATATAAATGATATCCTAAAGGAAATCCCACTGGAAGAAATTTTGTCATACGCAGATGATACTACTATAATTGCTACTGATAATAATTGGATAGAAGCACAAGACAAAATGAACAAGTATTTAAATAGAATTAATTTTTGGTTAGCTTTAAATAAATTATCACTAAATGTAGACAAGACTGTTTTTATTACTTTTGGCAATTACAGTGACAGTGTCCCAAATAAATTAGAAGTTAAAATTAATAATAAAAATATAACAAGAGTAGAATATTATAAATATTTGGGTATAGTTATAGATTTTAATTTAAGATGGGATAAACACATTCAGTACATTGTAAATAAAACAAAGTATCTTGTATTTATATTTTACATAATTGCGAAAATAATGTCTACAGAGACATTAAGAATGATTTATTATGCTTTTTTCCATAGTCTGATAAGCTATGGAATACTAGCTTGGGGTAGAGTTTATAAAAATAATCGAGTTTTAGTTCAAAATCTACAAAAAAAAATTTTAAATATCATTAATAAACGAAACTTTATTGTACAAAATAATCCTTTAAGCATCATAGAACAAATATATATTTTAGAAGCTATAAAATATCATTATGCAGATCTCAAAATGCAATATACCAAATCTACGAGTGTAACAAGGAAAAAATATTTAATTTTACCGAGTTATAAGAAGAAAGTTGGTGATAAAAATTGTTATAAAAAGGCTATAGTAACTTTCAACAGTTTTCCCAATGAATTAAAAATTTTAAATATAGATAATGTATCACATAAGAACATTATAAAAAATTGGATTAAATTAAATTGTTAAGGTTACTGCTTTCTTTCGCATTTTTATTTTACTGTTATGAATTGAAGAAAAAATTATTTGTTATAATACATATTATATGTTAAAACCAAATTTTTTTTTATGTAGTTTGTAGTTAAAGTAGTTTTAAGTTTAGATCTAAGTTTTAGTATATAATTTTAATATATTTTCTTATTTTGTATCTCTACAGGACTTTTACAGGGCATTCAACTACCCTGTAAATCTTTCTGGTTTTAAATAAATAAATACATAAATAAATAAAAAATATATATATAAAAAAAAAAAAAATTAGCGTAATAACAATAAATGAAAGAAAATTTTTAATTTTAGTAAGTTTTACAAATAAAATATCAAATTAAATTTCTGAAAGCTTTAATAAAGGCCTGGTATATATAAAAAAGGATTTAAATATGTCTAAAAAGCTCTATTTATATAGAAATAAAATATTGTCGGTAATCTATTATTATCAATTGTCATTGAAGCTATGATTTTCGGAAAGAATCAACCGTTATTATAAACTTTTTTTTTTAATCCAGGTGTAAAATTCTCGGTAACAAGAATTGAATCAAATTTTGATTTTTATATTTAGATTAACATTTATATATATATATAAAATAAAAAAATCACTTGATAAATAATTCAATATTATAGCTTACATTATATAATTATGTTTTCAAGCAAAGGTACTTAAAAAAAATGTTTTTTAAATTAATAAACAAAAATATATGCATTATTATTTCAGAATAACTTCGCAAAGTCTTAATTTAAGTGAATATGCAGTTCGAATAAATATTAAAAGTTTCATACGAACACTTATGATCTTAATTCTTAATTGTGTGATAGAAATAAGTTTTACTTTCATTATTATATCAATAAGATACACTTGTTAGTTGCATTCAGCTGTGATAAAAAAATATTTTCTAAAATAGTTCTTTTAAAATCAATCAATATTATTAAACTAAAAAAAATGAGCAATTTATGAAAAATTATCGAATATAGCAATACACGTACTTAAATGTTTTTCTTTACTTTTTCATACAAGGTCTCAAGATTTATAATGCCATTTCAAAAATGTATATATTTGTAGGCGCTAAAGCCATTTTTTTTTAAAATCCTTTGCATTATTTAATTTCATAAAAGCAGATTCAACCCATACATCATTTATATTAAAAAAAATACATCCTTTATAAGGAACTTTCATTAAATGCATTTAAGGAAAATAATCGACAAGTGTGTTAATTAAAAACATAACTTTTATATGAGTTTAAACGCATAAACATATATGCAAATGTATATAATTTATATATAAGTCACATTCTAAGCTAACTACATACGGCACGAAATATTGAATGAAATTTAAATATATAGGATTTGTTAATAGTCTTTTTGTATACTTACGTATTATAAGTTTAACAGTGATGTAGCAATAAGTACTATAATATGTGTACATCACTGAAGATATATTTGATAATATCTATACGTTGAAATAAGAATAGATATGTTAAACATTATGCATTCAATTTATATTATCCGTTTAATGCATGTAAGAAATATTAACAGAAAAAGGCGGATTTTTAGCGAATTAGACAAAGCGATGCGTTTATTAAGATTTCATTAGTTTGCGATTAAGATATTTAAGCATACAATAAGACATGATGTCATGCAAATATATTATTATATTATAAATAAGCACAATCTATGTAGCAATAAGATTTACCATAGACCTATTAAATTCTAGAATATTCATACTAAAAACAATATACATAAAATAATTATATAAAGAAATCTAACAATTAAAAAAGTATATATTCAAGGTTGAATTTATAAAATAAATGATCTTAAATCTTGCAAATGAAGGTTTCTCAGTTATAAGTTTGATTTTTAGTTATGTTGAATTGAATAGTCGAAATAACGGAATAGAATAATCAGATTACAAGTAATTGCAATCTTCAAGACAGTTACACAAAAAGATTTACAACTTCAAAGCCTATACAAGTGAGTAGGTACAAAAAAATGTGAACCATGATTATGGTTAAATGGTTTCGTTATAAACAAAAAATATTGTCAGTTAATGACAATTAATAAGCAGATAGTTTATTATTCTGTAAATTATTGGCAATAAGATCAATATAAATTGAACAATCATGTTGTATTACACATGTGTTTTACTGTTCTCAGTTACGTGTAGATGCAAATCTGTAAATACATTTTATTTTCAAACAAGTTTCACTATAAAATTCAAATTCAATGTTTCTAATAATATAACTTTAACCAAGAATCTTTTTGAATCGATTTTATTTACTATACCATAATCTTACTAAACGCGAAAACATTTTTTTTGTTACATTTCTTTTAATATAAGTCAAAAAGGTGTACCGTAAGTTATCTCTAAAAATTATACTTATCAACACTCGGGAATACACTATCCTATTTAAACAATTTAGCGAGGAACGTTAAAAGATATCAACCCAACAATTTAAGAAGATGACTTTTGCAAGTAAGAAGAAGACGATATAGACCAGAAAAAAAATAGACGACACCTAGAATGCGTCGTTGCGTTATTTAATATTAAGTACACAGCGTCGATTGATAGTTTGTGTTTAACAAACCTAGCAACCTTTTAAGGCGAGGGGTGTTATATCCTACTTAATACTCGTAAGTATATAACTATATTTCAATATTATTTTATACATGGCAAAACCGCATGTTTTTAAAACTTGTATTCTCTAACTGTCGTGAATGAGGCTTTAGGTGTGTGCTTGTGTATCTTAGCTAGGGCGCACGAGTCAAGTGTAAACGGATGCACACGTGTTTAGGATCCATATCGACCCTCTTTTTCGACCACGAAATGTATCTGCTAAGCGCAGCATTTTCCGAGCGGAAAAATACAGGCTGTAATATTATTTTGAAAGCAGAAAGCGTAGCGTATAAAATAATAACTTTTTACATGTATAACATCGTAATATAGTTTTATAATTCAAATAAAAATGTTGTGCGAAATAATCAAGTCGATAGCTTGATTCTAAATGTAGTTTTAAATATTCTGTTGTAATAATAATATTTACATATAATACGATAGTTTTTAGTACTGAAATATAAATGTTTATTCGCTATTTACATTTTAGAATCTAGACATTTTTATACAAGACTGAAACCTGTTTATGCAAACTTTAAATTTAAGTAAACATAAATTAATTTTAACTTTACATTCATCACTTATTCTCATTATTATTATTAATTAATCTTATGCCATTTTAACCGTGTGTACACTTTAATAAATTACTATAATTATTGTATGATTCTTAACAAATATCGTAACTATATAATATAAATAAATATATAAAGTAAATATTTTCACAATACTATCTTTAATGGTTTTTTTATGAAATAACTACTATATTTTAAAATCATTTAGTAAATAAAAAATATAATAAACATTAATATTTTAGGTTAAATATTAAGAAAATTAAATGTAAAATGCGAAAGATAGAGAATGAACAAGAGAGCAAGCGAGGCACAAGATCTCCCTTCTCTCTCTCTAGAAAAAGCTTGCCTCACCAAAAAAGCCCGAGCCCAAAACATAACTGCGCGCGCTTCTTTAGCGACGCCCATATGAGGACCTTTTTATCCTCACCCTCTCTTCTTTTTTCTCTGTCTTAAGCATTAACCTAATAAGAGGAAAAGCGCGTGGGAGGAGAAAAAGGAGGAAACGTTACATTTTTCACCAGAATTCGCTCGACGAGCACCTCAGGAGCAGTATCTGTTCCTGTACAGCAAAGCTTGTGTCAACTCTAAAACTCGAACTCTCACATGCCTAAGCGCCTCAAGAGCAGAATCTGATCCTGTACAACAAAGCTTGTGCTGAAGTAAGAGTAGAAACATCTCACTCACCGAAGCGCCTCCAGAACAGTATTTGTTCAGGAAAAGCAAGGTTTGTGCAAGACAGAATAGTAGAAAGACGTAGCTCGCTCAAGCAACCTCTCGAGGCAACGTGCCTTTAGTATCGCTAAGCTTGCTACAGATCTTTGTAGACAATTATACTAGGTATAATTATACAGGTGATTTTTGGGTCGGCAATCGCAATTCTGATATCAAAATTGCAAAATTTAAGATAGCGGATCCAATATCTCGCCCGTACAGGCCTTTGCAATACAAAATGGGAAAGGGACGTTCGACTGGCTTGAAATTTAATACTCAAGGCTTTTTGGGGTCGACAATCACAATTCTGATCTAAAAATTAGAAAATTCAAAATGATGGATCTAATATGGCGCCCGAATAGGCCTTTGCAATAGAAAAATGGAAAACAATCGTTCGACCGGCTTGGAATTTTACAGTCAGGTGACCTTGGGGTCGGCAATCACAATTCTGATGTAAAAATTGGAAAATTCAAAATGATGGATCTAATATGGCGTCCGAATAGGCCTTTGCAATAGAAAAATGGAAAACAATCGTTCGACCGGCTTGGAATTTTACAGTCGGGTGACCTTGGGGTCGGCAATCACAATTCTGATGTAAAAATTGGAAAATTCAAAATGGCGGCCGTATAGGTCTTTGCAATACAAAAATGGGAAACAATCGTTTGAACGGCTTGGAATTTGATAGTCAAGGGATCTTGGGGTCGGCAATCACAATTATGATGTAAAAATGGCTAAATTCAAAATAGCGGCCGTATACGTCTTTGCAATACGAAAATGGGAAACAATCGTTCGACCGACTTGTTCCAAATGTTCCAAAGAATCGAAATCATATTTTAAGTAAAGAATACCATGTTTTAATATTTTAGTATTGATAAAATTTTAAAAAATGTTTAAATTGTTTGTTTAAAACAGTTAAAAATTATTTACTAGATTCTTTGCTAAATTTTAAAGCTATACTGTTACAAGTTGTTTTTGTAAAACCCTTATTTTCATGTAAAAGATAGCCAAACAGGCATATTTGAAAACTCTGAGGATTTTTTACACAACAACTCAGCGGCTTACCAGAAACTTGCCAAAACATTTTTTATTTAAAATCATCTAAAGAATACAAAAAAATTGCAAATAAAAAAAAGAATTTAATAAGAATTATAATTTCTCTCTCTCTCTCTCTCTCTCTCTCTCTCTCGTAGCATAGGAGAAAGAAAAGTCAGTTTACTGCGAGTTCAGGTACGACGTTTTGGCTATTGATGGTTGGATGCCCCGGGAAGATACACACACACACACATATATATATACGTTTTGGCTATTGATGGTTGGATGCCCCGGGAAGATACATACACACACACACATATATATATATATATATATATATATATATATATATATATATATATTCCTATATTCCTATATTCCTCGGAAGATGCTATCAATGATACGTAGTTTATGCCGATCTGAACTAAAGTTGCACTTCTTTACAAATTCAATGACAAAAGGTATTGAAATATGGATGTTGGTCGAGCTGTAAAATCGAAATTGACCATGCACCGAAATAAATTTGTTACGCCTATAGCATCAAACGACGAGCTTTAATCGTTCGCTCTTGTTTTATACAAAGTTAGTACAAGAGTAAGGCCAGTAGTGTATTAAAATCATGCTTTAGCTGTACGGTAGTACTCGACGCCAAAAAAGCACGACGATCTTGCGCTTACCGCCTCGAGTCAATGCGCTATTGTCGAGAAAGAGCTACGAGAAAAGTATCGTGTACGGGCGTGCATCGTTCGCATGTCTTTCCTACCCTCGTGGTATGAGCTCTCTTGCGATGACCGATTAGGCCACGCCCCCTTGCGGGAACTCGCCGCTCGGAGATTTTCGCGCGCATTCTGCATTGTTGTTGACTTGGTGTGCAGAGAAAATTTACCATCATATTCACTCGAGTTTTGTATATTCATGCGTTTGTCGTTTTTTCTATAGGATGTATATATCTGCTCCCAGCTGAATTCTCAAGGGGGCGTGGCCTAACTACTCTTCGCAAGGGAGCTCGTACCACGATGGCAAGAGATTCATACGAATGTCGCGCGCTAGTATTCGATGCTTTTCTCGTAGCGCTTTCGCGGTAACAGAGCAGAATAATTAGGTATAGAGTAGCCATATTGAATCCGCCATTTTGAATTTGTTAATTCAGCATCATATTCGTGATCAGATACCTCAAAACACCCTGGGTGATCAATTTCAAGCCATCTCATATAATTAGAGCCCCTTAGAGTAGAATAATCAGGTATTGAGTCGCCATCTTGAATCCGCCATTCTAAATTTTTGAACTTGGCATCTGATTCGTGATCTAATACTTAAAAAACCCCTGGGTGATCAATTCCTAGCCATTCCGCGTCATTAGAGTCCCTTCGAATAGGATATTTATGTTTGTAGCAGCAAATTTGAATCGGCCAGATTAAATATTTAAATTGTGGCTACAAAATTGTGATCAGTGATTTTGTATACCACTTAGACCAATTTAAAGTTTTTACAACTGGCTTTCGCATTTAAATTGATAGTTTTCTTTATTAATCGGAAAAATTCGGAGATTGTAGTAGCCATGTTTATCCGCCATATTAAATGTTTAGATAGGGCCAGATTTTGTTTGAAAGTGTACGTCAATATGAATATTTTAAGACGTCATAGGTATTTTTTGGTTGCTGAGCTTTTTGTACAGAGCCTTGTCCTCGTTGGCGTGGAACGTCTCATACATATATACATACGATATAGCCTGTGAAAATTGCCGGTCAGCATTGTGATAGTAGAATATACGTATGTGTGAGTTAGGTAGGAAATATGAGTGAGACGAATATATATATATATATATATATATATATATATATATATATATATATATATATATATATATATATATATATATATATATATATATATATATATATATATATATATATATATATATATACACATATATACATATATACATATATACTATAATATGCTTCGTCTCACTCGTATTTCCTACTTAACTCACACATACGTATATTCTACTATCAAAATGCTGACCGGCAATTTTCACAGGCTATATATATATATATATATCAGTCATTCGACGCCAACGAGGACAAGGCTCTGTACAAAAAGCTCAACAACCAAAAAATACCTATACGGCTTAAAATGTTCATATTGACGTACACTTTCAAACAGAATCTGGCCCTATGTAAAAATTTAATATGGCGAATAAACATGGCCACTACAATCTATGAATTTTTCCGATTAATAAAGAAAACTATCAATTTAAATGCGAAAGCCAGTTGTAAAAACGTGAAATTGGTCTAAGTGGTATACGAGATCACTGATCACAATTCTGTAGCCACAATTTAAATTTTTTAATTTTAGTATTTATATAGTATTGAATGAGGATGTTGTCCTCCCTCCTAGGTCCCTCCTCTGCGCAACGCCTTGAATAGAGGTCATAGACCGGTCATTCCTTATCAAATCGCCCAATCTTATCAACCTACTCCCACCACCTTCTTCCCACCCTTCTATCGTAAATTCGTTCAAAGCCTCTCTCTATGACTTTCTTCTCGGTAGAGACAATTTAGAGTGGCAGCAATTAGTTGAGGGAGAGAGAATTCTGCTTACCTAGGCCGCACTGGCAGGCGTTTCAACCGTGTTCTATTTTATTCAACTTTCGTACACCGTCAGAGCGACAAGAGTGTTCAATTGCGAAAAATTGTTACAACGTTGTGTTAGTTAATTAGACTTCGAATTTTAATGTTTTATAGTTTAAATTGCACATTTTACTTATCTTTTGCGAAGTTTGAAACATAATCTTTGTCATTATTTACTTTATTGTAAGTCTCAACTCATTATACTGTTCTTGATAATTCTACCGCTACGATGCATCTAAAAATCAATTGTATTCTTGAAGCGTTATTGTTAAAGATTCGATTAAACTATAATGTATCAATTATGTGTCGGATGGGGTTACACCGTCGTGGCAGAAATAAATATCTCTCTCTCTCTCTCTCTCTCTCTCTCTCTCTCTATATATATATATATATATATATATATCTCTCTCTGACATATAATGTGTTGAGTAAGATCGAAGTTAATTACAATGCAATTATAGAAAGAGTAGATAACATTGAGCAGTCTAATTTTGAAGTGAAAAATCTAGTCAAAAATAATAGTGATACAAAGAAATACGATAATGATTAATAAAATTGAAAGTGACAACTCCGACATATTAAAGGACATAAGAAAAATTATTGCACACGAGACCGCAATCAATAACAATCATGGAACTGCAATAAATAAGAATAATAATATAGAGAAAACTTTGAGAATTATTCAACATAAACATCAAGAATTTTTAAGTAAAATTGAAAATTACCAAATTGGCCTGCCTACCAGTAAGGCAAATACAACTTTTTCTCCGCACAGTATTAGAAATAGAAATAGTAATGATAAGATAAATAGTGTACTTAGTAATAATGTAAATAATAATAATAATAATATATATAAAATAGATAATAATTTGAATGACGAAAGCAACGATACACTGCAAGATACGGCGTCGACGTCAACTGCACGAAGCACGCGGGTTAAAATGGTAGGTGGGAGGACAATACAAACTAATAATAATACAAATTGCAATAATGACTTAATAATTTCGAATATTTTTTACGGTAACAGCACTAAGCGTATTGATGTGGTTCATGCTACACTGCGTCGTGTCCTCCCATCAATACAGAAAACGGATATAGTAAATACCCGCCTGCTGCGGTCAGATGAGTCGCTTTTGGTGACATCAGTCGAGGTAACTAGCGAGCGCAGACGATCACCGTGGGTTGTTACCCTCTTCAGCAGTGTGTTAGGAGATAAAATCATGCGACAAAAAAAGTTTATAACAGATTTTCACACTAAAGATGTCGACATCTTGGCACTTGACCAGGAGACTAGTGATGCAATATTCAATAGTAAAATTTTTATAAATGAACATCTACCAAGGGAAACATTTAATCTCCCACGAATTTTTAACACCGGCAGACCTCCAAGCAATTTCAGCCTCGTATGAAACTCCACAAATTGCATTAGATACACATAAAAAAACAAGAAACGCAAATACAAATAAAAAAGATAAGTTGGACATTCAAACAAATAATCAAACGGAGGCTATCGCAAATGAATAACTATCGTCGGTCACTGCTGGGGGGTGCACTGTAGGGGACTGAGAGCAGGATTTATCAATGTGACCTCTCTAGATTGTCACATTGATATACTCCGTCAACACCTTCTATCTGGTTCCTCCTACCACCTTTTTGGAATTGCTGAGACGCACCTTGCACAAGATTAAATAGGAATAAATTTGGGGGTGGGTTAGTCCAGTATGTACACAATAGTTTTAAGGCAACCATACCTAGCCGCTCACGTATCACCCAGGATGGTACGCCGAACATTCCTGAATATATTATGTGTAGTGTGCAACAGGGCGACCTTCCCCATGTATTCGTTGCTCTAATTTATAGGCCACCACATGTACCATTCCTGCAAAATTCTGACCTAATTGATAAGCTAGCTACATACACGCAGGACTATAGCCATAAAATCTTGATGGGTGATCTGAATGCGAACCTGTTGAAGACGGCGGCTGATGCAAGATTCGTTAAGCGATTAGCCGACGATTTATATCTAAAAATAATAGAGCATGGTGCGACTCATCACCTCGAGGGGTCTCACACGTGGATTGATGTCGTTATGACAGATGACAACGACGTGGTGCTGAATGCCAGCAATCACGCGGCGCCCTTTGCCAGCAATCACACAATTATAGATGTTGAAATAGATTTTAAATTAAGATCTTCTATCTTACCTGAGTAAATGTGACTGGGCGGCGTTTGATTGCTTGGACAACAATGACATGGACGATTTATCGGGACAGTTCAGCGCCAATCTCATGGGGGCAATAGATGAACTCGCTCCACTGAAGCAATTTACACCAAAAAATTAAGCTATTCCCCCATGGATTGACGCAGATCTGGCTCACATATTAAAAAAACATGACGCCGTACGCAGACGACTACAGCGCACAAATAACGGTAATCTTTGGCAGGAGTCCACCGGTCTCTCGCGGTCGAAGCAGAACAACGCATGAAAATCGCGCGGGAGACTTACATGCAGAATAAGATTTTTGAAGCCCCAGAAAATAAGAAGGATATTTGGAAAGAACTAAAGGGCTTCGAGCTCCTGCCAAGGGCACGGGGAGGGGGGTTGCATGGCTTCTCGCCGGGTGAGCTGAACTCGCACTTTGCGGGGGTATCGGTCTCCCAGAGTGAAGGTGACGTTGATTTGGGTAGCATCTTGGACTCGGCTAGTGACGACGGCTTTGTTTTCAAAGACGTTACAGTGACGGACGTAGTCCTGGCTGTTGCTCATTTCTCGTCGCAGGCTAGGGGTGAGGACGGTATTCCCCAAAGCGTTGTAGCTAAGGCTCTCCCGTATGTAAGTCATCATATAGCGAGGGTCTTCAACTCCTCTTTGTCTGGTGGTGTCTTCCCAGGGGCTTGGAGGGGGGCTCACTTGGTGCCTCTCAAAAAGGTTTCAGTGCTATCTACTTTATCAGATTTTCGCCCAATAGCACTATTGAGCTTTCTCTCCAAGGTGCTGGAGAAGATAGTATACGACCAGATTACCGATTTCATAAGATCCAAAAAGATCCTGGATCCTCTGCAAACCGGTTTCAGGCAGCATCACAGCACCCAGACAGCTCTACTAAAACTGACCGAGGACATACGAACTGGGATTAATGACAATAAGAAACTAATGACCATACTGTTACTGATCGACTTTAGTAAGGCGTTTGACACTATATCACCATCTAAATTACTTCGTAAGCTGATACGCATGGTTTTTTCCAGGAGTCTTCTTCTGTGGACCAAATCATACATTTTCGGTCGCAGGCAAAAAGTCATAACTGACAACAATGGGGAATCTGATTGGCTAACCATCAATCTGGGTGTGCCACAGGGTTCAGTCCTGGGGCCTTTGCTATTCAGTCTTTATATCAATGACTTAAAAGACGTACTGACTGGTGATGTTGAACACTTGCTTTACGCGGACGACTTGCAAACTTACACTCAAGTGACATGGTGAAATCTTCATGTGGGTATCAGACGGATGTCGGCTGTTGCGTGGGCAATGTCGGAGTGGGTCGAAGCATCCGGACTGCGACTCACTGTCGGCAAAACAAAAGCGATCATTTTTGGCTCCGAGCACAACATCAATCGGCTGCAGGATCTTGGTTTGCCCGGCATTGAGTTTCAGGAAGGTGTACATGTGCCTTTCTCTGACTCGGTCACAAACCTTGGTGTTGTTATGGACTCTAAACTTACGTGGAAACTACAGGTTGATGCAGTTGGAAAAAAGGTAAATCGTGCTCTTTACAGCCTACGATTTTTTAGTTCATGCACAACTCAGGCGTTGAGAATACAGCTTGCATGTGCGCTGGTAGTGCCACATTTAGATTATTGTTCCGTGGTTCACCTTGATGTGTCTGATGAGCTTGAGACAAAGTTGCAACGACTTCAAAATTCATGTGTGAGATACATATGTGGTGTTAGAAGAGACGAGCACATCACTCCTCACAGGAAATATCTTGGCTGGCTTACCATAAAGGAAAGAAGAGTGTACTTTGCGGGGTTATTATTGTATAAAGCAATAAATATGGGACAACCTCCGTACCCTGCGGCTCTCTTTGGTAAAAACACAGCTAGGACTTCCAGTAGGAGCGGTGTGAAAGAGCTCTCGGTTCCGGGATCGCGGACTAATAAGGGTCTCTACTCGTTTAGAGCCCAAGGCTCGCGATTCTGGAACTCCCTCCCCTGCAGTGTGAAGTATCTGCCGTCCTTTTGTAAATTTAAAACAGCGTTAGGCAGGCACCTCAGTCAACTGCACGGTGATTAAGTTGACATTTTTCATGACGACGGAGTATTCATATACATGGGTAGTTATTTATTTATTTATTTATTTATTTATTTATTTATTTATTTACTTACTTACTTACTTACTTACTTACTTACTTACTTACTTACTTACTTACTTACTTACTTACCTGCTTGCCTGCCTGCCTTTCTCTCTCTCTCTCTCTCTCTCTCTCTCTCTCTCTCTCTCTCTCTCTCTCTACTGCCGCATATTGCTTCCGGGCATATTAATTTCAGTTGACTTGTGCGCGCCACATTCCAAGCTTCTGTCTCACATAAAATTCAACTCAAACGTGCAAGGCTTGCATTTTTATCTGCAATTAATTGTCAACCGCTGCAACGCTTTGAGGTTATTTTTCTGACTTGGCTTTGGTTCCATTTCCACGTATTGCTTGGTGCGCATGCGTCGATGACCTTCGCCTTCTTGGAATTGGGCCTTGAGACGTGGAATTGCGGCTTGATTCGTGGATATACCGCGGTAGCAGCGCATCGTTCTCCACAGCTCTGAACATGACTTGGCATCACCGGAGCTGACACCAACACACTCGAAGCACACACATATGTGCGGACTGCGAACCACCGACTTGTCTGCTTCACAGCTGTCATCGAACCGAGTGAGTGTGAGATAGACTGCGCATCAATTTTAAAGGTTTATGAATCGTAATGCCTAAACTTACTCGCTAAACACCTACGGTATATAATTACTCACATAACTAGAGTGTATTACCATAGTATAGCTACACAAATGATTTGCGTGTCTACTATAAATTAATAAGCGTCGTAAAATTTTGTGAAAAGCGATAATAGCAGTGAAGTACTACGCGCATATCTGTATTGCTCTACGATTTGTATCATACTGTTTGTTATATAGTTTTGTGTTGCATGCTTCGACTTACAGAACCAAGCATTAAAAATATCTTTAAAAAATTTAAGAAAATTCACACATTACAATAAGCTAGGCCTAGTTATTTTCGTAAATTTTTGTTACTAAAGTACGGTAATTTTAGCTATATTACACATGCATAAGTGCAAAAAGTGCAAAAGAAAAATTGTTTTTAAACATCGTCAATGTTCTGAATGCCGTAGTACATTCCATCCGAGTTGTATTTTCGGTTTTATTGTAAATAAGCCAACTGATCATTGCTGTGTTCGCTCTTTCCGAGATACACTTCGTCGACATAGTCAACCTTCAGATCCGTGCAATCTTTCTCCCTCTCTGCGGAGTGGTTTAAATAATAGCTCTACTGCGCGATCATTAGTTTATGATTCTAGTAGGGGTATTAACGTTGATAATCTGGACTTATCAAACGTTAGTGACCTTATAGCTAGTGTGAGTGAAAACACAGCTTCGGAACTTATAGAAGTAAGCACTTTCACTGAATCATTTTCTCGCGTCAACGATAAAATGTCGGAAGGTTTACCGCAAGGGTGGTAGAATTTTACTACGGCACAACAATTTTCTGCGCTTTTTAACGCCATGAATAGTAATAATGCTAATACGAACGAACGGTTTAATGAATTAACTGAAAAAATAAATACTTTCACTACATCTTTGAGTGAACAAAATGTGCGCTTAAAATCTCTTGAAGTAGAAAATGCTACTCTCCGTAATGAAATAGACGATTTAAAAGACTTGCGTGCCCAAGATAACCCAAGCACGGAAATGAAAATTACGGGTATCCCTACTACGTCAAAGATACCATTACATGAGCTCACTAACAAAATTTTACATTATTTATAAACTCTATAGAGTTAGGTTCATTGACAACTGATATTCTAGAAATACGTGAGTTTAAACAGAAAAACCAAAACTCTTCGAATAAAATGGAAATACAAAATGTTCACTCAAGCGGCGATGATAATAATGCGAGAAATAAGGGGGAGAAAAAAGGATAAGATACCCACTTTTTCTTATATTGTTAAATTTAAGTCGTCTAGTATACGCGACCACGTATTAAAAGTTAAGCGAGAATTCGGCGAATTGTTATTTTCCGATCTTTACCAGGGCGCTGATAATCTAATTATAAATTTATATGAAATGTTGCCTTTAGTTGTTCACAATCTTTTGTATCTAACTAAAGAGAAAGCTAAACAGTGCAAATATAACTACGTTTGGACGCGTGAAGGTAATATTTATGTTCGGAAAAATGATAATTCTGATAGAATTTGCATAGCAACCGAAAATGATCTTGATAAATTATTATGACTGCCCACACATTCTACCTCACTAGCGCAATCCTTTTGTAGACATTCATTTTTACGAGTCGCTCAAATTAATGCAAATTCAATAAAAGATCACCTAAATGAAATCGAAATATTTCTTATTAATAAAAATATCGATATACTGTCCATATCCGGGTCCTGGCTTACGCCTAATAAAGAAGATTCTCTCTTTACCATATTGAATTTTAATCTAGTTCACAACGATCGAGGCTTCTTAGCGACTAGTGGCAAACGTACTTATATTCAAGCTAGCGGAGTCGCATGCTATATTCGGAATGGAATTTCATACAAGATACTTAGTGCTCCACAGATGAATAATTTGAATGACACCGAATACCTACTTGTTGATATTAGTTTAAAAAATAATAAGCATGTTCTTTTTGCCTCAATTTATCGTCGACCTAAGGGTAATGTTCTAACGAGCTTTTTTGAGTCATTTCAAAAATATGTACAGCTCTACTCGAATGTTATTCTAGCTGGGGACTTGAATTCGGATTTGTTAACTAACAATTTCTATGGGCTGCATTTGCATAATCTTATTTCTGAAAACTGTTTATTTCTTGTACCATCTGGTGCGACACATCATAAAGATTGTTCGGATACATGGCTCGATGTTATACTTACTGACTCTTCAAGCAAGGTTCATTCGTTCGAAAAATCTGAAGCACCATTTATTAATTGCCACGATTTCATAATAATCGATAATAAATTGGATAATCCTATTAATAAGAACATTACAGTGACGTCGAGAGATTTTAGAAAATTCTCTTCAAATCTATTTTCCAACGATATATGTGCTTGTTTGGAGGATATTTGTGAGAGATTCGGTAATAATAATGATGTAAAAATTCTGTTAGATGAGTTCAAATCTAAGGCCGTTGAAACACTAAATGTACATGCACCAATTAAAACCCGTCATATTCACAAAAATGCTGCTCCGTGATTAACTAAAGAAGTCAAAGATAAATGTTAATACCGAAATAGACTATATAAAGTGGCTAAAAGCACGAAAAACTCATCCCTTCTCTTAGAGTATAAAACATTACGCAAACAGCTTAAAAACGAGATAACTTTAGCTAGAAATACCTATATTACTCGATCATTAGCATCCATTTCGGATAAATCTAAATGTTGGAATCTACTAAGTAAATTTGGCCTAGTGAAGAGTCAGTTATCATCACCTTTGCATATTTTTACTGCCGATAAACTTATTCGCTATTATTCCTCAGTCACATGTTGTCACCCACCTTGTTCAATTACAAAACTTCGGGAAATACTCGCGATACCGTTATGTGACAACGAACTTAGTTTTTCTTTTAAACCAGTCGACAGAATACAAGTCCACCAAACAATGTTGTCGTGCCTTCCTAAATCTAAAGGACGTAGCTGTGATGGACTTTCTCTTTCTTACTTCAAAGAAATGCTACTATTATTAGTCCCTTTTTTTACTGATCTTTTTAATATGTCCATATCATCTTGTACATATCCTACAGAGTGGAAAAAGTCACTCATAGTTCCTCTTAGTAAAGTTCCTTCGTCTGGCTCCCCAGCAAATACAAGACCAGTTACTAATTTATCGCATTTTGCTAAAGTATTTGACTCTCTCACGACGCAACAGCTTACTGAGTATCTTGAAGTAAATTCACTTCTTTCTCCATACCAGTCAGGGTTTAGAAGTAATTTTAGTATGCAAACGGCTCTATTGAAACTTATCGAAGATATCCATCGTGGGATCGAGAAGGGATTGGTTACAGTCCTGCTACTTTTCGATCTAAAAAGGGCCTTTGACTCCAGAAATCACGAGTTACTTTTGAAGAAGTTTAGAGAACTTAACTTCTCTGATGAAGCTATTAGCTGGTTTCACTCGTATTTAACAGGTCGATCCCAAGCTGTGATTAATCTTGATGGTAGTTTATCTGATTTTATGGAAAACTCTTCAGGTGTACCACAGGGTTCAACTCCGGGCTCAATTATTTTTCTAATATTTATCAACATGCTAGTACTAGTCTTAGTTCATTGTAAAGATAATTGCTTACTTTTTGCGGACGAATTCCAATTGTACATACAATGTGAGCCAGCTGAATTGCCAGCTGCGATCTATAAATTAAATGAGGATGCTGCTGCTGTAGTAAATTGGGTTAAATCGAACGGACTAATTCTTAATGTAGATAAAACGAAAGCCTTGCTTTTTGCATCCGTGCAATATCACATGCGTATTAATAAGAACAATCTTCCACTCATAGTAGTCGATGGTTCAATCATACCACTCGTAAGCACAGTGAAAAATTTGTGTGTTATTCTTTGTGAAGCCCTGTCGTGGAATGCCCATATATCCCAAATTTGCTCTAGGGTTCACAGTGTTCTTTATCGAATAAGATTTAGAGGTAGATGTTTATCAAGTCAGATTAAAACACAACTAGTCAATGCACTAATATTTCCTTACTTTGACTATGCTTGTCTAGTATTTAGTGATCTTTCGCAATATCTTGCTGTTAAACTCCAGCGACTGTGCAACATTGTCATACGATTTATATTTAGTCTAAGACGCGATGCGACATTGAAACCGTATTATAAGCAGCTAAATTGGCTATCTCTCGCTGAGCGTCGAAAATATTTTTTAGGAGTCACTACTTATAAAATATTAACGGTGTCGAGACCGGAATATCTTCTTAAGTTTTTTCCCCGGAAATCAAAGATGACACACGTCGTTCTGAAAGACTGAAATCTTCAAATTTTGTAATCCACCTAGCTACAATGAGAACTTATAGATGCACATTTTCTATTCAAGCTATGGAACTATGGGATACTTTGCCTATCGCTATCAGACTTAAAAAGACTGTTGAATCGTTTAAAATGGCATTATATGAATGTCTTATAGGATTAGAACACCCATAGGTGTGAATAGAATTTAATCTAATTAATTATAATGTTAATATTAGTTTTATACTCATGCGTTATACATTGCGAATATATTAACTGAGAGGCTATTTTTGTTATTAGTATTAATTTGTAATAATAGCTATTTACTATATATATTTTTATACATGTTACAATCATTAAAATGTATTATATTGTTTGTTTGCCATACGGTTATGATAACCTTGGCATGAATAAATTTGTTATCAATCAAATCTCTTATATCTACTCTCTGGTCATCTCCTCTTATGGAAATGCACCTCGATGATGATGTGGCTTCTTCTTGAAGCCGGCTTACAGGTCGCCGTAGGCCTCGTACTCCCTCAAAGCCCCCCCCTCTTTCTCTCTCTCTCTCTCTCTGAGTCTGTGTCGGTGTTCCTGCTACTCTGGTTTCTCCAGTGCTATTTTTGACGAAGTTCGCCCCCGGGCATCGTGCTGTGCTATTGCCTGGCTAGAGTTGAATACGAGCCACCGAATAGAGCAATTAGATTTGCTGCTTGTGCAATTGGGCTTCATAAATCATTTATCTATTTTGGAGATTGTGGAATTTCGAGGTTAGTTTACATGCTTTCCTGGTATCCATCGCCGGCACCGGAGCCCGCTGCGCATGTGTTTGTTCCTCGAATTTCCGAATAGCCATTGGACAATTTTTCGATTGAGGCCTTTATCATCGATTGACACATGTGATCAGCGCCATCTATTGCATCTTACTGGTAATATAGCCTCGGACGATGACGATAAAGAGGATGACTTCTCTCCCCCTTCGGCGGCGCTATCAGCTGACGAGGTAAATCAGATGCACACCCAAATTTCGGAGCATCGGAGCACGCTACTTTCTTGATTCGTGGGTGAGAGGGCTACGGCTAAGGGAATCGAAATACGTAACGCAATTAACGGGTTTTCTAATGTTTGTGAGCGCGTTATAAGTGTGTACTTAAGTAAATTGACTTTGATAATGCGACTATATCTTACGCAGAAATGTTAACTAAAGCATGTAATAATATTGAAAAAGCGAGCGCCTCTCTTCGTGAAACTACCTCTGCAGCTACAACATGTAGTAAAGCTTCAGCTTCGTCGTACACCGACATAGCTCGTTCTGCCGCATTTTCAAATGTAACAGCAACTCGTAAAAAAACTTTAGATCGTGGGAAACCTATCGCGATTGAAAATGCACAGCGTGTTACTGTTGCCCCCAACTTCGAAACCAAGAGTAAATACTCGTCTTCTCTTTTCACGAAAAAAGCTCTGCTTGAAGCGGTAGACCCTACTCAACTGCAATTAAAAGTAAAGCGTGACTCTCTGGATCCCCTTTTTACTTGTGGATCTCTCAAAAAGGCAGGGTTAGAGGTCAAGGATAATGCCAAATTTGATCCTCGTATACATATTCATGGTGTTCCTGTTAAGTAATCAAAAGAGGACATTGCAAAATTTTTAGTTAGTCAAAATTTTCCGAAACTCTCGGTTAACGATTTTCAAGTTGTGTCAATCTTCTTGCTCAGAAAGGCAGAGTTAGTATCGGCTGGCTTCTTTGTCGTTTCACAGATCACGTGTTGATTCTACAGTGTTTTAAGTGCCTTAAATTCGGCCATAAGACGGAAGAATGCGAAGTAACACACGAATTTTGTGGGCACTGCGCAGGCCGACACTCGTCACTGAGTTGTAAATCTAAAACGAGATGCTGCATTAATTGTAAGGAAAGTAAACTTAATTCCAGTCACTCAGCCTTTGATAGAGCAAAATGCCCCATAGTGCGAGCGAGAATAGAGCGCAAATCTGCCAGAATTGACTATGGCGCGTAACGACGTATTTTATTCACAGCGTCAAACTATCTTAGGGCATATAAATGCGCAATCTCTTATTCGGCACTTCCATGATGAAGAAGCCCTTGTTTTTTGTCACAAACCTTTAGTTTTGGGGATTAGTGAATCGTTATTCAAACATGATAAGTCTTCTGAGCACGTACTCATTCCAGAATACGCATTTTTGACACATGATCGCTTAAATAAGAACGGAGGAGGGGTTGCTCTGTACGTACACAAATCCGCTCGTAGCAAAGAAGTGGGAACGTTGGAACGGAAGCCCATATACCGAAAATGACCCGAATTTCTCCTTGTTGAAATCTCCCTAAGCAGATTAAAATTACTTTGCGTTCTCGTATACAATCCACCAAAATCAAGATTCTGGGGTGATGTTGAGGACGCCATTCTTAACTGCAAATCTACCTACGATCAGCTTGTCCTTATGTGTGACTTCAATATCAAATGCCATGCTAATTCTACTAGCCGCAATATTATCTCTTAATCCCTGCAGACGTTCGGATTAACACCGGTCCCTTTTGGCACTACATATCATCTTGAGAACTCGGCATCCACGATTGACTACATATGCATTCCAAGCACAGCCTATACAGTATCTCATTGGCAGCTTCGACAACCTTGAATCTCCGCTCATGACGTGATTTTTGTAGCTATGCCCCTAGACACTCCCGTATTCAGGCCCAAAACTGTGACTCGTCGATCATTTAAGAACTCGCAGGCTTTTCATCGCGACCTTCAAAATACTGACTGGTCTATCGTAGAGCCTATACCGGATGTAGATAAAAAATTGGAAGTATTTACCTCTTCTTTGCTTAATCTGTACGATACGCATGCCCCTTTACGTACTTTCATTATCAAGAAAAAGCCATCTCCTTGGATGACTGCTTCTCTCCGATCTGTCATTTCTGATCGTAATAAAGCTTGGCGTGATTTTAAGCGCACTAAATGTCCAATTAAACAGGCGAACTATAAACAGCTGCGTAACAGAGTTAAGACAGAAGTCAGAAATACTATTAATTCTTACTATCGCAACAAAATACAAGATTGCAGAAGTAGCAGGGAAACTTGGAAGGTAGTTAATGATCTTGGACTCCGTTCGAGTACAGAGAAAGAGATACAGCTACCCGCATCACTTGATGATCTTAATAGGTCCTTCGTTGGCTCCGACGTACCTGCACCTCTTCATGATGACAGACCTACGGCCCGTATATCTCCTGATGATCGTTTCTATTTTAGTTACATCACGGTTGACAAGACGCTCTCAGTGATTAGTTCAGCTAACGTAGTTGGCACGGACGGCATACAATTGAGGTTTTGAAAGAGTGTATCTACTATATTCTGCCCATATTGGTGAATATATTTGATTTATCCCTACAATCAGGTATTTTTCCAAACAGCTGTTAACGTGCAATCGTCAGGCCTATTCCTAAAACGAAGGAGCCTAGTAGCATGGAAGACTTTCGTCCTATTAGTAATCTCTCTGCCCTTTTCAAAAATACTTGAATCGTTGGCGTTTAGACAGATCATACACTTCATTTCTAGGAGGAAACTTCTCAATCCATTTCAATCTAGATTTCGTAAAGCACACAGTGCTCATACGGCATTGGTATCTATAGTTGACGATATCCGAAATGCGATTGACGAAGGAGAAGTCACATTGCTGGTCTCGATTGACCAAATACGTGCTTTTAACCTCGTCAATATTCATTTGCTGGCAGAAAAACTTTGTGCTTTTGGTTTCTCGGACTCAGTTTGTAATTGGATTTCTTCTTTTTTATCTGCCCGCACACAGTATGTTAAAGCAGATTCAGGTGAGACTTCTTCGTCGCTTCCCAGACTGACAGGAGTCCCTCAAAGATCCCTTCCAGGTCCGCTATTTTTCTCGCTTTTTATCGACGATCTACCTGATGTATGTATGGGCAGTAAGTATCATTTGTATGCCGATGACTTCTGTGTCTACATTCGTGGCAAAATTCGTGACGCTGACAGTATTGTTCTGAGAATGAACACCATTTTAAATAACATCGAAAATTGGGCTGCGCTAAATGGCCTCCGTAATAATGGCAATAAAACAAAAGCCATTTGGTTTGGGTCTCGTGGATTCCACAGTAAAATTACCGAGCAAAACCCTCGTGATATTTTCATCAATGGTCAAGTGATACCTACGTGTGATTCTTTGAAGCTCTTAGGGGTTATTCTTGACATCACACTTACTTGAAAGCAGCAATGTGCTGCCAACTCTAATAAATGCTTCGCTGCGCTCTCGAGACTGAGAAAAGGTGGTTATTTTCTACCGCAAAATAAGAAATTAATGCTCGTAAAGTCCTTGATTTTCCCGTATTTCGGCTACTGTGCTTCACTGTTCATCGACCACTCCAATGAGCTCGCCACCAAATTCGAACGGTGTAAGAATGCTGCGCTCCGTTTTGTTGAAGGTATTAATCGTTTTCAACATATTACACCAGTCTATAGAAACCATATCGTGCTCTCTTATAAGTACATTCTTCAGTACATTCTTCTACGTCTATTAGCCTCCGTCTTCCGCTCGGGTTAACCCGTGTACTTAAACATAAATTTCGACCGACCGACAAAAGTGGTTCTAAGAGAGCGAGCAAATATGACCTATTATACAATCGTGCGAATACAGATTGCTTCGCGTATTCTTTTAAGCTTGGTGCGGCTAAATTATGGAATGAACTACCCGACGAAATCCGGTCCCTCTATAATCAGCCATATTTTAAGTCTCACCTATTAAGGTATTGTATTTCGCTAGATCCGAGGCTCAAATAAATATCGGTACTCCACGATTATTAATGTTGATTTGCGATGAATTTATCTCAGCTGTATATTCTTTAGATTTAGTCTTAGTTTTAGTTTTAGCCTTAAGTAATGCTATTTTTTGTATATACAAATGTTAAGTTTTCATTGTTAAAGTTATTTTTAGAGGTTTTTTTTGTTTTTTTAAATATTATTATTTTCTTTTAACATTCTTGTTATTTTAAATATTTTTTTATATTACTTATGTTTAACGAGTCATGCGATTATTGTAAACGGCCTACGAGACCGCACACATACTGCATTTATAATGTGTATCTGATGTATTATTATGGCTGTGACTATCCAGGACTTTGAGTCCTTAGTCAATCAATAAAAAAATCAATCAATCAATCAATCTCTCTCTCTCTTTTCTAGACTCCCGTAAACGCCTAGTCCAGAAAATGGTCGGTCGCTGTCAGGCGTCTCGACTGTTTTCCGTTTCATCAGCTTCTCCGCTTTCCACCAATTCCCAACTCTGCTACCCAATTCACGATGACTCTAATTTTTTATTTTACTATCCCTTCTATTCAATAACCCACACCAAATTACATGCAGAAAACCCAAAATTGAATCAAAATATTACGAGAGCTCTCGAGCTACTATACTGCACGGCGGCCAGCACACGCATCATGCCGGTAGTTCTCCCCTATCGTTCACGTCGTCGCATTGTTTTGATTCGCCCGCGAGATGCAAACTTTCCCAAGTGCAACGCGCGATGGCGTACTGTTTTCACACATCGTTCGATCTCTCGTGTTCTCTGCTCGACCGTTTCGTTCGTGCTCGCGGCTTCACCAGTACGCATACACATACACACACCCCTACACTATCTCTCTTCCTTTCTATCCTAAGCGGAGCGCGGCATGCGAATAAATAATAAAAATCAAAATATCAAAACATGGCGGTTGTTGGGGAATCAAGTAGCAGGTGAAATGCAAACAAATAGAAGTTTTTTAAGTGTTTTTAACGTGTCCATTCGCGTACTGTCATTTCGTGCATAAAGAACCTTATGATTTCTTATTTGTTTTTTCGAATACTACTCATGAAGACAAAAAATGACGCTCCGAAGAAGACTACAAAATACGCATTAGAATAAATTAACAATGACAAGATTTTAATTTTGGACTTATGGAGTCTTGTCGTCGTGTAATTCTTTAAGGTGCCTACCTAACGCCGTTTTAAACTTACATAGTGATGGCAAACACCTTACACTGCAGGGGAACATGTTTTAGAGGCGTGCACCTTGGGCCCTAAAAGAATATAGGCCCTTATCCGTGCGCGACCCCGGAACTGAGAGCTCTTTCATAACCCCCCCCCCCCCCCCTACTTGAAGTCATTGCCTGATTTTTTTCAAAGAGAGCAGTAAGATACGTTGGTTGCCGCATAACAACCGCTTTATAAAGCAGCAACCCCATAAAATATTCTCTCCTCGCCTTGATATCTAACCAGCCCAGGCCCTTCCTGTAAGGAGTGATATGCTCATCCCACCTACACCAAATCACATATATATCTCACACATGAATTTTGTAAACGTTGCAGTCGTGTCTGAAACTTCGTGTCAGAGAAAGAGACAGAGAGAGAAAGATGAGAGAGAGAGAAAGAGAGAGAGAGATAGAGAGAGAGAGTGATAGAGAGACTGAGTGAGAAAGAGAGGGAGAGAGAAGGACAGACTTTGAGGAAGTACAAGGCCTACGACGACCTATAAGCCGGCTTCAAGAAGAAGCCACATCATCGTCGAGGTGCATTTCCACTAGAGGAGATGACCAGAGAGTAAAGAAGAGAGAGATAGATAGATAGATAGATATACGATTTATTTTGTCATTTGGCAAAAATACATTATATAAATTGTTATTTTGTCTTTGCATTAAAATCTTTGATCACTATCACAGGTCGGCAGTATATAAGTATAAGAATAATTGTTGCACAAATTGTCAATATCTAATATATCACAGTATGTCAATATCACAGTATCATAAAAATTTCTGGAGGTTCACTCATTCTTGCATACCCGTACATCCATCATGTCACAATTTAAAAACAATTATAATTAAGCAGATACGTACACTTATCACACACGCAGATAAATTCACTCACTCTTGATTAATATATACTCTTTATATTTTATACATTACAACATATTTCACGACTGAGAATATAAATCACGGGAGAACGGATAAATTAAAATAAAAATAAAAAGATAAATTAATAATTAAATAAATAAATAAATAACTAAATAAATAAACAAATAAATAAAGAAATAAATAAAAATATGGAAATAACTACCCATGTATTCCTCTGTCGTCATGAAAAATGTCAAATTAATCACCGTTCGGTTGCCTGAGGTGCCTGCCTAACGCCGTTTTAAATTTACATAATGATGGCAGATACCTTACACTGCAGGGGAGGGAGTTCCAGAATCGCGAGCCTTGTGCTCTAAACGAGTAGAGACCCTTATCAGTCCGCGATCCCGGAACCGAGAGCTCTTTCACACCACTCCTACTAGAAGTCCTAGCTCTGTTTTTACCAAAGAGAGCCGCAAGATACGGAGGTTGTCCCATATTTATTGCTTTATACAATAATAACCCTGCAAAGTACACTCTTCTTTCCTATATGGTAAGCCAGCCAAGATATTTCCTGTGAGGAGTGATGTGCTCGTCTCTTCTAACACCACATATGTATCTCACACATGAATTTTGAAGTCGTTGCAACTTTGTCTCAAGCTCATCAGACACATCAAGGTGAACCACGGAACAATAATCTAAATGTGGCACTACCAGCGCACATGCAAGCTGTATTCTCAACGCCAGAGTTGTGCATGAACTAAAAAATTGTAGGCTGTAAAGAGCACGATTTACCTTTTTCCAACTGCATCAACCTGTAGTTTCCACGTGAGTTTAGAGTCCATAACAACACCAAGGTTTGTGACCGAGTCAGAGAAAGGCACATGTACACCTTCCTGAAACTCAATGCCGGGCAAACCAAGATCCTGCAGCCGATTGATGTTGTGCTCGGATCCAAAAATGATCGCTTTTGTTTTGCCGACAGTGAGTCGCAGTCCGGATGCTTCGACCCACTCCGACACTGCCCACGCAACAGCCGACATCCGTCTGATACCCACATGAAGATTTCGCCATGTCACTTGAGTGTAAGTTTGCAAGTCGTCCGCGTAAAGCAAGTGTTCAACATCACCATCAGTCAGTACGTCTTTTAAGTCATTGATATAAAGACTGAATAGCAAAGGCCCCAGGACTGAACCCTGTGGCACACCCAGATTGATGGTTAGCCAATCAGATTCCCCATTGTTGTCAGTTATGACTTTTTGCCTGCGACCGAAAATGTATGATTTGATCCACAGAAGAAGACTCCTGGAAAAAACCACGCGTATCAGCTTACGAAGTAATTTAGATGTTGATATAGTGTCAAACGCCTTACTAAAGTCGAACAGTAACAGTATGGTCATTAGTTTCTTATTGTCATTAATCCCAGTTCGTATGTCCTCGGTCAGTTTTAGTAGAGCTGTCTGGGTGCTGTGATGCTGCCTGAAACCGGTTTGCAGAGGATCCAGGATCTTTTTGGATCTTAGGAAATCGGCAATCTGGTCGTATACTATCTTCTCCAGCACCTTGGAGAGAAAGCTCAATAGTGCTATTGGGCGAAAATCTGATAAAGTAGATAGCACTGAAACCTTTTTGAGAGGCACCAAGTGAGCCACCCTCCAAACCCCTGGGAAGACACCACCAGACAAAGAGGAGTTGAAGACCCTCGCTATATGATGACTTACATACGGGAGAACCTTAGCTACAACGCTTTGGGGAATACCGTCCTCACCCCTAGCCTGCGACGAGAAATGAGCAACAGCCAGGACTACGTCCGTCACTGTAACGTCTTTGAAAACAAAGCCGTCGTCACTGGCCGAGTCCAAGATGCTACCCAAATCAACGTCACCTTCACTCTGGGAGACCGATACCCCCGCAAAGTGCAAGTTCAGCTCACCCGGCGAGAAGTCATGCAACCCCCCTCCCCGTGCCCTTGGCAGGAGCTCGAAGCCCTTTAGTTCTTTCCAAATATCCTTCTTATTTTCTGGGGCTTCAAAAATCTTATTCTACATGTAAGTCTCCCGCGCGATTTTCATACGTTGTTCTGCTTCGACCGCGAGAGACCGGTGGACTCCTGCCAAAGATTATCGTTTTTTGTGCGCTGTAGTCGTCTGCGTACGGTGTCATGTTTTTTTATTATGTGAGGCAGATCTGCGTCAATCCATGGGGGATTAGCTTAATTTTTTGGTGTAAATTGCTTCAGTGGAGCGAGTTCATCTATTGCCCCCATGAGATTGGCGCTGAACTGTCCCAATAAATAGTCCATGTCATTGTTATCCAAGCAATCAAACGCCGCCCAGTCACATTTACTCAGGTAAGATAGAAGATCTTCCTGTTCTATTGTTTTAAAATCTCTATAAATAAAAGTGTCGGTGATGGGGCTATTGCTTAATTTAAAATCTATTTCAACGTCTATGAGTGTATGATTACTGGCAAAGGGCGCCGCCTGATTGCTGGCATTCAGCACCACGTCCTTGTCATCTGTCATCATGACATCAATCCATGTGTGAGACCCCTCGAGGTGCTGAGTCGCACCATGCTCTATTATTTTTAGATTTAAATCGTCGGCTAATCGCGTAACGAATCTTGCATCAGCCGACGTCTTCAACAGGTTCGCATTCAGATCACCCATCAAGATTTTATGGCTATAGTCCTGCGTGTATGTAGCTAGCTTATCAATTAGGTCAGAATTTTGCAGGAATGGTACATGCGGTGGCCTATAAATTAGAGCAACGAATACGTGGGGAAGGTCGCTGTTGCACACTACACATAATATATTCAGGAATGTTTGGCATACCATCCTGGGTGGTACGTGAGCGGCTAAGTATGGTTGCCTTAAAACTATTGTGTACATACAGGACTAACCCACCCCTAAATTTATTCCTATCTAATCTTAAAATTGAATAGCCCTCGATCTGGATGTGATTCTCGTCAATGCTTTGAGCAAGGTGCGTCTCAGCAATTCCAAAAAGGTGGTAGGAGGAACCAGATAGAAGGTGTTGACGGACTATATCAATGTGACAATCTAGAGAGGTCACATTGATAAATCCTGCTCTCAGTCCCCTACAGTGCACCCCCCCCCCCCCCTCAGCAGTGTCCGCTGATAGTCATTCATTTGTGACAACCTCCTTTTCATTACTTGTTTGAATGACCGACGTATCTTTTCCATATATAGTTGTGTTTCCTATTTTTTGGTTTGTATTTCGTGCAATTCGTGATATTTCATACGATGCTAAAATTACTTGGAGGTCTGCCGCTGTTAAAAATTCGTGGGAGACATCGCCATCCCACATCTTGACCAGGAAACGGCCCCCTCTATGCCAAACATATTTAAATTTGAGCCTCATCACAAGGGCCTTAAGGCTTCTAAATTTATTAAATGTTTCCCTTGATAAATGTGCATTTAAAAAATTTTACTATTTATTATTGCATCACCAGTCTCCTGGTCAAGTGCCGAGATGTCAACGTCTTTAGTGTGAAAGCCTGTTATAATTTCTTTTCTCGCATAATTTTATCTCCTAACACACTGCTGGAGAAGGTAACAACCCACGGTGACCGTCTGCGCTCGCTGGTTACCTCGGCTGATGTCACCAAAAACGACTAATCTGACCGCAGCAGACGGTTATTTACTATATATGTTTTCTATATTGATGGGAGGACACGACACAGTATAGCGTGAACCACATCGACGCGCTTGGTGCTGTTACCGTCAAAATTATTCGAAATTATTAAATCTTTATTGCTACTTGTATTATTATTAGTATGTGTTGTCCTCCCACCTACCATTTTAACCCGCGTGCTTCGTGTAGATGACGTCGACGCCGCGTCTTGCAGTGTATCGTTGTTTTCGTCATTAATATTATCAATATTATATATATTATTGTTATTATTCACATTATTACTAATTACACTATTTTTCTTATCATTACTATTTCTAATACTGTGCGGTGAAAGAGTTGTATTTTCCTTACTGGTAGGCAGGCCAATTCGGTAATTTTCAATCTTACTTATAAATTCTTATTTTTTTTGTTGAATAATTTTCAAAATTTTCTCTATTTTATTTATTGCAGTTTCATGATTGTTGCTTGTAGTCTCGTGTGCAATAATTTTTCCTATGTCCTTTAATATGTCAGAGTTTTACTACATGTTGTAGCTGCAGAGGTAATTTCACGAAGAGAGGCGCTCGCTTTTTCAATATTATTACATGCTTTTGTTAACATTTCTGCGTAAGATATAGTCGCATTATCTAAAGTAAATTTACTTAAGTACGCACTTATAACGCGCTCACAAGCATCAGAAAACCCGATAATTGCGTTACGTATTTCGATTCGCTTAGCCGTATCCCTCTCACCCGCGAACCAAGAAAGCAGCGTGCTCCGAAATTTGGGTGCGCATCTGATTTACCTCGTTTACTGATAGCGCCAGCGAAGGGGTAGAGAAGAAATCTTCTTTATCGTCGTCGTCCGAGGCCATGTTACCAGTAAGGTGCAACAGATGGCGCTGATGAAATTTGTCAATCGATGATAAAGGCCTCAATCGAAAAATTGTCCAACGGTTATTCGGAGAATCGAGGACCAAACGCATGCGCAGCGGGCTCCGGTGCCTGCGATGGATACCAGGAAAGCGTGTAAACTAACCTCGAAATTACACAAACTCCAAAATAGATAAATGATTTACGAAGCCCAATTGCACAAATAGCAAATCTAATTGTTCTATTCGGTGGCTCGTATTCAACTCTAGCCAGACAACAGCACAGCATGATGCCCGGAGGCGAACTTCCTCAAAAATAGAACTGGAGAAACCAGAGTAGCAGGAACACCGAGTCACAAGGAAAGGTCCGCAGGTGTCCCTCGTCGATTTCGATAATATTGAAATATGTTGTAGTATATTAAAAAATAAGTGGCACGTATTTTTTTTTATCGGCGGAATACCATTTCTAAGGGGTGTAAACCACCCCTAAAGTTTACCCCCTAAAGCAGATTTTTATTATTATCTCGAAAACTAATAAAGATATTCGAATGAAACAAACGCCAAAAAAATTGTTGTAAACAAATGTAAGTCACTACCCCATTTTCATACTGTAGGGTTGCATCCCCTATTTATAATAAAGGTGAATATAATTTTTTTTACATTTTTTTATACAGAAATTTTTAAATCAGCTGAATTCAATTAACGATTGTACTGCTATTAAGAATATTCAAAATTCAAGTTCACGTATTTTAGGATTTTTTTAAAAAATTCATTGCATGGGCTGAGTTACCCCTGCAGTTAACCCTTTCAGTTTGGCAATTAACAAAAAATACCAATCAACATAAAAATACGACACATTATATTTTGGGGTCGCTGATTATAAATTCGTTGTCAAAATTGCAAAATTAATTGTTTAAACAATTTTGTTTAAACAAATTCTTGCAATATTATTTTTTTTTTATAATTTTTGCGCTGGAATTTAATTCTTCGATAATAATTAAGTAATAACGTTATCTTTCAAAATATATTAATAATCTTATTTTGTTACAAACAAATTAAATCTAAAAAAAAACACTTTTTTAAAAAGTTAAACAGATAATATTCAAGAGCGAATTTTGAGCAGCGTGAAAAGAGTCAGTATTTTTACCGCGGAATGTTATTCTCTTGAACCGAATTTTGTAAACAACGGAGAACCAGTATTGCCGACCTCGAGATGCGTAAGCACAGCAGTTTGAGAAATAAGAAAATGGATATTTGTCATTTCAATTTTTTTTGTTGGTTTTGAAATTATATATATATGTATGTACATATATATGTGTATGTGTGTATATGTTTGTGCGTGTGTGCGTGCATGCGTGCGTGTGTGCGTGTGTGCTTTTATGTGTGTGTGTGTTGAAAATAGAATGGATGGCTTCACTTTTATATGACTTATTATTTAATATACAGAACAACCTTTTTAGGCACGACCGCTACACAGAAGTGCCTCATTTATATTTATATTTATTTTGCATTTTATTATTTTTGGTGCGTGGAACAATAGTGATAGTCATCAAAAAAGTGTTTTAAACATAAGGATTTTTTGCACCATGACTAACGAATAATAGCAACATTTTTGCAGCCTTCAATCTGGCAATGCGTTTCGCATGAATCACTGAAGCTGAAATTAACTGGATCTTCAAATGATTCCGGTTTTTCGTCACTATATCCACTTGCATATCAGGAATATTTAAACATATTAATATACCGAGGTGAAGATAAATAATCGTGGACAAGCGATTGCAGTTTAATAATGTTATTTCGTATATGTAAATTCAGATCGTGATTCATCAAAATGACTCTATCAGAAAAGTATCGCACAAAATTTTTCCATTGTCTAAACCCATATACATCTAAGGGTTGAATTTGTCCCGTTGTCCCCGTTGGTATTTTTTTTACATTTTCAGATTTATCATTTGGTGTAGCTTCTGTTACCACAGCTGGACAATGGCCACTCCATGAATCTAGTAATAAACGGCTTTTGGGTCCAACATTTGGAAAAAATACTTCTCGTAACCAAATTTTAAAATGATCTGACAAAGAAATTAATTAAATTGAAGTATTTTTTAATTTCTTATTAAAATGTAACGTATAATTATAGATACCTGAAGTCATTTTTCCGCATTTTGATGCTACTAAATAAATGTTATTCGATTTAAATAGATTTGATTCTACTATTGGTCCGAATTTTCTAGTTGGTTCTTTTAAAACTAAAAACAGAGGTCAAAATAATTTCCCTTTGGAGAATATTAAAGGATATACTGTACAGGAATGGGTTGTTGACGAAACTGCCTCAATAACGCATTGTACTTGTTTTTCTCCTTCTATGGACAACGTTCTCCCTGAATGCATCTCAAGTTCGAAACCGCTTTAATCTGCATTATAGACATTTTCAAATCCAAAATTTTGTATCTCCCACTTAACATCAAGAACAAAATAATGAGCTTTCTGCTTTAATTCTTCGGCATTTTCCATAGTCTTTTTAGAAATTAATTTATTTATTTTTCTGGAGACAATTCTGTGCGCTTTCTTAAATCTCTTTAACCAACCTGTCGAAGCTTTGAACCTGAAGTCTACGTTTATTTCTTTCCGTGCCTGCAAAGCCCATTTTCGTAGATCATTATCATGAACTATTAAACCAGACGCAACAGCTGATTTAAAATTATCTAAAGTAAACTGACATATTCTACTGATTTTCTCCCTATACGTTCCTCCTTGATTTAAATGTTTCGCCCAGCGGCGTAATTGTTTTACAGATCTTACAATCTTGAATTTTTGTCGTACCGAAACAATACTACGGTTTTTTTTTCGACTTTGTATCTCTCCAGTAGTCGACTGCTCTAGTTTTATAGTCAAAAGTTAATCCTTCATCATCATCCGTACAGTATTCTGTCGGTGGTTGAGAGTAGTCAGGATCATGGTGAAGAATCTCATCTTCTATTATTTGTGCGTTCACGTCTTTATACGGTTCTTGAAAGTCCAAGGACTCATCGGTAATCATTTCAATTCCATTAAATTCATTCATAGCACTTAACAATATACATTCAATGTGAGACTTCAACTCTATTTCCTTTTGGTTTGTTGGAGTTTGTGGTAAATTCAGTGTTTGAAAGGGAATAAGCAAAAGACTGATAACGTTCATCGGATTCACTAACATTTTTAAAGCTGTAGAAAAAAAAACACCGAAGGAAATAAAAGAAGGTATAATTTGCAAACTTCTTTTATTAACTATGAAACTTTGATGTATTCCTATGAGGTGCTTACGACTCGCGAATATTATTAAACGCTTGTCCGATGTGCTCTCGTCGGAGCTCGCAATCAAACTGCTGTGCTTACACATCTCGAGGTCGGCAATACTGGTCCTTCGTTGTTTACAAAATCCGGTTCAAGAGAATAACAGTCCGCGATAAAAATACTCACTCTTTTCACGCTGCTTAATTCGTCCTCGAATATTATCTGTTTAACTTTTTAAAAGTGTTTTTTTAGATTTAATTTTTATTAATTAAATTAAAATTATAAAAAAAAATAATATTGCAAGAATTTGTTTAAACAAAATTGTTTAAACAATTAATTTTGCACTTTTGAGAACGAATTCATAATCAGCGACCCCAAAAACATAAAATTTCGTATTTTTATGTTGATTGGTATTTTTTCTTAATTGCGTAACTGAAAGGGTTAACTGCAGGGGTAACTCAGCCCTTGCAATGCATTTTTTTCAAAAACCCTGAAATACGTGAACTTGAATTTTTAATATTCTTAATAACAGTACAATAGTTAATTGAATTCAACTGATTTAAAAATTTCTGTATAAAAAATGTAAAAAAAATTATATTCACCCTTATAATAAATAGGGGATGGAACCTTTCAGTATGAAAATAGGGTAGTAACTTACATTTGTTTACAACAATTTTTTTGGCGTTTGTATCATTCGAATATCTTTATTAGTTTTCGAGATATTAATAAAAATCTGTTTTTGGGGGTCAACTTTAGGGGTGGTTTACACCCGTTAGAAGTGGTATTCCGCCGATAAAAGAAATACGTGCCACTTATTTTTTAATATACTACAACATATTTCAATATTATCGAAATCGGCGAGGGATACCTGAGGACCTTTCCTTGTGAGAAACTAATTTCTCGGAAAACAAAGCCGTCATCATTGGCCGTGGTCAAGACGTTGTCAAGTTCTTCGTCACTTTCACTCTGCGAGATCGGCACCTCTGTAAAGTGGGCATTGAGCTCTTCCGGCGAGAAAGCATGAAGCTCCTCTCTTGTTCTTGGCAGAAGACCCAGAGCCTTGAGCTCTCTCCAAATGTCTCTTTTGGTATCAAGAACTTCAAAGATTCGATTTTGCAAAAGTGATTTCTCGTGTCTTTCGTTCGTTGTTCAGCTTCTATTGTAAGGCTCTGATACTCCCACCACAGTCTGTCGTATTAAGCCCGTACGTAACCTCTTCGTACAAAGTCACGTTTTTTGTACAGATATGCGAGTTCAGCATCAACCCATGGTGGACTAATTTTCTTTTTCGGTACAAATTCTTTTAATTGCGCTATTTTATCTATCACGGCCATGAGGTTGACGTTGAGGCACTCTAGTTGACTGTCAACATCTGTAGCAGAGGCATCAAGCGGTGACCAATCACAATCTATAAGGTGAGACAGGAGGTCCTCTTACTGTATCGATTTAAAGTCCCTGTACCTAAGGGAATTAGCCACAGGGGATGGAGCAGTTTCGACCCCAATCTCAAGCTCTATGATGTTATGGTGACTGGGACAGGGCGCCGGCTGTTTGCTGCTGCTCAGCACAACGTCATTGTCATCTGTTAGGATTACATCAATCGATATGTGAGAGTCTCTGAGATGATGGGTCGCACCATGATCAACTATTTGTAGGTTAAGATCATCAGGTAACCACCTAACATATTTTGCATCGTTTTATGTTTTGACAAGATTCGCATTCAGATCTCCCATTATAACCTTGTGAAACAATTCTTGCGTGTAAGAGGCAAGTTGGTCTATTAGATCAGAGCCCTGTAGAAACGGTACATGAGGTGGCCTATATATGAGTAGCCGTCGATCTGAATGCGATCACTCTCAACATCAAGGCCGAGGTGTGACTCAGCAACTCCAAAGAGATGGTAGGTAGGACCAGCCGAAAGATGTTGTCTAAGCATGCCAATGTGCCCCAGAGGATAGGTCATATTGACAAACCTGCTCTCAGTCCCCGACAGCGGGGCTGATATATATATCAGCCACGTGGTATAACCCCATCCGGCACATAATTGATACATTATAATTGAATAGAATTTTTAATAATAACGCTTTAAGGATATAATTCATTTTTAGATGCATCGTAGCGGTAGAATCATCAAGAACAGCATAATGAGTAGAGTTACAATAAAGTAAATAATGACAAAGATTATGTTTCAAACTTCGCAAAATATAAATAATCGGTGCAATTTAAACTATAAAACATTAAATTTCGTAGTCTAATTAACTAACGCAGCTTTGCAACAAATTTTCGCAATTGAATACTTGTCGCCCTAACAGTATACGAAAGTTGAATAAAGTAGAACACGGTTGAAACGCCCACCAGTGCGGCCTAGGTAAGCAGAATTCTCTCTCCTTCAACTCTATACTGCCACTCTAAATTGTCTCTACCAAGAAGAAAGTTTTGGAGACAGGCTTTGAAGGAATTTACGAGGGAAGGGTGGCGGAAGTAGGTTAGGGTGGTCCAAAATTTTCCATGTTTCTATTTTCTTTCTTGTAACCCTTTCAAAAGTTGACAAATGTGAAAAAAATATCTTTCCTGCAAGGCATTGTTGGACTTTGAAATTTAAAGGTTCCTACCGTTATTTCAAAGTTTTTGAAGTGCATTTATGCACATTTTTTTAAAACATATGGTAAGGGGCCAGCGTAGCGCAGTTTGCAAACAAGCGCACGCCTTAGCTAGCGGAGATACGCTAGTCTGAGTGGCAGGGGTTCGATACCCGGTGGGAGCAGATCGAGGATTTTTTCTCTCTGCGTCCTGCCGGAAAAAGAACTCAGACTGCGCACTGGTCCTAGCGGAGGTTTTTCCTACTGATTTTCCTTCGTTACAGGTTATTGGCATAGGTAGAAATATGCAATGTCGGTAACTTGGGCGAATGCGGGATCAGTGTGGGGAATTGAGGTGGGATATTAGTATCAAATTCCTCCACATAAAGGTGTTGGAGGTATCCTGTAAAAACCCGAAAGGGTATACGGGTAAGAAGAACGTAATAAAAAAAATAATAAATATGGTAAAAAATGATTAAATCTTTATAAATCAAAGCAAAAATTTAGTAATATACCATGTTACTAAAATGGAAAGTTAACCGCATCCGCTTCATAAAAAAAAAAATTTATTTCTACGGGAAGAGCCATATGCTTCAAATTTTAACAAATAACAGGCTACCTTTGAACATTTTTTAAGACTCTAATTTTCGATGATTTTTCAAAAGCAAAAATTCTTTTGTCTCTTTGTGCCGAATATAATCTGCAGAAAAATTAGCAAACGTTAATAAATCTAAAAATAGAAACTGTTCCAGTCTCAATATTGTGCAATTTTTCCAGCATCTTAAATGGTTTATGTCATAGTTTGATGTAATTTACTTCCGGTAGTTTACGCCATGGAGACTTATACATAATTTTAGTTCAAAGCTGATAACAGAACCTTTAATTTGAGTGGTCGCAGCATTTCTGAAATTGTTTGGATCAAATGTTATGGCCGTTTTAATATTATGAAAATTGTCAGGTAGTAAATTGTAGGTAACGTTGTAGAACCGTATTATGCATTGTCTCAATTTTCTACCTAAAATTTTTATAATATTAAAACGGCCATAAAATTTGATCCAAAGAACTTATAAATACTTCGATCACTCAAATTAAAGGTCATGTTATCAGACAAAGACCATGTGCTTGGAAACATTGAGAACTGATGGCAGATCATTTATGAAAATGGAAAAAAAACAGCAGTCCAAGCAAACTCCCTTGGAGATGGCATCCGTGGTTTTTTACCAGTCCGAGACAGATGCATCTTCATCCACCACTGCCTGCAAACAATCGTGGAGGTACGAGAAGTACCATTTAAGGGCGTGATCTGCGCACCCCATGGCTCGAAGCTTGCCAAGTAACAATGTGTAAGGGACCGTGTCAGAGGCATTTGAAAAATCGAATAGCACAAGCACGGTAACTTTTTGCTTATCAATAGCAAGATGCAGATCATCCAAGACTTTAAGAAGAGCGGTTTGTGTACTGTGATCTTTACGGAAACCTGCTTGACAAGGGTGAAGAAGGCCGTTTCCTTCCAGAAATTCTAAGAGTTGGTCGTGTATGGCTCGTTCTAAAATCTTAGAGAGCTCGGAGAGCATCGCTATCGGCCTGGTGTCGGAAGGAGTTTGAGGCGAGCTGATCTTAGAAAGCGGCTGGAGTAGGGCACACGTCCATGCGGTCGGAAATGCGGCGCTTACTATTGATGCGTTAAAGTCAGCAGAGAGTAGTGTTAGAAGAGTAGGAAGTGCGAGTTTGAGCATTTCGACTGAAATGCCATTACATCCAACTGCCTTGGATGATGCATTTTGAATTGCTGTTGCTATTTCACTCTACGTAACTGGGCGAGGCGAAAATAAGTGGGTTGTGTGCAGGATTTCAGGTGCAGCACACGACAGTAAGAGATCGACGTGTGTGAGCGGCAGAGTGGAAGTCGAGATGGACGCGTAGTGTGCATTGAAGGCTGAGGGTTAGAAATAAGTGAGAAGGGAAGGTAGTTTTGAGCTCGTTCGTAATATTGATTTTTATCCGTGTCAAGGAGATTGGATACTCTGCTGCGAATAAGCTTGAATTTATTTACGCTGGCGCATGAGGGAGAGTAGTTCGGGTTTGACCCATGGCTTGCGCTTAGAGGTGAGCGTGATTATTTTAGTAAGTGCAAGAGAGTCGAAGGAGTTAGCGATAACAGCTGAAATGATAGACGCTAGACGTAGGGTAATAGTTCGCAAGAAGCGCGGGAAGAGCGGGATCGGTCGGGAGAAGACACTCAAGATTGCGCAAAATCTCAGTTTTAAACGCTTCTTCCGATATATTTGTTTTTTTACAGAAGTACGTTTTACTTATAACAGGGGGTTTGTGAAAATTGAATCGCATGTGTATAAAGTCATGGCCGGCAATGAACGGAGTCACTGACTTGTTATATTCCCTCAGCGCCGAAGCGTCATGTGCAATGAATAAATCGAGCCACGTATGAGAGGGACGATCCCTGTAAATAGTATAATGCGTCGAGTCTGTAGGAACAAGGAACAACGAGCGAGTCTCAATACAGGATTTTAAATAGTCCAAGGCACCACTCACAACGGTCATGTTCATATTAAAATCCCCTGTTATAATTGCATTGTTAAACGAAGGCAAGAAAACAGACAATACATTAGAAAATTGATGCGGATATGTTGTGGAGGGGCGACAGTATACTACAGAAAAAAGTAATTTATGATACCACTTGAAAGCTCGAGAATAAGAAACTCGGGTGTATTATTATAATTTGGGTCAGTATTTTTTGGGGTTTTATCCGGGTCTGTCCCCTTTAAACTTTAGTAACTAGCGAAAAATGTTCCAATCGTTTTCCAATCAATCATGATCTTATGTGCTCACTTGTCTACTTAGTATATTAGCAGCGTAAGTTATATTTGGTCTAGTCACGCCTGTCAGATATAATAAGGTTTCTACACTCTCTCCATATAAAGCATTATATTAAGTTTTGATCACAAATAATATCACCCATCACAATCAGATTCTCGTTTCCTTCATTTCTCGATTATCTACCTTAATGGTAATCATTGGCGTTCTCTAAAGTTGTGATTCGCTAAAATTAAATCTGACTCAAATTTAGTCTATTTAATTATCATAAATCAGTTAATTATTTTGCTTTTTCTATTACGCCTTACACAAATGCATATAAATAATATAGGCTCACTGTTACGTGTGTTCGTTAGTAGATTCCGTTCGTCGCTAGGCCGAAACCAGGCGAGATGTACGTATAGGTGTGTGGTCACTGAGTCCTGACTACTGATAGACGTCTCGTGGTCGAGTGGAAAATCGCTCGCGAGTAGGCGTCGGTGCTCCTTTTTATAATGTATGCGTAAGCTGCCATCTCTCTTTCCGTCAAGGCTCGAGAGTCGCGGACTTCGCCAGCGTGTTGTTATGTGCGTGGAAATTGGTGGCCACCGATTTGGTTGGTACGAAGCTTCTAGAGCTATGCTCTAGAACGTACGTACAAACTATCGTACGTAACACGTTCGAGGCCGTGGGTCGTCGACCCCGACGACCTAATCCAAACCTTCAGAACAACTACCCCACGCGTGCATAGTTAAAGAAAATTCTAAAACAAAAATTTTTTTGCTAAGAAACTATTCTTTTTATAAAACATTCTATCCTACTATATTTTTCTTGTATATTTATACGTCTACAATTATATTTAATCAAGAAATGGCTCTTTGTTTTATATCTACGTTTCCCATTTTGACGGTAAGTTGGATTACAATTATTTAATTAATAAGATTATCGTTATTCTTCTCGTGTATAATGTAAGTGCTTAGATTGTCGAGCGGTCTATTTTCTAAATATATTCTCTATGTAATTTAAAATGCCGCACCAAAAACAGTTATTTCAAATTCTTTATTTACCTCAACTTTAATTTCATTTGAAATATTATTATCGTTACTCATCATAAGTAAAATTAACAATTTATCACATCAAATTTATATTCTCTCCAAGTGAACTTATACAAGAGGGTGTCAAACCATTTAAATTACCTGCCGAAATTTCTAAGCTCAAATCTTTGACCGAGGTATAAATAACACAGGCCGACAAGATTTTTAACCCAGAGACCAGACCATACTTTTCCGAAGGTTTTTGGCACGCTGAATCCAAATCCGGCCTCAGAATTGCTCTATCACCTCTGGTTTTCGAGATATCCTAACCTAAAAGTGCAAAAATCACCGTTTTTGGCTGTTTTTGAGGTTATGTTATGCCGCCAACTGATTTTTTAATACAAAACGACCAGCGGCATCTGAAAGTACTAGTCTTGCCCTTCAAAATTCATTTTCGCTTGTTTCGATTCGACTTTTCCTTCTCGAGATATATCGATTTCAATCTGTAATGTATCAGTGTTTCTTATCTACTAGACATCCTATCCCATAGCCCCGTTTATACTCGGATAAACAAACTCTTCCTGATATTGCTGTCAAACCGCTTACAAATGCATACCAGGTAGTTTTTGGGGTCACTGATCACAAATCTGGAGTTAGAATCTCCGAATTCAAAATGGCGGATCCAATATGGCGGCTATGATTACCACGATCCGTAGTAAGTCACAAAAAATCCCGGAAAAGCTCTGGAGATCGGTTACTCGGGGGTTTTCGGGGTCGCTGATCTCAAATCTGGAGTCAGAATTTCCTAATTCAAAATGGCGGATCCAAAATGGCGGTTATGATTACCACGATCCATAGTAAGTCACCACAAACACTGGAAAAGCTCTGGAGATCGGTTACGCGCGGGTTTTCGGGGTCGCTGATCTCAAATCTGGAGTCAGAATTTCCAAATTCAAAATGGAGGATCAAATATCGCGACTATCGTTGCCAAGGGCCATAGCCATAGTTGACCAAAATCTTGGAAATGGTCTTTTAAGTCGTCACTTGGAAGTTTCCCGATTCTCCGAACTCGAATCTGCAGTCAAATATTCCAAGTACAGAATACCTACTGACCCACCCAATATGTTACAAAATGACGGATGTAATATAGCAGCTAGTCTTACATAAAGAACCTCACTTTGACTTCTTATGAAAACGTTGTCGCTGCTCCTGAAACGATCGTTTATATGACTTGCGCCTATAGACAGTCGATACGTTATGTCTATGCAGAGACCAGCAATAGTCCGCCATCATCCGCTCATCCCACCTACCTTGAAAATGCCGCTCCTTTTGTTTGAAATCTGAATCAATACGGTATTAGATACATGATCGTCGTAGTGTGCATGTATGAATCTGATGTACAGCCAGTGTAGATCAGCCAGTGCTTTCAAGAAAAACAAGACTTTCCGTGTTAGAGATCGCGTTTGAGCGACAGGCTACCGGATTAGTCATCAACCCATAAATAAATTAATACGGTATTAGATACATTAACGTCGTAGTGTGCATGTATGAATCTGATGTACAGCCAGTGTAGATCAGCCAGTGCTTTCAAGAAAAACAAGACTTTCCGTGTTAGAGATCGCGTTTGAGCGACAGGCTAACGGATTAGTCATCAACCCATAAATAAATCAATACGGTATTAGATACATTAACGTCGTAGTGTGCATGTATGAATCTGATGTACAGCCAGTGTAGATCAGCCAGTGCTATCAAGAAAAACAAGACTTTCCGTGTTAGAGATCGCGTTTGAGCGACAGGCTAACGGATTAGTCATCAACCCATAAATAAATCAATACGGTATTAGATACATTAACGTCGTAGTGTGCATGTATGAATCTGATGTACATCCAGTGTAGATCAGCCAGTGCTTTCAAGAAAAACAAGACTTTCCGTGTTAGAGATCGCGTTTGAGCGACAGGCTAACGGATTAGTCATCAACCCATAAATAAATCAATACGGTATTAGATACATTAACGTCGTAGTGTGCATGTATGGATCTGATGTACATCCAGTGTAGATCACTCAGTGCTTTCAAGAAACATAAGACTTTCCGTGTTAGAGATCGTGTTTGAGCGACAGGCTAACGGATTAGTCATCTACAATGTCGAGAATCCCGTGCGCAAATAAAGTTAATAAATTTTGCAATGTTTGCGGAAAGTTTGAGGCAGAAACTTACCGTAGAAACATCAGTGATACAATAAGAGCACAGTTCGAAGAATGTTATCAAACGCCTATGAGAAATCTAAATAAACCCTGGGTTCCTAATTCTATTTGTGAAGATTGTCGCCGAACTTTGAAAAACTGGAATAGTATAAAAAAGGATGTTGTAATTGAAACAGTAGTGTGGCGTGAACCTAGAAATCATGATGATGACTGCTACTTTTGTGGATGTGATATAACTGGTAGAAACCATACAAATAAACATTTGCTTGTGTATCCTAAGGTGCTTAGTGTAACACCACCAAAAATTGGAAAAATAGAACGGGATACAAATACTGTTCCTCAGCCACAAGCGGAGCAAGAAAGGCAAACGATTGAAAGTGACGAGGCCGAAAGCAGTGACGATGAATTTTCTTTTGACGACGGAAAACCGCAACTTTTTGATCAAAATGCTCTGGATGATTTTGTGCGGGAATTGAATTTGAGTAAAGATTTGGCAGAGCTATGCGCTTCCAGACTCAAAGAAAGAAATCTTCTATCCCCTGGGACAAAAATTTCCGTCTACAGGAAAAGAGATAATAAGTTCGTGAAGTATTTTACTAAAGAGAATTCCCTTGTATATTGCAACGATATTAAAGGTTTGATTAGTTTATATGAGATAGAAGAAGTTTATAAGCTGGAGAACTGGCGACTCTTTATAGATTCTTCAACAGATAGTCTTAAAGCAGTACTGCTTCATAATGGAAATAAATATGCGGCAATTCCCATTGGCCATTCCACCGTATTGAAAGAATCGTACGAAAGCTTTCAATTTCTTCTTGAAAAAGTCAATTATTATAATGAGCACAAATGGTTGATTTGTGGTGACTTCAAAATGATAAATATTTTAGTAGGTTTGCAGTCGGGAAACACGAGACATCCTTGTTTTCTCTGCCTTTGGAACAGTCGTTCCCGACAGGAGCACTGGGTAAAGAAAAATTGGCCACAAAGAATCCAGATGAAGGTTGGTGAACACAATGTCATTCATGAGAGTCTTGTCGACACCCGTCGTATCCTATTGCCTCCATTGCATCTCAAGCTTGGCTTTATGAAGCAATTTACTAAAGCTTTAGACAAAGAAGGCGAATGTTTCCAGTACATTGCATCCAAGTTTAAGCATTTGTCGGATGCTAAACTTAAAGAAGGCATATTTGTTGGGCCTGATATTAGAAAACTTATGAAAGACGATGATTTTGTAAAAACCATGACACCCGTACAAAAAGATGCTTGGATGAGCTTCAAAGGTGTCACAGACAATTTTTTAGGAAACTATCGAGATCCAAAGTACAAATCTATTGTATCTACGATGCTAACGAATTTCCAAAAATTAGGGTGCCTGATGAGTATGAAATTGCACTTTTTGTTTTCTCATTTAGACTACTTTCCTGAGAATTATGGCGCATTCAGCGAAGAAATGGGTGAACGCTTTCATCAGGATTTCAAACAAAAGGAGCGGCATTTTCAAGGTAGGTGGGATGAGCGGATGATGGCGGACTACTGCTGGTCTCTGCATAGACATAACGTATCGACTGTCTATAGGCGCAAGTCATATAAACGATCGTTTCAGGAGCAACGACAACGTTTTCATAAGAAGTCAAAGTGAGGTTCTTTATGTAAGACTAGCTGCTATATTACATCCGTCATTTTGTAGCATATTGGGTGGGTCAGTAGGTATTCTGTACTTGGAATATTTGACTGCAGATTCGAGCTCGGAGAATCGGGAAACTTCCAAGTGACGACTTAAAAGACCATTTCCAAGATTTTGGTCAACTATGGCTATGGCCCTTGGCAACGATAGTCGCGATATTTGATCCTCCATTTTGAATTTGGAAATTCTGACTCCAGATTTGAGATCAGCGACCCCGAAAACCCGCGCGTAACCGATCTCCAGAGCTTTTCCAGTGTTTGTGGTGACTTACTATGGATCGTGGTAATCATAACCGCCATTTTGGATCCGCCATTTTGAATTCGGAAATTCTGACTCCAGATTTGAGATCAGCGACCCCGAATACCCCCGCGTAACCGATCTCCAGAGCTTTTCCAGTGTTTTTGGTGACTTACTATGGATCGTGGTAATCATAACCGCCATTTTGGATCCGGCATTTTGAATTCGGAAATTCTGACTCCAGATTTGAGATCAGCGACCCTGAAAACCCCCGAGTAACCGATCTTCAGAGCTTTTCCGGGATTTTTTGTGACTTACTACGGATCGTGGTAATCATAGCCGCCATATTGGATCCGCCATTTTGAATTCGGAGATTCTGACTCCAGATTTGTGATCAGTGACCCCAAAAACTACCAGGTATGCATTTGCAAGCGGTTTGACAGCAATATCAGGAAGAGTTTGTTTATCCGAGTATAAACGGAACTATGGGATAGGATGTCTAGTAGATAAGAAACACTGATACATTACAGATTGAAAGCGATATATCTCGAGAAGGAAAAGTCGAATCGAAACAAGCAAAAATGAATTTTGAAGGGCAAGACTAGTACTTTCAGATGCCGCTGATCGTTTTGTATTAAAAAATCAGTTAGCGGCATAACATAACCTCAAAAACAGCCAAAAACGGTGATTTTTGCACTTTTAGGTTAGGATATCTCGAAAACCTGAGGTGATAGAGCAATTCTGAGGCCGGATTTGGATTCAGCGTGCCAAAAACCTTCGGAAAAGTATGGTCTGGTCTCTGGGTTATTGGTTCAGGAAAATTTTGTCGGCCTGTGTAATTTTTAAATTTCTCAAAAGCTATCATATATTTTCGAAACATTTCAATTGTTTCGCAATATGGGGTCAATAAAATTAATAAATACCAATTTTACAACATAAATTATTTACGCAAATCTTAGATAACTTTTAAAATTCTCAAAAGCTATCGTATATTTTGAAAAACTTTCAACTAGCATAAAATACTGGTCCATTAAAGTTTATAAAACTTCACTTTCAACATATATTAGGTATAGAAAACTTAGATAACATTTGAATGTCTCAAAAATTAAAAGATATTTTAAAAACAATGTGCTACTCTGCAAGATTATAAAATAACAAATGACTGACCGAACTAGGAAATAAACGCATTTCCGAAACCGTCACGGTAGTAAACAAGAACTATTAAAAAAAGAAATACAAAACAAACACACAAAGTAAAACCAAGTCGTTATTACAGGATGGACGTGAATGCAGATTATGTCGGCAACACATATATCCAAGAAATAAAGCGAAATCCAGGGCTAGTGATCGAAGGAATCAGCTCGCTGACAACCTCGAGCACAACTTGGAAGATAATACAACGTATAAACCTGACACCATTTTTTCTCAGAGGAAACGCATTAATTACGACTTGGCACACAGTTAGCGAAAGATGTTCGCATCCCAACAGACCATACATGCATCGGCAGCTACTAAAACAGCTTTACACACTAATACATGATACGATGAGAGATACCGACCGAATTACAGAAATGCTGCAAGGTCACGGAAATGAACATCCAAGCCGAACACGTAGGGCTTTCATTTCTTCCATAGGCAAGATAAGCCAAAACCTCTTCAGAACACTTGACGAAGAAGCAAGCGAGGAACTAAAGCAGTTAATCGAAAAAGCCGCAAACGACACGCGCAAAGTGTCCAATTTACTAGCAAACCAGACAGAACTGGTACAGACAGAATTCGGAAACCTACACACAAAAGCCAGTGAACTAGAAAAGATAGCGAAAAAGCTAGCAGAAGCACAAATAAAGGAGCATGAAGAAACCATTTACAACGCAGCCATGGACCTTTTAGCAGAAAACGTAATACAATATGAATTGGATATCGAGACACTAACGGATGCAATCCTATTCGCAACACATGGTATAGTGCATCCACGATTTATTCCACCAGTGCAAATAGACAAATCAATCGAGTTAATCAAGAAATCTGTAACAGATGCTATCTTTCCGACGACAGAAGGATCTAACTCAATTACAGAATTATTAAAAATATCTGAACTATCTATCCTATTCTCAGGATACCAGTTAATCTATAGTATTTCCTTACCGTTAGTAGACTTTACAAATTACAAACTATAGAAGGGTCTACCACTTCCAAATAAACAAAACGCATTCAACACAACAGACGCCTATGCATACATTTGGCCAGAAACTAATTTCTTTGCTATCAGCCAGGACCAAGATTCATACATTCCTTTTACACAAGAAATCTTAAATAAATGCAAAACACTTGACCATCTTTATATTTGCAAAAATACGGAACCAGTTCATGAAATAAATAACAATACTCCATGCGAAATTAAATTGGCAATTGATAAAAATATTTCGGATCTATCCTCCTGCGATATCAAATTAATTAAGTTAAAAAGTACCTACTGGACTTCCCTTCATACACCTAATTTGGGCATTCTCGGCCACGAACACTTAACAAATGTTTATTCAATGCAAGCACACAATGGGACACACACTAGAAATCACTAACGCGCACTACAAAAATACACCTTACATCCACCCGATAGTTGATCACGAGGTCAACAATAAAAACCTTTAATCAAACGCACCTTGAACTGACCATCATACTCAATAACACAGATAACGAATAAACTGGGTATACAAAGACTGGACTGCATGGTACACAGATAATTGATGGAACCAAGATGCAAGGGAGCCTAACCGGAACCACACTAAAATTTGGAAAAGAATTCCGCGAAATCATTGAGAAAGCACGAAGTATAGGCGAATATCACATAGTCTCGCGAAAATTCAATACAATGCAAAATACGCTCGCATACTCGGGAGGAACCATTATAACCATAATTATAATCGCGATCATCATTTGGAAAATCTCGTTCCCCAGGGGGGTCCCAAAACTAATAAGTTCTAAAATGCTTTCAGAAACAACAAAAAATCATACAACACTCGAACGGCATGAGCCACCACCGTCCAGACCAAAGGGGAACACTGCCAGTTTTCCGCCTCAACAGCCATGTCCAGCACCAACACCGATACTGAACCTCAGCCTACCCGACCTCCTCCACCTAGCACCGGCCAATGGACTGGCTGTACCACAGGACATCATAACAATGGTAGCACAGAATGAAATATCTAACGGAAACAGGGCTAGACATCCTAGAGTGACCTGGACGCTGCCCAGAGCATAGACCATCACAACTAGATAATTTCAGAATATGGCATACGACTTAGGACACAAATATAATGTAGTAAATAAATATTATTGCAGCGAGAGAGAGAAATTAGAAATAACAATGTAACTTTATTATATAATCACTATGTATTTTATAGATGTAATTAAATAGTTAGAAGTACACGCATGCTATAAATGTAAACTTATAGATAGAGACATGTTGCATAGATGGGATCTACATGATGTAAAGGAGACTACGCCTCCTACGCGAAAAATAAACATAAATTTTTTATTACATATTACATATTACATTAGCCTAGCACTAGAACTTTCCGACCACCTAGCAACAACCCAACTGCGTCGCAGTTCCTGAGAATCGCTGATTCTACATTCCTCGACTTCACGACGAGCTCGAGCTCACCAAGGACGCCGACTTGGCTATTTGGTGTTGCTAACCATGGCTCCCACACCGAAACTCATCACGCGCTTCAGACTGGAAGGGGCTGTTCTACCCCAGCGTATATAAGCGATCACCCTGCCGGGGCTCGCTCTCTGACGCTCCACCGACATCTGCCAAACACGACTGCGCCGCGACACAATTCTATTAGTTTCTCTCTCTCTCTCTCTCTCTCTCTCTCTCTCTCTCTCTCTCTCTCTCTCTCTCTCTCTCTCTCGATCACAATTGTTCTTACGAATAAACCAGTAAATCAATTACCTAGCCACGCGTGATTATTTCCAAGCCACCTTTACAATAATCTTACTAATCTTCGGATTAGTGACGCGCGAAATCAAGAACCCAACAACCTAAAAACGTTACAATTGTAAATATTTAAATTTTTCAATTTTTAATGTATTCTGAATTTTCTAATTTTCCAAAAATGAATATTTTGAAAACATTATCCAATGTTCTCAAAATTTTCCACTTTTCTCGATATTTTCTCAAAATTCTCCGTTTTTGTCAAAGCTTTCTAGTTTTTCAAATATTAAAATTTTTTTCCAAGTTTTCAAATGTTTTTAAGATTTTTAAATTTTTTTATCGTTTTGTGCAACAGGTATCGGTGAATATATTGCAAAGTTACTGTTTTGCTTCTAAAAAAATTCTATAGCTAAATTAAGTTTTTAATTTTATATTTCCACAAAGATTATATATTTTATTATTATAATTTCCAAGCCAAAATTTGCACTCAAGGGGAATCCCTGCCATTTTTTGATTAAAAATCGATTTGGTTTCTTATTTTGCTATTCGATTTTTCAAATTCATTATTGATTTTAATTAAATTTCCAGATTGCAAATGATATTTCAAAGTACGATTACACAGCCCCACAAAAAAAAATTGTAAGTCCCAAAAACTTGACCACGGTACTTATATGTTTTTGGGATCGCTGAATCCGAATCCAGGGTTAGTTTAACCCCATCAGATCATTCTCAAGGTCAGTTGAAGGTCAAATTATTGAAATACATGAAAAATACACTAAAACCATGGTATCTTGGGGTTTTTGGGGTCGCTGAATCCGAATCCGGGGTTAGTTTAACCCCATCAGATCTTTCTCAAGGTCAGTTGAAGGTCAAATTATCGAAATACATGAAAAATACACTAAAACCATGGTATCTTGGGTTTTTTTGGGGCGCTGTATCTGAATCCGGGCTTATTACAACCCTATCAGGTCATGGTCAAGGTCAGTTGAAGGTCAAATTAGAAAGATTCATAAAAAGTAGAGTCAAACCATGACATTTAGGGGTTTTTGGGGTCGCTGAATCCGAATCCAGGGTCAGTATAGTCCCATAAGGTTATATTTATGGTCAGTTCAAGGTTAGTTCAAGGTCATGGACGTAAAGAGAGTGAAAAAATTAGTTATAAACTGAAACAATGCAAAAGGTAATGTAAACCATAAAGCAAAGAACAATGTATATGCAAGTACAATCGTATCCTTTAAAACTATATCATAGTTTGCTGCTCCTTCATTTACTTTAAATTTGTTAGAAGTATATTTCCTTGATATCTTGGTGAAATCTGTCTCCCTGCTCTTCGCTGTAATCACCTTGGTTTTCTGGAAATTCATCAACATGCGAATATAAAAAGTGTAATTTTAGATTCATTAGGCAGCCTTGATTTTTGTAACTATTTACTAAATTTAAAACTATTTGTTGGTAATTTGGGCTTTTATGATTTCCAAGAAAGTTTTTAATTACGTCCTTGAAACATAACCATGCTTCTTTGGAAACCTTTCGGGAAAGAAGACCTTAACACAAACCCATTTATATTATATTATTTAAAGCTACCAGGGTAAAAACTCAGGGACACTTAGTTTTCACCATTGTATCCCTATCCCCCCGGCTTGGACCTAACGAGGTTCCACAAACCCCACGGCTTTGCGGTAAGCTAGTAGGTTTTCCGTGTTTGCCTCCTTGAAAGTCTCGGGATCCAAAATCCCGTTTCCTAGCCACCTTCGTCGATGTCCAGCTAAGTTGGGACATTTGCAGAGAAAGTGGCTAGGAGTCTCTTCTTCTTCATTACACCATCTGCACAGGTTACTTATTCCCTGTGTTTTGTGTAGATAACACCGCAGGTCGCAATGTCCAGTTAATAGGCCCAGTACGATGCGTGCCCTCCGTTTATCCAAACTGATGATTTCTTTTCCCCACTTGGTAATATATTCTCCCATTAGTTCTTTGGACCATCTATATCCTGTGGAGTTTTTCCATATGCTCCATCCTTCTTTTACTAATTTTTTCTTGATCGCGCCACAGCCTTCCTGGTATGGTATTCCTACCTCCCTTTCTGTCCGTCCGCTTTCATTTACTGCTTGTCTTGCAAGCCGATCTGCTCTTTCGTTCCCTTTTATTCCTGAGTGTCCAGGAATCCAGGTAATGCAGACCCTGTTTGCTCTGGTCAGTCTATTTAGGGTGTTTTTTGTTTCCTTGACCAAGGCTGACGTGGTGCAAGGTTTTCCCAGCGCTAGGATAGCTGCTTGGCTGTCGGTGCAAATTTGTATGTCCTTGCCTCCGACCCCTTTTTGCACCAAGTTTCTCGCACAGGTTTCTATGGCGGCTAGTTCCGCTTGTAGTACCGTGTTGTGTCTTTCTAGGCTGCAGACTGTGTCCTCCCACCGCTTGGGACCGCAGATTCCAAAACCCGTACCTTTGTCCGTTTTAGATCCATCTGTAAACCAGATGTCTCCATGTCCAAGGATTTGGTTTTGGTTGTTCCACTCCAAGATGTCTCCATGTCCAAGGATTTGGTTTTGGTTGTTCCACTCCTCTCTATTCGGTATTTTCGTTTTGTAACGTTGCCCAAACTGAAAGGTTTTATTAATTCTAACCTGAGGCTTTCAAAATATTGGTTCGCTCAGCATTTCTCTCCGGATTGTAGTGTGTCCGTTTCCTTTCTCCGACCATCCTCCGCCGCACATCAGTCTGTATGCCGACCTGGCGGCCATCTCCTTAATGTTTAAGTCAAGGCCATCCATGCCCAGCATCATCCTGACAGCAGCTGTGGGGGTACTCCTTCGCAACCCGAAAATTCCCCTCAATATGACCGCCTGTACATGGTCCAGGCTTTTCTTTGTGGTTGTATTTCCGGTCGCTTTCCACCATATTAATGCCGCGTAGATAAGCTTCGGTTTCAGTATCGCCTCATATATCCATAAGGCCTTTTGGGGTTCTAGCCCCCATCCTGTGCCAATAGCCGCCCTACACTGCATGAATATATTTAGCACCTTTCCGCATTGCTGTTTAACATGCTGCTTCCAAGTTAGTTTCTTATCTAGATGTACCCCTAGATACTTAACTCCTTCTGCATACGGTATTTTTTCCCGTAGAAGTTAACTCTTCTATTGATTTTACTTTTATATTTAGTGGTGAAGACTACGATCTCTGTTTTTTCCGGATTTACCCCCAGAGATACTGTCTGACACCACGCTCTAACCTTACTCAGTGCTCTTTGTAAGAGATCTGGTAAAACTTCCTCATACTTACCCTTAATAAGTATGGCAAAGTCGTCCGCATATCCGACCGCGAAGATTCCTTCCCTGTCGAGTATACGTAGGAGTTCGTCAGCAACGAATGACCACAAAAGAGGTGATAAGACCCCCCCCCCCCTGCGGACATCCCTCGTTGACCCCTCCTTTTACAGTTTTTCCCTTTCATTTACAGTAAATGTCCCTGCCGCTCAGCATTCCAGCTATCCATTTTCTGATGGTCACCGGTACGCCATGCTTTGCCAGGGCTCTGTCAATGGTTTTCCTAGTGGTGCTGTTAAAGGCTCCTTCTATGTCCACAAAAGCGCCAAGTACTGTTTCCTTTGCGCTTTTAGCCTTTTCAATATATCCTACAACAGAGTGTAAAGCCGTTTCCGTGGATTTACCCACTGTATATGCATGTTGTTCCTGGTGTAGCGGTAAGCTTCCCAGGATTGTTTCCCTCATATACCTGTCCACCAGTCTCTCCAGCGTTTTCAGCATGAAGGAGGTAAGGCTAATAGGTCTGAAGTCCTTCACAGATGTGTAACTCTTCTTTCCGGGTTTCGGTATAAACGAAACTCGTGTACACTTCCAGCTTCCCGGAATATGTCCAATGGCAATACTTCCTCTGAAAATCCCCGTAACCAGTCTCAGTACAGCATCGCACCCTTCCTGTAAGAGTTTGGGGAAGATGCCGTCCGGTCCCGGTGTTTTATATGGTTCAAAGGTGTTGATTGCCCATTTAACTCTCTCTGGTGTGACGATCTGCGCCGCCAACGCCCAATCCGCATTCCTTCGTGTCCTGGTGTTTCCGGGTACACGTATTCGTCCCTCCCCGTTCTCTTCTTTGGTGAAGTCCGGGAAGTTTGCTCGCAGAAGTAGTTCTATGGTTTCCTCTTCTGTTTCCGTGAAGTACCCGGACCTGTCTTTAAGGCTTTGTAACCGAATACTATTATCCTTGGTTAGAAGTTTGGCTAGTTTAGCCGTTTCTGTTAAGCCTTCTGTACTTGAACAGAAATCTTGCCATTTTTCCCTTTTGGCTTTGTCTAGTTCCCTTTTGAAGTCATTTAGCGTATCTTTATACATAAATAATTATTTTTGCATTATTTACAGTATGTCCATTTTGATGGACGAGGGGTAAGAGAGGGTTAAATTCAGCTTCCTGAAGGAAAACATGACATTAATACTCAAATTTTCTACTTGAAAATCAAAAAATGAATCTTCAAATTTTTATTTGAGTAGAATAAGTGTTATGGTCGTGGTGTTAATTTTTCATATTAAAATATTTATATTTAATTTATAGATCGTTTTTCCAGGTTGCTGGGGTTTACGGATTACAATTTTAGTATTTAAATATTTATATTTAATTAATAATCACTTTTCCATGAATAAACTTTCTAACTTAATTTTAACTTGATTTACTTAACTACTAACTTTATGTTTTTATCAGTTAATAACTTTTAACTTTAACTAGTTATTATTGATTCGGTTTAACTTGTAACTTCAATTTCTTGAAAAATAAAAATGTTACCCAACCCTGGTTTGTAGATATAATTGTAAAATAATATATATTTAGGTTAGAATAACATATTGCAGTGACAAATATAAAAATTTGCTATTTAAAGGTTAATTACAGAAATATAAAGCTAAATAAATAACTTCACTTTAAGATAATATTTTTAATTTTATACTTTAGTACTATCAGTTTATGATGAGTGATAAAAAAATACGCTATACATCTAACAATAGTAAAAATGTAAGTACATTTATTTAAATTTACCAAAGTATTTTTATATTTATGCTATGTTAATAATATTATAATGATCCCAGATAGAAACTAATGAACATAATTGTACTAAGAAATGTAACATAGATTTTGACGCTGAAAAGATCGATAATGCACTAGGCAGATTCTTTTCTGGGTGCAATGTACTATTTCATGTTGTTGAATCTGTGCACTTCAAGAACTTCGTAATAATACTAAATACAAACTATAAATCTCCTCGTAGAAAATAAAGTGCATGAGTAATGAACCCAAAACTGAACTAGATGATAAAGACAGTGTATTGATAACGGATGGTTGTAAACACTCATCTACCAATTCTAAGCAAGTTGTATGCAGTGTGCACAATGTAACTACTCAAATCGAAACATTTTTGGAATCATATAACTACAGAAATAAGAAGAGAATGCAGTGGAATTACCTAGTATCATTGAAACATATAAAAAGTTAGCTAAAGAGAAGTACAACGCAAATCTGTATACGGTTGTGACTGATAACACAGCCCCACAAAAAAAAAATTGTAAGTCCCAAAAACTTGACCACGGTACTTATATGTTTTTGGGATCGCTGAATCCGAATCCAGGGTTAGTTTAACCCCATCAGATCTTTCTCAATGTCAGTTGAAGGTCAAATTATCGAAATACATGAAAAATACACTAAAACCATGGTATCTTGGGGTTTTTTGGGTCGCTGAATCCGAATCCGGGGTCAGTTTAACCCCATCAGAACTTTCTCAAGGTCAGTTGAAGGTCAAATTATCGAAATACATGAAAAATACACTAAAACCATGGTATCTTGGGGTTTTTGGGGTCGCTGAATCCGAATCCGGGGTTAGTTTAACCCCATCAGATCTTTCTCAAGGTCAGTTGAAGGTCAAATTATCGAAATACATGAAAAATACACTAAAACCATGGTATCTTGGGTTTTTTTGGGGCGCTGTATCTGAATCCGGGCTTATTACAACCCTATCAGGTCATGGTCAAGGTCAGTTGAAGGTCAAATCAGAAAGATTCATAAAAAGTAGAGTCAAACCATGACATTTAGGGGTTTTTGGGGTCGCTGAATCCGAATCCAGGGTCAGTATAGTCCCATAAGGTTATATTTATGGTCAGTTCAAGGTTAGTTCAAGGTCATGGACGTAAAGAGAGTGAAAAAATTAGTTATAAACTGAAACAATGCAAAAGGTAATGTAAACCATAAAGCAAAGAACAATGTATATGCAAGTACAATCGTATCCTTTAAAACTATATCATAGTTTGCTGCTCCTTCATTTACTTTAAATTTGTTAGAAGTATATGCAATTCAATAAAATACCCGTAAAAATATTAAGCCCATTACTCTTTTTTATGGTAACGAACTATTTTATTGTCAAATGATCTACGAAGTGGATTACGCTTCCGCTTCTCCGATGTTGATGGTAGATCTCTTTTTAACGACCAACAGTAATCTGCTAACATATTTACGTCCCATCTTCCTTGGTACCTGCGCTCCATTTCCTTGATATCTTGGTGAAATCTCTCTCCCTGCTCTTCGTTGTAATCACCTAGGTTTTCTGGAAATTCATCAACATGCGAATATAAAAAGTGTAATTTTAGATTCATTAGGCAGCCTTGATTTTTGTAACTATTTACTAAATTTAAAACTATTTGTTGGTAATTTGGGCTCTTATGATTTCCAAGAAAGTTTTTAATTACGTCCTTGAAACATAACCATGCTTCTTTGGAAACCTTTTGGGAAAGAAGACCTTAACACATCCCAAGATAGTCAACATTAATCGTCTTGGGACTTACACCGAGAGAGAAACCCGATAATGAAGACAGCTCTGCTCACGGTTCTTTTGAGCTGTGGTTTTAAACATGGATGTTACAACCCTAACGAGTGGAGATTGTTCAATCAATCAAAATATTAAAGAGCAGTACAAGAACATGTTTGATTTAGACATGAAAATTGATGAATTTGATTGGGTTCCTAAAATCATATGCGCAATATGTAGGAAAATGCTACAGAAAGACAAAAATGGTAAAACTGAAGTAAAAATGAAAGTGCCTACGATATGGAAGGAACCTTTAAGAAAAGAAGACTGTTATTTTTGTAATACGAATTTGCATGGAGTTAATAGTAAAAACAAGTCGGAAATTAATTACGCTAACGTTGAAAGTGTCACGAAACCTATATATGAATCGTCAATTGATAAAAGAGAAGATCCACTGGGTATGGTACGTAAGTGGAAGTATGGATCTTGAGGAAAATTTAGAAAGACATGATGAAGATGAAATCTTAGAAGAAGAAATGGAGGAAGGAGATATTATTGCGGAAGAAGAAATAGCGCCTGATGAAGACAATGACGTTGCTAGTACAAGTGATACAAGTGACGAAGAATACATCCCCTACAATACTAAGAAGGAGAAAGGTCCACTTACACAGGAAAAAGTGAATGATCTCATACGCGATTTGGGCCTACCAAAGGATGGGGCGGAGTACTTGGCTTCATGGCTAAAAGAAAATACTAATGAAGCTGGAAAAATTAAAGTTTCTTACTACCGAGACAGAGATAAGAAATATCGTGATTATTTCGCTAAAGATGAAGAATTTTCCTTAGTTTACTGCAAAGATATAGTTGGGTTAATGAATTGCTTTAAACATGGATGTTACAACCCTAACGAGTGGAGATTGTTCATCGATTCGTCAACGAGAAGTTTATGCAGCCGTTCTGTTACACAATACAAATGTTTATGCAGCCATTCCCATAGGATATTCGGTAATACTGAATGAAGAGTACTGTAACATGAAAGTAATATTAGACCGAATAAAATACAATGATCATAAATGGCAAATATGTGGGGATCTTAAAATCATAACAATACTTCTGGGGCAACAATCGGGATTCAAAAAATATCCTTGCTATTTATTAGAATGGGATAGTAGGGATAGAAAGAATCATTACATAAAGAGTGTCTGGCCCCTTAGACAAAAGTTCGAAACGGGTTCTAAGAATATAAAAGATAAGCCACTTTTTGATCCATCAAAAATTCTTATACCACCTCTGCACATTAAATTGGGACTTATGAAACAATGGGTAAAATCTTTAGACAAAGATGGTAGCTGCTTTAAGTATCTGCGAAATCAGTTTCCCAAATTAAGTGATGCTAAAGTAAATGAAGGAATTTTCAATGGCCCTCAGATTCGTAAGATGATAAGCATGGTTATGTTTCAAATACGTAATTAAAAACTTTCTTGGAAATCATAAGAGCCCAAATTACCAACAAATAGTTTTAAATTTAGTAAATAGTTACAAAAATCAAGGCTGCCTAATGAATCTAAAATTACACTTTTTATATTCGCATGTTGATGAATTTCCAGAAAACCTAGGTGATTACAGCGAAGAGCAGGGAGAGAGATTTCACCAAGATATCAAGGAAATGGAGCGCAGGTACCAAGGAAGATGGGACGTAAATATGTTAGCAGATTACTGTTGGTCGTTAAAAAGAGATCTACCATCAACATCGGAGAAGCGGAAGCGTAATCCACTTCGTAGATCATTTGACAATAAAATAGTTCGTTACCATAAAAAAGAGTAATGGGCTTAATATTTTTACGGGTATTTTATTGAATTGCATATACTTCTAACAAATTTAAAGTAAATGAAGGAGCAGCAAACTATGATATAGTTTTAAAGGATACGATTGTACTTGCATATACATTGTTTTTTGCTTTATGGTTTACATTACCTTTTGCATTGTTTCAGTTTATAACTAATTTTTTCACTCTCTTTACGTCCATGACCTTGAACTAACCTTGAACTGACCATAAATATAACCTTATGGGACTATACTGACCCTGGATTCGGATTCAGCGACCCCAAAAACGCCTAAATGTCATGGTTTGACTCTACTTTTTATGAATCTTTCTGATTTGACCTTCAACTGACCTTGACCATGACCTGATAGGGTTGTAATAAGCCCGGATTCAGATACAGCGCCCCAAAAAACCCAAGATACCATGGTTTTATTGTATTTTTCATGTATTTCGATAATTTGACCTTCAACTGACCTTGAGAAAGATCTGATTGTTTAATCTGACCCCGGATTCGGATTTAGCGACCCCAAAAACTCCAAGATACCATGGTTTTAGTGTATTTTTCATGTATTTCGATAATTTGACCTTCAACTGACCTTGAGAAAGTTCTGATGGGGTTAAACTGACCCCGGATTCGGATTCAGCGACCCCAAAAACCCCAAGATACCATGGTTTTAGTGTATTTTTCATGTATTTCGATAATTTGACCTTCAACTGACCTTGAGAATGATCTGATGGGGTTAAACTAACCCTGGATTCGGATTCAGCGATCCCAAAAACATATAAGTACCGTGGTCAAGTTTTTGGGACTTACAATTTTTTTTTTGTGGGGCTGTGTAATGCTTCGAACATGTTTGTATGAGTAAAGCATGTTCATTATGGCATTGAAATCTGTTCACAAAATCTATTGTAGACGGAGAATTTGTATAAAAAATTAATAGTACTTTAAAAGAGTTTAAAAGTTCTGCTCTTGAAAGAAAGCTAGTTACTTGAGGTGGAAGCAGGATAACATTGGCAGGTGTTACAAGATAGCGCAGCGATCAGGGTTTATTTTTATAAATAGATAGATAGATGTAACTTTATTTCTGTTCATGACAAAAAATATATACCGATGAGGTACATTAAGTAATATAAATTATCAAATCAATAGTTAGAATTACGGTAATCACATTGTAGAAGTATATTTGGTCAACAGATCACAGATTGTCGTCTTAGTCAATTTATTGCACTCAGTCTCATTCTATGTACATCGATCCTGTCGTAATATAACATCACTCATGCAATCATACTGATATTATATATGGATGGTTCCATGTCAAGTGAGCATGTCGAAAAATAAAAATGTCCGAAACGAAAATGTTGGTATGTATATCCATAGTATGTAAAAAAATTACAGACCCCAAGGTCTTATATGTCAAGGGCATTCAAAGGTTGAAAAATGCGTTTTTTTAATATTTTGGGATTTTACTAACATTGTTTGATTTTTAACTCTCAAACTATGGACTTTTGAGAAAAAAGTGTAACAATATTTTTTTGTTCAAAATGAGGTACGAAATCTAAAAAAAAATGTTATTAGACCCTATTCTGATATTTTGTGATCTCATGCATTGTGATATTAAGATTCTAGAAAGATGTCACAATTTTTTTCAAAATAAAAAATCTTAAAATTTAGTTTTTCATATTTCCTTTAATTCTAGACTAGATTTTTTGCAGAGTTTTTAAATACTGCACTTTTTTTGGTATTTTCATTGTGTGACTCAAATAAAAAGTCACCATTTAATAGCTATACAGGCTTCAATATTATGTTTATTCGAGGCTTTAAATAAAGTACGACACAGGAAATTAGGATAAAAACATGAACACTTGAGGTTTATTCAAATTATATTACAATGTGTTGAGCGCCAGCTGCGCGAACTCGCAACACTATTTTGCAAGTGTTCTATCGACACAAAGAATTATTTATAAAACTAAACTAACTACGTTGAGAACGGCGGTATGGTGGGAAACGGTATATGTTCGAGAGGGCAATAAGTTAGTACTTAGGGATGCGAGTTCTACAGAATATACGGCGGTGAAATACGAATGCAAATGGAAGATACGCGGCGCGATGCTCAACAAACGCACGCGACGCTAGATTTCCAATATATATATATATATATATATATATATATATATATATATATATATATATATATATATATATATATATATATATATATATATATATATATATATATATATATATATATATATATATATATATAAGTTAACTTTCCGGTAACTCAGTTTCCGGTAATTGTGGACTTTCCGGTAATATATATATATATTTATGTTAACTTTCCGGTAACTTAGTTTCCGGAAATTGTTAACTTTCCGGTGATTCCGAAACAAGTATTTTTCGGTAAGTGAAAAACTAAATTCAATTATACTAAGGAACAACCTAATGAACCTGGATAATTATCTTTATGCTATTATGTAAGTTTCTCAAAAGTAACCTATATTAACAAAATAAATAGTATATTACCATAAAACTGTAGACGTTTGTAGTAAAATATAAGTAGAAATAATCTATAAATTAATCACATTAATTATTTATCAATCACGGAAATCCGTCAACGGTGGGGAGTTATCCAATTTTCACGACCTCGATGAGTTTACGTCAGAACCCATAGCATAAATTAATAGCTTATATACTTCAAATTTAATGTTATGATTGTGAAATGGGTATTTAAAATGCATTTTGTTTGCTAAGCTTCAAATTATTCTGATTGATTTTGGTTCGATTTTCAATGTCTGTACGCTTAGGGCATATTTAATCGAAAATCCAACTGTATTCGATCAACGAAAACAAACCAAGTGAACGTTAAAAATGTGGAATAATCCTAAAAAATGCTAAATATATGGATACTACCTAGGCGGCAATGAAAAACTTTTGCCATAGATTTAGATGCATTATAACTGAAAATCCAACGAAAAGCAATCAATATACAATAATTTGTAGGAGTAAGCATTAAAACATTTACATTTAAGCATAAAATACTTCTAAATACATGGGGTCTAATCAGTATTAAGAATGCAACAATGTCCATAGGCTTAGGGCAGAGCCAACCGCATATCCACTGTATTCAATAAAGATAATGTTAACAAGTATATTTAAAGCAACATTAACACACGCTTATCACAAACGTTTTTTATGCTTCCACCTTCTAAATATTCTGATTGATTTTAGTTCGATTTTCAATGACTGTAAGCTTAGGGCATGTTTAATCGAAAATCCAACTGTATTCGATCAACGAAAACAAACCAAGTGAACGTTAAAAATGTGGAATAATCCTAAAGAATTGCTAAATATGTGGATACTACCTAGGTGGCAATGAAAAACTATTGCCATAGATATAGATGCAGCATCATTGAAAATCCAACGAAAATCTATCAATATACAATAATTTGTAGGAGTAAGCATTCAAAAATTTACATTTAATCAGATATTGCTAAATCTATGGATACTACCTAGGCGGCAATGAAAAACTAATGCCATAGATTTAGATGCATTATAATTGAAAATCCAACGAAAAGCAATCAATGTACAATAATTTGTAGGAGTAAGCATTAAAACATTTACGTTTAAGCATAAAATACTTCTAAATACATGGGGTCTAATCAGTATTAAGAATGCAACAATGTCCATAGGCTTAGGGCAGAGCCAACCGCACATCCACTGTATTCAATAAAGATAATGTAAACAAGTATACTTAAAAAAACATTAACACACGCTTATAACAAACGTTTTTAATGCTTCCACCTTCTAATTATTCTGATTGATTTTGGTTCGATTTTCAATGTCTGTACGCTTAGGGCATTTTTAATCGAAAATCCAACTGTATTCAAACAACGGAAACTAACCAAGTGTACGTTATAAATGTGGAATAATCCTAAAGAAATGCTAAATATGTGGATACTACCTAGGTGGCAATGAAAAACTATTGCCATAGATTTAGGTGCAGCATCATTGAAAATCCAACGAAAATCTATCAATATACAATAATTTGTAGGAGTAAGCATTCAAAAATTTACATTTAATCGGATATTGCTAAATCTATGGATATTACCTAGGCCGCAATGAAAAACTATTGCCATAGATTTAGATGCATTATAATTGAAAATCCAACGAAAAGCAATCAATATAGAATAATTTGTACGAGTAAGCATTAAAACATTTACATTTAAGCATAAAATACTTCTAAATACATGGGGTCTAATCAGTATTAAGAATGCAACAGGGGCCTGCGGCGGCTCAGTCGGTAGAGTGTCGGATTCCCACGCCGGTGACCCGGGTTCGAATCCTAGTCTCTGCCGATTGATACAAGCACCACTGTAAAAATTACATGTGCTTTGTTTACAAACACACCGCAGACCCCCGTCGTCGATTAGCACCACATAGGAAGCACAAACATGGCGACGTTAAATAAAAAAAAAAAAAAAAAAAAAGAATGCAACAATGTCCATAGGCTTAGGGCAGAGTCAACCGCATATCCACTGTATTCAATAAAGATAATGTAAACAAGTATATTTAAAGCAACATTAACACACGCTTATCACAAACGTTTTTAATGCTTCCACCTTCTAATTATTCTGATTGATTTTGGTTCGATTTTCAATGTCTGTACGCTTAGGGCATTTTTAATCGAAAATCCAACTGTATTCGAACAACGGAAACTAACCAAGTGAACGTTAAAAATGTGGAACAATCCTGAAGAAATGCTAAATCTATGGATACTACCTAGACGGCAATGAAAAACTATTGCCATAGATTTAGATGCAGCATCATTGAAAATCCAACGAAAATCTATCAATATACAATAATTTGTAGGATTAAGCATTCAAAAATTTACATTTAATCAGACATTGCTAAATCTATGGATACTACCTAGGCGGCAATGAAAAACTTTTGCCATAGATTTAGATGCAGCATCATTGAAAATCAAACGAAAATCTATCAATATACAACAATTTGTAGGAGTAAGCATTCAAAAATTTACATTTAATCGGATATTGCTAAATCTATGGATACTACCTAGGCGGCAAAGAAAAACTATTGCCATAGATTTAGATGCATTATAATTGAAAATCCAACAAAAAGCAATCAATATACAATAATTTGTAGGAGTAAGCATTAAAACATTTACATTTAAGCATAACATTCTTCTAAATACATGGGGTCTAATCAGTATTAAGAATGCAACAATGTCCATAGGCTTAGGGCAGAGCCAACCGCATATCCACTGTATTCAATAAAGATAATGTAAACAAGTATATTTAAAGCAACATTAACACACGCTTATCACAAACGTTTTTTATGCTTCCACCTTCTAAATATTCTGATTGATTTTGGTACGATTTTCAATGACTGTAAGCTTAGGGCATGTTTAATCGAAAATCCAACTGTATTCGATCAACGAAAACAAACCAAGTGAACGTTAAAAATGTGGAATAATCCTAGAGAAATGCTAAATATATGGATACTACCTAGGCGGCAATGAAAAACTAATGCCATAGATTTAGATGCATTGTAATTGAAAATCCAACGAAAAGCAATCAATGTACAATAATTTGTAGGAGTAAGCATTAAAACATTTACGTTTAAGCATAAAATACTTCTAAATACATGGGGTATAATCAGTATTAAGAATGCAACAATGTCCATAGGCTTAGGGCAGAGCCAACCGCGTATCCACTGTATTCAATAAAGATAATGTAAACAAGTATATTTAAAGCAACATTAACACACGCTTATCACAAACGTTTTTTATGCTTCCACCTTCTAAATATTCTGATTGATTTTAGTTCGATTTTCAATGACTGTAAGCTTAGGGCATGTTTAATCGAAAATCCAACTGTATTCGATCAACGAAAACAAACCAAGTGAACGTTAAAAATGTGGAATAATCCTAAAGAATTGCTAAATATGTGGATACTACCTAGGTGGCAATGAAAAACTATTGCCATAGATATAGATGCAGCATCATTGAAAATCCAACGAAAATCTATCAATATACAATAATTTGTAGGAGTAAGCATTCAAAAATTTACATTTAATCAGATATTGCTAAATCTATGGATACTACCTAGGCGGCAATGAAAAACTAATGCCATAGATTTAGATGCATTATAATTGAAAATCCAACGAAAAGCAATCAATGTACAATAATTTGTAGGAGTAAGCATTAAAACATTTACGTTTAAGCATAAAATACTTCTAAATACATGGGGTCTAATCAGTATTAAGAATGCAACAATGTCCATAGGCTTAGGGCAGAGCCAACCGCACATCCACTGTATTCAATAAAGATAATGTAAACAAGTATATTTAAAAAAACATTAACACACGCTTATAACAAACGTTTTTAATGCTTCCACCTTCTAATTATTCTGATTGATTTTGGTTCGATTTTCAATGTCTGTACGCTTAGGGCATTTTTAATCGAAAATCCAACTGTATTCAAACAACGGAAACTAACCAAGTGTACGTTATAAATGTGGAATAATCCTAAAGAAATGCTAAATATGTGGATACTACCTAGGTGGCAATGAAAAACTATTGCCATAGATTTAGGTGCAGCATCATTGAAAATCCAACGAAAATCTATCAATATACAATAATTTGTAGGAGTAAGCATTCAAAAATTTACATTTAATCGGATATTGCTAAATCTATGGATATTACCTAGGCCGCAATGAAAAACTATTGCCATAGATTTAGATGCATTATAATTGAAAATCCAACGAAAAGCAATCAATATAGAATAATTTGTACGAGTAAGCATTAAAACATTTACATTTAAGCATAAAATACTTCTAAATACATGGGGTCTAATCAGTATTAAGAATGCAACAGGGGCCTGCGGCGGCTCAGTCGGTAGAGTGTCGGATTCCCACGCCGGTGACCCGGGTTCGAATCCTAGTCTCTGCCGATTGATACAAGCACCACTGTAAAAATTACATGTGCTTTGTTTACAAACACACCGCAGACCCCCGTCGTCGATTAGCACCACATAGGAAGCACAAACATGGCGACGTTAAATAAAAAAAAAAAAAAAAAAAAAGAATGCAACAATGTCCATAGGCTTAGGGCAGAGTCAACCGCATATCCACTGTATTCAATAAAGATAATGTAAACAAGTATATTTAAAGCAACATTAACACACGCTTATCACAAACGTTTTTAATGCTTCCACCTTCTAATTATTCTGATTGATTTTGGTTCGATTTTCAATGTCTGTACGCTTAGGGCATTTTTAATCGAAAATCCAACTGTATTCGAACAACGGAAACTAACCAAGTGAACGTTAAAAATGTGGAACAATCCTGAAGAAATGCTAAATCTATGGATACTACCTAGACGGCAATGAAAAACTATTGCCATAGATTTAGATGCAGCATCATTGAAAATCCAACGAAAATCTATCAATATACAATAATTTGTAGGATTAAGCATTCAAAAATTTACATTTAATCGGACATTGCTAAATCTATGGATACTACCTAGGCGGCAATGAAAAACTTTTGCCATAGATTTAGATGCAGCATCATTGAAAATCAAACGAAAATCTATCAATATACAACAATTTGTAGGAGTAAGCATTCAAAAATTTACATTTAATCGGATATTGCTAAATCTATGGATACTACCTAGGCGGCAAAGAAAAACTATTGCCATAGATTTAGATGCATTATAATTGAAAATCCAACAAAAAGCAATCAATATACAATAATTTGTAGGAGTAAGCATTAAAACATTTACATTTAAGCATAACATTCTTCTAAATACATGGGGTCTAATCAGTATTAAGAATGCAACAATGTCCATAGGCTTAGGGCAGAGCCAACCGCATATCCACTGTATTCAATAAAGATAATGTAAACAAGTATATTTAAAGCAACATTAACACACGCTTATCACAAACGTTTTTTATGCTTCCACCTTCTAAATATTCTGATTGATTTTGGTACGATTTTCAATGACTGTAAGCTTAGGGCATGTTTAATCGAAAATCCAACTGTATTCGATCAACGAAAACAAACCAAGTGAACGTTAAAAATGTGGAATAATCCTAGAGAAATGCTAAATATATGGATACTACCTAGGCGGCAATGAAAAACTAATGCCATAGATTTAGATGCATTGTAATTGAAAATCCAACGAAAAGCAATCAATGTACAATAATTTGTAGGAGTAAGCATTAAAACATTTACGTTTAAGCATAAAATACTTCTAAATACATGGGGTATAATCAGTATTAAGAATGCAACAATGTCCATAGGCTTAGGGCAGAGCCAACCGCGTATCCACTGTATTCAATAAAGATAATGTAAACAAGTATATTTAAACCAACATTAACACACGCTTATCACAAACGTTTTTTATGCTTCCACCTTCTAAATATTCTGATTGATTTTAGTTCGATTTTCAATGACTGTAAGCTTAGGGCATGTTTAATCGAAAATCCAACTGTATTCGATCAACGAAAACAAACCAAGTGAACGTTAAAAATGTGGAATAATCCTAAAGAATTGCTAAATATGTGGATACTACCTAGGTGGCATCCACATGGTAATCTATGGCAATGAAAAACTATTGCCATAGATATAGATGCAGCATCATTGAAAATCCAACGAAAATCTATCAATATACAATAATTTGTAGGAGTAAGCATTCAAAAATTTACATTTAATCAAATATTGCTAAATCTATGGATACTACCTAGGCGGCAATGAAAAACTAATGCCATAGATTTAGATGCATTATAATTGAAAATCCAACGAAAAGCAATCAATGTACAATAATTTGTAGGAGTAAGCATTAAAACATTTACGTTTAAGCATAAAATACTTCTAAATACATGGGGTCTAATCAGTATTAAGAATGCAACAATGTCCATAGGCTTAGGGCAGAGCCAACCGCACATCCACTGTATTCAATAAAGATAATGTAAACAAGTATATTTAAAAAAACATTAACACACGCTTATAACAAACGTTTTTAATGCTTCCACCTTCTAATTATTCTGATTGATTTTGGTTCGATTTTCAATGTCTGT